>OY740771.1:56448921-56651421 GCA_963513935.1 Aphrophora alni
TCCAGGACGAACGTTCCAACCACCGAATGGTATGTTGGCTGATCCCGGCATACTCCTCTTCATTCGTCGTCTGAGGACTGATCCCCTTGGGACGATCGCCTTTCTTATCTCTACCACGTAATGTACTACTGATTACGCATATTGCCATAGCCCATCTGATATCTGAACGTTACTAACTGTATTAACAGTCCAAATTCGACAAAAACTTTTTAAAGACTGTTTACTTATGGCAAATATATTTTTTTAGCTAATTAATTAAAAACTGAAATCAGTGTTACACACGTCCTATTTAAATGTTTTATTCTTCTATAATTATGTGTCGAAATATAAGGTAGGTTTCTGTGCCTTTTAAGTTTCTGCTTTGCAGAGTTTAATTTTGTAGGTAAGTAAACCAGTATACAAAAATTGGATATCATTACTTAATACCATCTTACGAGAGTAAAAAATATCAATTAAATGTAATAAATTCAAAACTCTTAAAATGAATTTATTAATTTACTTAAAAATGGTTGTGAACAGAAAGTGAATAAACATTATATTAAAACATGATGATTTAGAGATATGATCCTTTTTAGCTCATTACAAGGTCGTAAATATTTTTTAATAATGAAACTCTAAATTACAAAACCTTATGAGATTATAATTGTAATTGTAACTGCTATTAAATGAAATATTATACATAGTATTTTACTCAAATGAATACAGTTAAAGACAACAAATCTAACAAACAATCACAGTAAATTTGAAACTTTGTGAGTGGTTTTAATTATAAAAAGATTAGAGGATAAGTAGTGTTAGATATTTAACTTCATCATTTGTTTTAAATTGTCTATCTATTTATTTTTATAAGATTGTATTTTTTGACTTTAAAATTATGTAAAATATAATGAGATCCAAAAAGCTCTGTTCAAAATAGTATTGAATACTAGAAATATGACCAGTTTAATATATTGCTGTCGAACGTTTTTCAAAGGGGAACTATTTCCTTCCACTTCAATAAGAGTTGTATATGAATATAAACTAAGGGTTTTTCTCAATAGCCTGAGCTATAATGGGTAACTATTAAATATCTTAAGAATACAAAAATTGCAGTGGCTAAATTTAATTATTACAAATTAGGTTTTTGTTGGATTTTTAGATATATTGAAACTGTCTACGAATTATAGAAAAAGGAAAAAAACATTTCTTAAAAGTGTTAAAAAAAATGTTGTTATTAATAATGTAGTTAATTTACGCCCGTTAGAATAATTAACACGGAGGTTCAAACACGAATTTAAATATTTTGTTTGAAGCTTGGCCAAAACTAATCTGTCAACGTTGACATGAGGTTAACATAACCTACATAATTAAAACGCTGTATGATATCGTGGTGATTTATATTTTTTGATATTTGAAGAAGAAAATACTGTATTACTACTATGTCAAGATTTCTCTTATTATAATAAGTTATTAAACTTAAATTAATAGACGTTTAGTTCATTTCTAAAATACGAACATTAACACTACAAAAGATGCCATTGTTACTCCAAATTTCTTTGCTTGGCATTAAATAGTCAAGTCGAAGTCTCAGTTCAAATACGTTTTAATGGTTATTACAGACTATAGTTGGTAATCAATGGTTGTGACTGGCAGTTGAAGACTACAGTAAATCGTATAAGCGACAATAAAATCTTAGTAGTTAATGGTTATCCTCTAGTAATCGACTCTGAAGAACCTATTTTCTCAATTAAGCACAAATGAGTTTTTTCATAGATAATTAAATCCTAACACTTTGGTTTTTTATTTTTACCTTATAGTCAATGTCATGTAAATATCTTTTAATAGGGAAGTTCCTTTGAATTCACTAGCTAATGAAACGATGATTTAACTAATGTATACAAATCAATAATATTAAAACTCATTTTATAAGTTGAGATTAAGATATTGTGCATTTCAAATAAATAGCATGAACATTTCACTAAAAAAAAAAGAAGAAAACAAAGTTGTTTTTAATCCTAACTAAATGTTACATTGTACTTACTTTAATTAAAGTATAGTATAAATTGCTTATTCCCGGTGAGTCAGTCAGTTATACTAACATAAAATTTTTGTTTAAATTTGAACATATCGAAAATGTGATAGAATATAATTATCAAGTAAAGAGAAATCCATGATCGTAGTGGCTAATAAAATTTAAACAGTTCCGTATAAGAGTTCCCGTTATATACTTTATTACTAAATTACACAATTTTATTTCAATATCCATAAAAACTCTCAAATATATAGATTTTTATTAAAACAGACTCAATACGATGTTAAATTAATTTACACATAATAAACAAAAGTATAAACATTTAATAACAGAAAAGTTTTAAAGTTTAGGATTTATCTTCTAGTAATCTGACACGACCAATAAGAAACCCTAGCGTAGACACTGGTGACTTTCAACCAGGTAATGGAACATTATAACCTCTTCCCCATTTATCAATTGAACTTTATTATATTTAAATATCATTTGAAATGAATTTGAAAACTAAATGTACCAACTTCTGTTAACTGTTTGAGTGGAATTATGTTTGATTAATGAAAACTAATACTGATTGTAATCATTTATATAAACCCAAAGAGAAGGATTTCCAAAATACATTCTGTTTTTATTAGTTCCCTTCTAATATATATATATATATATATATATATATATATATATATATATATATATATATATATATATATATTTAAATAGTTGAATATAATAGAAGGAGATTAATTACACAAATGGGAAATTACATGTCAACCAAAATATATTGATGTTAAACACAGTTAAGTTTATCATAGCATTAGCTTCAGATAAAACTGAAAAATTATTACAACGATAACGTTTCTAATAATTTTCTGTAGATAACGCCTGATGGTAAGATATAATATGATTAGATACGTAGTACAGACTACCTTTAGAACCACCTATTAGGAATACATCTTTATATCTATTTTATAACATAGCTTTAGTTGCGGATTAAGAATACCTAAACCACTTTTCATATCTTTGACCTTTGATGGAATCATGTGATATCGGAAGTAAACTATATTGCCCTGTCTTTAAAAATGAAGTTATTCCCAAAACACTTTTAATTTATGTTTAATATTAAATCCTAAAATGTTAGCACTTTGAATATAAAGTGTATAAAGTTTGGAATACATTACTGCGGTAAAACAATTACATTAAGGTAACAAGAAAACGTTTCAAGTGACTTATGTGCAAATAAATTTTGTAGAAAATGGATTTAGACTCCAACCACCAAGAAGCGAGGGTTTTCTAGATAACTTAAATGATTTATTAAATGCTTTACCAAAGACTATACTGTTCGTTAAAAAAAGAAAGTGCGTCAAGTAAAATCGATAATTTATTCTCAAAAAAAGTGTTTGAGCAGGTTAGATTTTTATAATAATTAGTAAACTGAATAGTAAATACAAGGGCTCTTCTTTATAACCCTTAACTTATTTGAATTTTTTTATTCTTTACAAATGTGTTCCATATACATAACACCAACATTTATGTTAAAAATATTATTTTAGTTTTATTCTTTGTATAGCATTGCTATGTTTCGCCTCTCTCCACAAGCTATTTTACATGCACTTTAATTTATTTTGCGACTTTGGTAAAGATTCTACGTCTTGTCGTAAACTCATATGTTATGTTTCAGCCTCATCAAAGGAATTAAATACCATTTGTTTATTCTTAATACTGTTTTATTTATTGACAAAAATATTGGTTTATATTAAACTATAAATCGGTCTTATCCCACTAAAGAAAAATAATCAAACTCCGAGGAAACTGTGCATGCGGATCAACGAACTTACTCAAATCTGAAACAACTTTCATTTAAATTCATAGTACGTTTGGTGTTTTTGATTAGGAAAAGAAGAATTGTAAATTTCGTCTTCTTATTTAAGATAATTATATTTCCATAACATTACTAAATTTTGTACAATTTCATTCAACATTCCTCCTAGACATTAGGAAAATATATTAATCTTATTTGAGTTCGAGTAACGTTTATAATTCGAATAAATCGCACAATTTAGTTTAAGAAACACATGACACCTATTTGTCTGTGACTGAAGTTAATGCAATGGAACAAAGCGATACAATTCTACAATCAATACCACAAGTGAGTTAAACAATTAATCAAAATAAAACAACTAACCATAATGTGACCACTTTTAATATACATAATTATTTAAAAAAAAAAATAAAATAAATAACATTTCACATGTAGATTTTACCTACTTATTTTATGCGGATTGTATTCTACAAGTATGGATATCACTATGATAATAAGTATAGAAACTATTGCTGCTAAACGTAATTTTAACCCTACAACGCTCATATTACACTAAAAGTTTTAAAAATCACTATTTATGCATCACACCGTGTATGAGGCAATAATATTTATAGCGTATATTTTTATGTAAACTAAATTTCTAGTTCAATATTTTCTTAATTAAAATTATTTCGAATGTGAACATAAATAATCTGTGCAGAATAATTGTACATGGACATGTTATTTGTATCATGTTATGAATTATATGTCATTCACAAATTCAAATAAATCTGGCATACAGAATATTAAAAAAATAATGATGCAAAGTAAAGATTTCCTGTTGACAACTGCATAGTTATAGAACATATTTAAACTAGTTAAAATATAAACATGTTATTAAAAGTGCTCGTTGTGAGCTCTATTGATGTCAAAATTCTACGCGATTTTAGAGCTCTGTCCAAACGTTTGCTAGCATATCTCCGGATATCGACTCCACTGCTTCAGATTTAGAACGTCTAACTTTGTGCAGGGATAACATATAACCTAAGTCTTTCATGTATCTTCACATAAAGTAATCACATGTTGTTAAACCTGGTGAATGAAGAGGTTAAATTAACATTGGTGAATCGTATTCTGTGGCTCGGCCGATCTATGGTCCCGAAAAGACATAATGATAGTTCACTCGAAGATCTACATGGAAATGTGGCTGAACGCCATCCTTTGAACAGACTATATTATTTAGCATATTTTCCCCAACTGAGGCATGACCCATTTTTATACATATTCGGTTAAACCTGCAAGTAAATGTTTGGTCGGAAAAAAGAAGGGGCAGTGAACCTTGTGTCTGCTTAGACCACAAACCGCGTTTACTGTGTGAGTGCCATTAAATATATAAAGACCATATATATATATATATATATATATACATATATATATATATATATATATATATATATATATATATATATATATATATATTATATAAACCTTCATATTCTAATAATTGGCTGAATACAATAAAGTGTGTGTTGTTAAATTACTTGAAATTGTGATTTTTAATAATTTCACATATTGTGTCCATTACTAAAATTTGTATTTAGTTTAATACTAATGGAGTATATAGAAAATTAATACAAGAAAAAATCCAAAGTTTACAAAGAAATACAATTAATTTATTTTGTAAGGTTTTAAAATGTATCAATTATATTTTGTTGCAAATATAGATTATTGCTGTATTGGAACTTTAGTATTATTTTATTAGGTGCGGTTTAATTAATTGTATAAGCCACTAGTCTAGTTATTTGCAGTTAAAACGTTTGAATTTTTCACACTTTTAAGTGTGAAACGTTTGAACTGATTTAAATAAATACTGTAATAGATTATTAGTAATTGGTGTTTATTAAAATTCCTATAAAATACTAATCAAATTATACAATTGTATATACTCTGCAGGAAATCTAATAATGTACCAACATTATTATTACTTCTAAAGCTACATTCTCTAAGCTAAAATTAATTTAAAAGGTTTTATTGAGTTTTGTTGTTACACTAATGTATTTATTGTCATCTGAGTGATACTCGATTATTAGACGGAAATGTACACTGTGTTCAACTATAGTTGAATAGTTGTAACAGAAATAGTGTGAAACGTTTAAACGTTTTCCTGACATTTAATATCCACATTCTCTAAATTGTAGCCGAAGTGGAATGGAATTTCAAACCAACAAATTATTTGATAAGGTCGATCGCCTGGAGCTTACTTTTTAATTAATGTCCATTTGTCGTTTATAGATATTGGTTTTTAAACAAATAAAAGCTTTGCAGTTATGATGATAAAATGGTAATTAAATGTCAGTTTATTCACCGTTATTTTATTCGATTTTTACTAAAGCTTATAATGCCAATATATTACGTAAAATTGAAAATAATTTAAATCCTTTTTGTTTAAATATTTTCATTTATTTGTTTTATTTTAACTCAAAATACAAAGCTAAGCATGGCACATATTATTCAACTGGTTATTATTACTCTTTCTGTTGAAGACCAGTATGACCGATGGAAATGGCTTGGTCCATAATTCACCTTGAGGACTGTAGGACTGCTCTGAAGGCAGGGACCAGGCGGGGGGGACGTAGGATCTTCACTCTAAATTGTATATTCTTCACCATGTCTTCTGACATAAAAGTCTCATTAGGACATCACTTTGAAATTTAATACAAGCTATTTCACTTTATTCTTCTCAACCCTAAGTTCGTAGTTCTACTAAATAATGTTGTGTATTGTTTCTATCCAGATATAAATATGTTATTTAAATATTATAAAATATTGCATCTATCTAGAAAAATAAATATTTGTTTATGCTTATTTAAATATTACAAAGGATTACATTATGACTGTACTAATATTGATAATTTAAATAAATAAAATTTGTCGATTTGTGTTTAGTTAGAGTTTTCACAGCTGAATGTTAAAACTATTCTTGAATTGGTCTGTCAGTTCTCCTTGATTATAATAAACGGCTCGCCATTAATGACTATTTTTATTATCTGCTGAATGTAATTAGGGTGTGAGATCATTTTAAAAGAAGGACAATGTGTGGAATAAATAGACAACAAATGAAAATATTGTATCTCCTACTTATATGAACATATTAAGGCCCTATTAACAATTTGATAACGAGTCAGCTGCTTTTTCCCAGCTTGAGTGTTAGGCTGTACAACATTATTAATTGCAACTAGCTCAAACAGGTTTTTCCTCGTGGTAAATTTAATTGTCTTTATTATAATTATGGATTGTATTGTGTATATGTTAATCATGGTAATGTGTTAGTGAGATATATGTCAACTTTCTAACTGTACCTACAGGATATTAATAATAAATTTTCATTTTATTTTAAATTCTATTATCATAATGTTTATGACCCAAAAAAACTTGTAAGTTTATGTTACATGCTGATTTTTTGCATCGAAATTGATATAACTAGGTTCAAAATATAATTTTTATTCGTTCACTAGTATTCAATTTGTTCTTACTTTCGTCAAGTGATAAAAATAAAACAGTATTTTTAAAGTGATTTGTTGTAAGATAAATGTCATCAGTTTTATAATTTTAAAGAAAATAACCAAAGTTTACGTGACATGTTGCTATTCAAAGATTTTTTCGTATACTAAATATAATTTAATTTTTTTTGTTTAGTTTGGCATTTTAGAAATCGGATTAAAACTTTTGTTTGATTCTAGGGTAGTAATAATCAAAATCAGTAATATAAGAATAGAAATTAAATTTTCGTCGAAAGAAATGTAACATGTTATTATATATATTTTATTATTTTCATTATTTATTATTATTATTATTATATATTTGGATAAAAATTTTAGGGAAAGTAAAGGAAAGAATTTATGCCTACATAATTTAGTTACTTATATTTTGTTTAACCTTTTCATTTATACAACTGAATGTTCTTTATTATTTTTCTTCATAGGTTCATATATTTTCTTTATGCGTAAGTTGTAATAAGTGATACATGAGTATTATGAATAATCTTTTGTTTCCTTTTCCTCTAATTTATAAAGTAGAAATTCAGTAATAGTACTAATTGTAATTGATGAAACCTACAATAACCAAAGCAAAATTGTGTTAAGTTATGTGACTTATAACTTTAAATAAATAAAATTTTAAATATATTTTTATGAGGTAAATGCTATTACAAATGAAAAGAAGTAATGCATTTTTGTTTATGTTGATATTAAATATTTATTCTGTGTGAATGACATTGTTTTAAATGTCATCAATCTTTTCATCGTAAGACAAACTCTTCGCCATTAATCTCTTAAATGTCTTTCTTGGTTCTAAATGTAATTTTAGAGCCACATCAATCTAGAGAAAGGCGGAATTAAAGCTTAAGTTAAATATTTTGATCGTGCCATATAAATGCTATTACGATAAGCTTCTTGGAATTAAACTGTCAAAATAAAAACCAACTGATGCTCTTACCCCAAAACTAACCTCTTGAAATTGTTTTAAACACATAAGATTTGTTGCATAATTGAAATTGATACAACTCTATTGAGAAATAAAAGTGTACACATATTTACCTTTTTATTTCTTGGAAGAAAATTTAATTTGTCATGTTAGCCAATATTGGTCTCGAAATTTCAAATAGAAATTGGAAAAATGTAATGATCTGCATTTTTATTTTACTAAGAAAAATCACTTATTAATAATAATAAATAATTGGGACATTTTATTCCCATTTTTCTCAGAACTGAATCAAATGTTTTTTAAAAATAAGAATATATCAGTATTGTCACTAAAGATCAAGCTGTTGTATATACTCCTACTTTCATGTATATAGTAGTAGAAGATTACAGAATCAATTTGCGAAGCGGGTGGTGTTGAATATATTTTAATATTATATCAAAGTGTTGTTACAGTAAAGTATAGGCATATAAAATGAGCTATATATATATATAGATCAAATTAACCTCTTAAAGGTATGATTATGATGTTAGTCTAAAAAAATATTATAAAATCAAATGGGGGGGGAATTAATTTCAATTCTGAAGTTGAATACATAAAAAAATAGTGATTGAATACAGTCATTGATATTCTACATACTCTAATTGTGTTAAAAACATTGCGTGGAAGTTATATTTAGAATTAATATTCTTTTTCTATGGGACCGAAATTAATTTACTAATTTTGTTATGAAATCTAGCCAAACGTACACCCGTTTTCATTTTCACTTAGTTTAGATCCCTCTTTTTAATCTTTCCTATCAGATAACTCTTAAACCAACTCTTGTTGTTTTTGGTCAAGATGTTATTAGAGTACTCGAGGCCTAGGGGTTTCTATTATTTGTCCTGTTTTCCTTTTATTTTACAAGGCAATGATGACCAAGAGGTTTTTTCCTTTAAAAAGCGAAGAAAAACGTTTTGTTGTGACTATATATATTTTGATTTGTAATTAAACTTAGTGAGTTTTTAGGTATTTCATTCAGACAATAATTTTATTTTTATTAATTCAATATTACAACTGAGTATGTACTCATCTAGCAATTTACACTACATACTTTTTACACTTGTAAGGGATATGACCCAATGGTTATTCCCTATCACTATAGTCCATCAGATCTGACGGCTTGGTCCTCTTCAGTCTTCTCTCCACCCGAGTGACATCCAACAGTCCCTGTATCTCATGGTGTTCATGTTGAATGATGCGTTGTTTATGCTTCCTTGCCTGTTTTTTTATTTCATTACTGACTAGGTCTATCTGCAGGTCCCTATGTAGATTATCGTTCCTGATGTACCAGGGTGCATCCACTATACATCTAAGCACTTTATTTTGAAACACTTGAATGATATTTACATTTGTCTTGCAGCCCCATAGCTGAATTCCGTAGATCCACACTGGTCTTAAGACCTGCTTATAAATCAATAGCTTGTTGTGTATTGACAGTTGTGATTGTCTTACAAGCAGCCAATACATTTTGCTGAGCTTCAAGTTTAGTTCTTGTTTTTTTCTTTTTGACATGCTCTTTCCATTTGAGTTTTACATCCAGTGTCATTCCCAGGTACTTAGCCGAATTAGCCGAACTGGAACAGAATTTATTAAAATTGGGACCCGATGATTGGACTTGCTGTTTGTGAAGTTAACATTGACTGAATTTGCTTCGTTAAGACCAATTCCCCATTTTTTGGTCCATTTACACACCTCATCGGTGGCCCTCTGGAGCTTTGTTACTGCTTTCTCAGGTATTTTATCGGTTGCTAGAATCGCAGTATCATCTGAAAATGTACTAATTATTGATTCCTCTGGTGTAGGAAGATCCCTTGTGTACAACAGGTATAGGACTGGGCCCAACACACTGCCCTGTGGAACCCCTGCCGAAATTCTCTTCAGACCAGAGTATTCACCTTCGTACTTCACTCGAAAGTGTCTATCAGTTAAGTACGACTTCAGTATTGTGTAGTATTGCCTTGGTAAATCTCTTTGTAGTTTCCACATCAGTCCCTCATGCCAAACTCTGTCAAAGGCATTTGCCACATCCAAGAAGACACTTGCACATGTTTCCTTTTTCTCAAGCGCATTCTCCACTACATTCGTGATCATATGGACTTGGTCTACTGTAGAATAGCCTCGCCTGAAACCAAACTGATGGTCGGGGATAAGCTTTCTATCCTCAATGATTGGCATCAGCCTCTTTAACAATAGCTTCTCGAATAATTTAGAGATTATTGGTAGTAGCGATATAGGTCTATACAATTTCTTGTCATTAGGTTGTTTGTCGGGTTTTAGTATCATAATTACTTCACCCACCTTCCACTGAAGAGGAACATACCCGATCCTTAAACATGCGTTGGTTATATAGAGCAATTTCCTAACACCCTTCTCTGGTAAGGCTTTAACTATTTGGCCAGAGATCAAGTCAAACCCTGGGGCCTTCTTTGCATTTAAGTTAGTTTTAATTTCCGTTTTTAATTCCTGGAGAGTCACTGGAGTTATAGACAATCAATGGAATGTAGTAGATAGTTTCGTACGTATGGTACTAGAGGAAGGAGTTACATGAAATAATTTTGTGTGATCCGAACAGAATAATATATAATAGTTACTTATAAACTTAAGTAATGTTTAAAACTGAAGCGATAAAACATTATCAATTATTTATAGGTCGGTATTACTTTTCATCATCTTTAGGTATCACCATGTTTTAGAAAGATTTACGTAAGTTCACTATCGGTTTTAGACCATGTTAAATCATTTAACGAAAACGTGTTCAGTGTTAATTAAGAGACTATTTTTTTTTAGATACAAGCTTGAAATTATTACATACAATGGAAACTATTTTTATTTCCAACGAAATTGGAGTGTTTGATAGTGTACTTTATATCATGGACAGAGGTATATATACTTTTTAAATGAATAATTCCAAAATAAAGCTAACCTGTGACTGCTTTGATTACATAAAATGTTAATTATACTTGGTAAAGTGGACTTGATGTATAAAGGAGATGATATGGTTTTTATTTTTTAACTATATGGAGTTGTCTCTAAAGCGAAGCTCTTCATTGTATCTTGTATAAGCACCACAAGATACGCTTGTACGCAGTTACTAATGTAATGTGTTTGTTATCGATATAAATATTATTCATCTATTTATAAATATTTCTTTATGTATAAGAATATTGGGTTGTATTAAATTAAATGTTATTTTTATTATTTATTTTTTTTATGGAGAATGTGCAATAGTTGGAATACTGTAGCAATAACTTGAAAAAGTACATATTATGGAGGTGCAAAATATATAATAGCATATATTTTAAAAATATCTGTCTCACGGGAAATTTCAAAGTAAAACACAACATCTGTTGTTGAGAGATCAAGAAATATACACTCCATTTAAAGCTCCCTTAGGTCTTACTATACTTCTAATTCAACAAAGTTTAAATGAAGATAATTTATAAGGTATTATAATATTATTTATCTCTATTAAAATGCATATTTTATAATTTGTGTGACGTAGTGAAATATATTTTTGATTACATGGAAATCCAATTTAATAGAGTAATAGAGTAAGTGAAGGGGAGATTAGGTAATTCTCAAGACTTTGACTGTGACACTTTGAAATTAGAAGCAGAGAAAATCAATTTAGAGGATTATAATAAGTTGCTTTATTCAATACATTACATGACTAGAATAGAACAAAACAGATTGTGTCTACGAATGAATGGTGTAATTGTTCCACAGTCTTTAAAATTAAACTGATAAATTAGAATTTTACAATTCAAATTTGATTTAAGTTTAATAGTAATTTTAAATGACAATTTTTATCATAGTTCAAAAAATCATAGTTCATTTTTTCTTTCTAAAAAAAAGAAATCATATAATAAATGAGAGAGTTACAATTTAGGTTTTAAGACCTTTTAGTTATTAAACGTTGAAAAGCGTGTCATTATTTTTATTTTAATCAAATATTTTCTTTAATAACTTAGTTTAATTAATCACATTAGAGTTTTAACATGTAAACACTTAATTAAATTCAAATTAATTTATGAAAACTTTGCATACAAAATGTAGTATAAACAAATTCGTACTTAATCGTGCTATTTAGCTATTTTAAAAATATTTACCGAATATTTAGTGGTTTATTAATTTTACAAGTACACTATTAAAGAGGCAGTTCATAGTTATACCACACTATTTATGCCAAGAATAATCTTGTATATCTAATACAAGAAAGAGTTTAGGGTTGGTGGAACAAACATAAACATAATTATTATTGTGTTGTCTAAATAACTTGAACAGGTGAATATTTTCAATAATATATATGCTTTTATCCTTAGTGTCTTACCCTATTGGTGTAGAATTGCTTCTTAAAGCTTAACTGGTTTAAACTCTTGCCATATACCATTAATTGGTATCACGGTGAAAGTATATATTACTGATATTTTGTATCTATTTATGTAGATGTATGTAAACTTGGGAATGCTGAAAATCTTAAATACAAACTTAATCCTCTCCCCCCCCCCTCTGATGGGGCTCGTTAACAGGTTGAAATTATTTGGAATAGTAAACTACTATTTAAAAAAAAATATAATTCATATTGAAGCTTATGTAACTTACACGAAAATAAATTACATTTTTGAAAAATTTTAAGTAATTAAAAAATAGCATGAATGTTATATAATTCATAATTTATTAATATTTTTGTAGCCCTATGAAACTCAATACAATCTAACGTGTTTTAAAATCACAAGTTAAAATGTTTTTAAAAAAATATTTTGTTAAGGTAAAAGTGTCCGGTAAGAAATTTGTTTTAAGTAGTTTAAATTAAGTATGATTCTATAAATTAAGTATATTCTACTGTAATATTATGTACTTCGCCTTTATGGTTGACATTCGGAGTGGGTCTTTTATTTCTAGTCTAAATAGCTGCTTTGGAGTCACCCGGTTTCTCTTTAAGAACCCACTATTTTATAACTGAAAATAAAATTGTAAAAATCTTATGCATTAATTTTTCGACTTTGTTGCAAAGAAAATGACTTTTAATTTTCATTGCGATTGTTAATGTGTTTGATCGTATGTGTGTTACAAACACTCAAACATATAAAACACACAAACATACAGACGTATAGACATATTACAACATTACACCACTACACCACTACACTTAATTTCCTAACCCTCGATTCTAATATATTAACAGTTGTCTTCTCATACGTCATATAGGAAGTAAAAATATATACGTTGCGTATGATTCATCTTTTTATTCAATTGCTAAAACATGCATATAATGATACTTACTTAGCTCTGAAGTAAAGCAACTTGTATAAGTGTTACTGAAAGTTGTGACCGAGCATATATGAATCACGTTTAGTTATACTAGAAACTGTAACTTGGGTTTGATAAGTTTAAACAAATCTTCTATTTAAGCTCCACGTTTTGGTATGAAAGTCACTTCAACTAACGAAATATGATTATTTATTATAATTACCTATAATTTTTATCAATCTTGTCTTCAAATTAATTCGTGTTTCGGGGTCGTAGTCCCATCATCAGTTGTCTTCTTTACTCCGTTGGAGGTTGTTATATATTAAACACAAACATTTACACACGAACATGTAACATGCACATACATAAAGGTATTATCCTCGTTTGAAAGGACACGCATGACATAATACTAGTGAGATTGATTTTAGAAAGAAAGTATGTTAAAACTATCCTCGAACGTAAAATAATTCTGCTTCAGCACAACTTTAGGTAATAACATACCTTCGTGAATACTTGATTACTTAGGCTTGTTGGTATAGGTGAGGTTTACTTTCAACATTTCTAAAGTCTCCTTAATCACTACATTGATATACAAGTTTACAATATCCAAAGAAATTAGTTTGTATTGATGAAAAAAAAAACTCTATCTTATATTTAGTTTTATTAACAAAATCTTGCTTTTGATAGTATTATTAGCTATGAAATTTCTTCTAATATTTAGGAACTTTATAGACAGTAACGGTTGTATAGTTTATTAAAGATCTAATGGACCCTTTTTTCTTTGTCAATTTTTGGTAATCCTGTAAAAATGGAGCAAAAGTATTTATTGGTTAACCGATCAATTATTATTAAATGAACAACTATAGTTTAGATCTTATTACCTTTACGATACAGTCACTGAACTTTAACAGAACTGAAATTCAGATAAGATAAGAAACACACACAGCATACATTAGATAAAGATACTTAATTAGATACTTCCTTTTTAAAATCAATATCACGCGTGTAATTGAGGGAGCGTATCTATTTTGTTCGCCTTCTCAAACGAGCATAATATCTTTATGTATATGCGTGTTACATGTTCGTGTGTAAATGTTTGTGTTTAATAATAATGTAACGACCTCTAATGTAGTAAAGAAGACAACTGATGATGGGACTACGGCCCCGAAACCCGTATTAATTTGAAGAAAACGAAGTCACAAGACAGATTAATTATTGTTAAATTAAATTTATTAATTTTTTAGCTTATACGATTTTTTACTTAGCAGGTATTGAAAATACAATAATATTTCAAGTGAAAAATATACGACCTAGACTGGGAATCGAACCCAGGACCTTTGGCTTTACACGCCAATGCTCTACCAACTGAGCTATCCTAGTCGCTTTCCAGCACAGGGCGTAGACTTCTCACTTGACTTTTTACGTTTATTGCTGCAATTTTGAGTTTCTACAGTTGGTAGAGCATTGGCGCGTAAAGCCAAAGGTTCTGAGTTCAATTCCCAGTCTAGGTCGTATATTTTTCACTTGAAATATTATTGTAATTATTGTTATAGGTAATTTTAATATATAATTATAATTAGTTATTTGAAGTGACTTGGGTACCAAAACATGGAACATAAATAAAAGATTTATTTTAACTTATCAAACCTAAAATCAAAACTATTGTATTATTTAAAAAGTGAAGTATCTAATACGTAAATTATTAATTCCAATACATTTTTTGTCGCTAAGATTGTTGATCTAATGATATATGGGATAAAAGCTGAGTCAAATTTTGGAAAATTGGAAAGTAAAGCCTTTGCTTTAATATGGGAAGATTGGAACTGTAAATAGTTTGTTCGTTACATTTCATTTTATGAACCTACCGCTAAATTGGTAGAAATGAGTCGCATGAACAAGAAAACTTTATTTGTTAAATGTTTATGTTGCAATAAGATTATTTTCAAATCATAATTTGATGTAAACTGATGTGTATTTTGTTTACTGATATTTGGAATTATGTCTATGTTAAACCCCCTTCATTTGCTAATTTCAATTCTTCTCGCTGATCACGAGCCTCATAACTGCAAATATATATTTTTCATAGAAATTTACGGATTCAAATATCATTGTTTTCCATTTCGTAAAGAATTTGTATCGTAGAGAGTCAGAATTGGAACAATTATGTTTAGAATATAAATTAGAAAATTGTAATCTATTAAAACAAAACTTGAATACGGGTAATCACAAGTAATACATTTATTTATTAAAATACGTGTTGACGACAAAGTTGCCATCTTCAATGATGTACACAGCCTATAACGAATAAATAAACTATAACAGTTATATACTCATAATACCAATATCTTGTGACAACAATATTACCTCTTTGTGATTAATTCATTAACTATGGTTTCTCCTGATTGTGTTTAATATGTTACACCATAACATGCATAGACGGTCCCTTCAAATGTAATGTTTTGGCTATGTTGCTCAATAATTATGATATATAGTGTTGATCTCTTATATATTATATTGTAGGTTGTAATAATTATCAACATATATTGAGTGTTTATTTAAAATATATTTCACTTACTTAGCTCGTAAAGACAAGTCGCTTCTTCAAACCTCTTTTGTATGACCTCAGCATAATATTTTCACAGAGAAATTGGTACTCAGGTTTGTTTAGTAGAAAGAACAAATTTAGAATTTACCATCAAATCAATAAATAAATTTGACATTCTTAGTTTTAAGATTAGAAAGTTTGATTTTCTATTAGGACTTCAACTTTACATTTGTTTCATAAGAATCAGACATATAAGAAAAAACTGAAAATATTGAAAATAAAATATTTGTACAAAATGTGTGTCTAAATAAAATACGACTTCATATTGAGTTCAAATTTTGCTTTCAACAATCCATCTAGTAATCTGTGATAAAATATGTAACATTTGCTTAAAGTAATTGTCACCTTTTAGAGGTTGGAAGATCTGAATCTACTTGAGAAAATATATTTGTTTCACGTAAACAACATGCAACTTATTTTACAATATTACAATAATTTTACCGTAGTAAGGTATTGATAACTGTATACACGTTGTATTCAAAGCGGTGACACATTACGTTTTATTGGTAAAACATATTTAATCGCTCCTCCTTTTCCCAATTTTTAGTAGTTAACAATCACTTCAATCAGCAAACTAACGATTCAGAGATGATTGTTAATAAATATAGTTTAGAACACGAATGTTATGCATCCATATCGTGAATTTAAGTTCTATATTAAAGTGCTATTATATAACTTTTCCTTAAGACTGCAAACAATTATAAACGTTATAAAATACATCACTATCAAATATTTATTAGATGTTAAGTTGCACAATGTTTATTAAACTAGACGACCTTTTATATAAACCTGGTAGGTGTCGCAAACAACATTTATTAAACACATTCATTTTAAACTTTTATTAAATATTGTATAATGGAATGATTAATAAATTTTTCATAGAACAACTTCAGCATTTATAACTCTTTTTTTTAAACTTTAAGATAATAGCGTTTGATAAATTAAATATTTGCGACCTTAATTAAACGTATATTTTACAATTTACGCTTGTTTGGTACAATTCAGATTTTTGCTATTATGATTTACTTTGTCCAATTTTTTTTTTCACAAATATTTCAGAAGAATTCTAACAATAATTACATGTTGCTTATATATGTATGTGTTATTGTTTTATGAAATTATTCTGTTGATTTTGAAACATGGAGAAAATCAGTTAAAAATATTAGTACACTCTCATCGCCACAAAATAAAAGTTCTTTTCTAATTATTTAATACGTATAGTTTATTGCCATAGACGACCATGAAAACCAGTTCAATATTATAATAAATATTAAACATTACTTTTATTCTTGACATTAGTTTACTTACAGATTATTTCTAAATACATCTAGATTAGAAAATTTGGAAATAAAACAAATTTAATTATTCTTAACCTTACTGGAGAGGTTTTAAATAATAATATATTTGTCCTACTTACTTCTGCTCATCCAAAATTGTTTCAATACATTACGGCCGTTTCGACTATTTATTCAGCCATGGTCACATGCGTTATTTTCGGTACTATATATAGCATATATATATATATATATATATATATATATATATATATATATATATACCTCGTCAACATTGTTATAATATCATTTAAAACATTAGTACGTATTTGACACACATTTATTACACTAACACATTTACACATTTTTAATTTTTTTTTAAAAAAACACTTGTTTAGTTTATACTGAAATAACTTTACATAATCGACCGTATCCGGCTGTGATTAAAACTGTACTGAAACTGTCAATCGCCTTTTGCTTCTAATCTCGATAGGAGATCGAATAATACATTCGACTAGAAATTTTGTTTATCCGAATTTTAAATAGTCAAAACGGCCGTAATGAATTGAATCAATTTTGGATGAGCAGACGTAAGTAGAACAAATATATTATTAATAAAACAAACCTTATGCTATGGATAAATTGTAAATAATTCATAGGCTATTATTACGTTACCTATTTATAGCCGGTAAATCCTTCTTTATTTTGAGTTAATTGTACAGTATAAAACAGTATTTTAATTTATATTTTTAGAAGACAATTTAGTTATACATCGCCATTCTCAGCTAGTCAAAAATCTACGAACTTTAATTTTTGATATTGCACTTATTAATTTCACTCTTTTTAGTTATTTTTAAACTCTATTTATACGTAAACAAACATACAATTTTATAAATAATAATGGAAAAATGAAATACATATAGCCTATTTACAGTGATTAAAATGATATTGAGATTCAAAAATTACCTGACGTTTTAAAATTGACAAGATTAAAATATATACATTTTTTTACGACATTACCTTTAAATATAAGTTGATTATTTTCAATTTAAATTTACCTGAGGATATTTCAATTCTACTCAAGTACAAATAAACACCAGATACGTTACTTTTGGCCCATTTCATGACAACTGTTTATATTTGACTTTAACTCTAGAGCGATTTACTTTTCCTTCAAATGCAGATACAAATCACAGGTTTCCCAATGTCCTAATAAAAAAAAAATAGAAGTAACTCCTACTAAATATTTAGTAGCTAAATATAGGTAAAACAAAACTATATATATATATATATATATATATATATATATATATATTTTTTTTTATTTATTTATATACAATTGCAACTAGTTAGAACTATCTAGCAATATTTTTCTCATATCAAACTGGCTGTGTGGTGAAAAGACGTCCAGAGTCGTCCTTCACAATGCAACTACACTTGATCATGTGTATTAATCCTGCACCAAGTCAACAGGTTTCTTTCTCTTCAGCCTCCGCACTTGTGGGACGTTGCTGATCAAATGTGCCACCTCTAAATTTTGATGATCACGGAGTCTGGTTGCATGCTTTCCAGCATACTTTTGTACCTCTTCGGCGACTAAAGGCACTTTCAAATCCCGATGAATGTCTGCATTTCGGATATACCATGGTGCTCTGACAATACAACGAAGCACTTTGTTTTGAAATGTCTGTATTACTTGGATGTTACTTTTTTTGGTGCATCCCCACAATTGAATGCCGTAGATCCAGATGGGCTTTAGGATTTGCTTATACAGAAGCAGTTTATTATGTACGGACAATTCAGAGTTCCCTCCAATAAGCCAGTACATTTGTCTGTACTTCATTCCAAGTTGTTCACGTTATATATATATATATATAGTTTTGTTTATATATATATATATATATATATATATATATAAATTCGATTGATATTACTTGTGAACAAATACAGTTATTAAGAAATATTTTTTTTATTTATGTCATATCTGGAACACGTAACTCAATCTTAATTAACTATTCACTCCCCTTCCCTGAATATATCTGTGAATATTTCTAACTCCAGATAGTCTAAGTTGGCACATAGGTTTATCCTTATTTAATTAAATATGGACCATAACATGATATAATGATGTCATAATTTATTGTTTGAAATCTGGGAAGAAAAAATGTTTTATATTATTGGAAACGATTAAAATATGTGTCTAAACAATAATTAATGTATATTTCTCATATCCTTGTCTAACGGCATTTAAGATGGCTGATAACAAACATTGATATTTATATAACCTATACACATTTTTATCTATATTTAAAATAAAAGAAATATATTAAAGTTTAGAATATACTATACAATAGAGGCAAATTTTACTACACATTAAAAAAAATTGAGGTTATTTTTATTATTATTGATTGATATGAACATATTTTGGATATATATTATATTTTTTTAATAAATCTTAAATTTTATCATTTTGAATATAACGTGTACACAGTGTTGCAATATATTACTGCAGTAAAACATTTACATTACGGCAAGAAGCAAACCTTGCAGGTGAATTATGTCCAAATAAATTTGATCGCAAATGGATTAAACGCAAGAAGACACCAAAAAGATATATTTTTCTATATTACTTTAACCATTTATTGAATGATTTACAGAGGTGCGTTTGTTTTAAATACGAAGTTGATTGCAAAATATCAGATAATAATCTTTGGACTTTTATAATTTTATTTTACTATATAATGAAGTTAGACGAATTATATTTAAACCACGATCACTATTTTTTTTTCCAAATTGACATTTAGCGTTTTAGATGATATCGCTTTTATTTTAGTACACCAGTTAAAAAAAATCGATGTTTTTCTAAGAATATTTATCTGATCAAAATAACCTTCTGTTTTATAAATGTGTACTGGGTATTCTCACTTGTGTCACCGAAATGTTCTGGCCGTTGTATTTTTGATGGACATATTAAGTAGATTATCTTTTCCCATTCCTCCCCATCTCATTTTCCCTCGTCTTTTATACGTATTACTATTGCGAAAGTTACTAAACGAGTTTTAATTCTTTCTCAAAAATATATTTAGGGAAACCATTTAAGCAGATCATTTAAACTGTAATCAAATAATACGATATATTAAAACATAAGATAGTTATAAATGTATCCTATTTACTATTGCCTAGGTTATTTATTTTCTAAACCTTGTTTAAGACTTTATTACTTTTTAACAATATTAATGTTTTATAAAGAAATTGAAAAATATAAGTAAGTTTATAAATGTCCGTTTGCTCCTTTTTTTAATTAAAAGTTTGAACCAAATTAAATTTGTAAACTTTTTGTGCTAATAAAGAAGAATATTAAAATAAAAAGGGAACTGCACGTTCGTAAACTAACCTATACAAATGGAGATAACTTTCATTTAAATTCAAATAACGTCTGGTTTTCTGATTATCAAAAGAAGAAGTGTAAATTCTTTCTTCCTATTTCTAAGGTGTACATTTATATAACTTTATTACAGTTTAGTCGCGGTAGAAATTATTTAATCAAACTGACTACCAATGTTTAAGATTAGAAGTCATAAAAATGTTATCATGAGAGAATAATAAGTACAACTGAATAATAGATGTATATTTAATTTAAATCATAATAATTTAACTTATTTCTTAATTAAATAATTTATAAAGACATACTAAACAATAAACTGTATGATAAAACATCACAAATTTTCGTTCACTAATATCTTTACAAAAGAAGAAATTATAATATTGTGTAATGTAATATATTATTTGTTTATGTTGATACAAACAAAGCTCTATTACCGACCGTGATCGTTTTAGTTTTTCATCAGTTACACCATTCATATTATTTTTTATTATGAACGTCTGGAAAACGGGTTTCAGTAATTTGTCTTCACATCTTGTTATAAACAATTATTGTTTTTGGAACCCGTGCAATAACAATACTTAAGCTATTGTGTTAATATTTTCTATACCCAATTCCGTCTAAATTTTTATGATATTGTATTTTTATTTACATATTATACATTATAATATGTATTAGTACACACTGTCTAGACAGCCACCTTCACAATAATTAGACTGATCTCTATTTTGTTATGAGCCTACTTTTAGTGGTCCTACTGAATACATCACTATATTTTAACCTTATAATATAACCTTAAGAGTAAACTTGGACATATTCAAAGGTAATCCAATTAAAACTTATTGGTTGAACACATAATTTTGTGAACACGTAATTTTATTGTTCTTCTCTTAAAAATATGAAATTGTTAGATGTTGCATGGATAAAATCAATATTCATAAATTGAATTTAACAAATGGGAAATATAATATAGGGGTCCCAACTTCTTTACTTACCCGTATAGATGCACACGTCAAACGAAAGAATTCACCTTAGAATTGACTTTAGAATAACAGAAAAATCATTACAACAATGTTGTCATGTTAATCAAACAGGAGAGTGCATTCGCGAGTGCTAATTGTTCAAAGTTGTTTGTTAACAATACTTTCCTACGTAACTAAATTTGTATGCTAATGTATTAAAACAAAGGTTAGTAGAATTTGTTCCTTATTTAATTATTGACTAGACAACTGGGATTATAAACACCGTTTTCTTGTCTTAACACAATGAATCAATAATAACACTGTTTAAATTGTATCCAATAAGTAATTAACTTTGTAAATCATAATATTCGTTGATACGTATAGTTTAAATAAATCTGTCAATAAGTTTGTTTTTTTTTATAAATGCATTAATTAGTTTTTTAAATATACTCAATTTATTATTGTAATTATAAATTTTACATAGATTGTGTTCCATTTAATATTTAAATTACTGATTGAGTAATATTTTAAATTCAAATCATGTTCCACAAGTTTCAATGTACAATATTTATTTTATTGAAATATAGCCCAAGGTCATCTAAACTGATTACAAATATAATTACACATTTCGTAGCAGGTATCGAAAGAATTAAAAAATCAATGCACTAGTATAACAGCAAGTGCAATTAACTAAATAGTTTGAAACTCGAATGGAATATTTGAAATTGATTCGAACATGTTGCAATGGGTATCTAAATTATATTTCATTACTTATATACTACAATACGTACACATAAAAACATAATTTTAAAATAACCTAAAACTAAACAAATTTACTACCACATCGTTTACTTGACCAATAAATATTTAAATAACCTTAAAGTTAGCGTGGAAAGTATTGTAATTATAAACTTAGTTTTGTAAATAAGATACGTATTCCCTATACAAAATCCAAGTAGTCGATTGTACGCTATTAATTTAGTAGTAACTGTTTAAATAATTATGTCAATATAATTTATGAAATGTTTTGCCTTAATGGACTGGTTTACATATTTCATTGCATAATATTCTGCTCACAGTCCTTTTTATTACTGCTTATTTTCCTTTAATGCCTTTTGCCTATTTTACTTCAACCATTATCAAACAGGTACATAATTTTAGCACTATGCTGAGCGTCAACGTTGTGTTAAAATATTAAAAACACAAACCACAATCATAAAATGTATGAATAAATGCCTCTATTAATACGAGTGCACACGGACTCGTTCTAGTCAAGACTTTAGAAAACCATAGTGCTAAAATTGGTAACACGTTTGAATATGGCTGAAGTGCAAAAAGCGAAACGGCCGTTAGAGGAAAACAAGTAACAATGAAGGGCTATGAGCAGAATATCAAGGTAATTAAGAAAACTTAGCAAAACATATGATAAGTTATACATGAATAATTTGCAATACAAATAAATTCAGACCATAGACATACGAGCAATTTTCGTAAATGTTAAAATTCAAGTATTTAATTGGAAAAAACTAAGCTTTTGAAATCTTACTAGGTACATTCAAAAATCAATCAAGAGACAAAAAAAGTTTAACTTTATTTTGATCTTTTACTATTCAAATCATTGTAACACCCTAATCACATATTATGATGAACGATATCCAGTTCAAACAAAAATTACTGTAAATAGTCAATGTATAAGAACTCTAAGAAACCGATCATGTGAATATGTGTATGAATGACACCAAAGAAACATACATTCACTCTGGTTGGAGGAGATTTCACAACGTCATCATCTGTATGCTTCTCAAGAGGACTTCATAAGCACTTCTTTTGAAATCTTCAAAACAATTTTTCCTCTTTTTTAAAGAAGATTTTGGTTGATTAACTTTTAAAAACAATTGTAGTACCTTTCTCAAATAGACTCTGGTTTATGGAATCGTCTGAATAAAGTCATCAAAATATACTGTTTTCAAAAGAACAACCATGGTTTTATGAGTCTTCACAAGTATAACTATTGTGATTGAGACTCTTTTTTTAAGAAGGCTGTACAAGCACTTCCACTGCACTCTTTTCAAGAGGACTCAAGTTTAAGGAATGGTCATAAACAGTTTTGTTGTTAGCTTCTCAAAAAGATTCTGGTTTGAAGAACAGTCACAAACAATTTTACCGTATGATCCATAAGGACGTCCTGTTTTAAGAATCTTTACTTGCTCTATACTGGCTGTTTCTCAAGGTCACTCTGGATTTATACAACAGTTAAGTTATACAACACGCTCTTTATGAGGATTCTGGTTTGACGAACCATTACAAGCAATTGTATTCTACTTTCAACAAATGAATTCCCATTGAGGAGTCCTCATAATTACTTCTAGAACACTACACAAGAACTTTATGTTTCTAAATGGTACGTCTACAATTAAGTTTATTATTATAGTAATGTTCTTAACATTTTTAATGTAAAAACTGCAATCATTTTCGTTAATATTTAGTAAATTAATAGTTAATTATAAAAGTTTATGTTAATAAAAGGTAAATCTGCAATTGAATTTATTACTATAGTACAAAACTGCATCAAATATTCACTTAACATTGTTAACATGGACATATCGTTAATATTTAGTGAATTAACAGTTTATGTTAAGAGTTTAAGTTAGAAATGTATTTATGTTGAACAGTATTTTAGCTGCTTTTTCGTTATTAACACGTTGAAGCTCGTCTTTGGTTCAAAATGCAATTTCAGTGCCACATACATCTAGAGAAGCGCTGTATTAAAACTAAATTGGAAGACCAAAGTTTTTAAGTGTCACGAAAACTATTACGCGGCAATTCTATTATTACATGCCTCTTTAAATATAACTGTTATTATGATACATGTGGCAAAATAGTTTATTTATTACCCCAAAAAAAATCTGTTCATATTGTACTTTATGCAGGTTAGTATAACTGCAATTTATATACACAATTTAGGAATACATGCAAATTAAATTCCCTATAATATGAATTTTGTTTCTGTGAGTAACATTGAATGAGCTACTTTTTACTTTCTCTCATTTATATAAACGCATAGAAATTTATTAAAAAAATTAATTTTTTAAATAATTTGCAAAACTATCTGTTTTGGAATGTACTGCCCATTTCTCTTCTTCGACTTTCCAGCTTTAGTATGTAATATGAATAATACTAACTCAAATATAGTTTCAAATAAAATGTTACAGAAATGTGTAAATCACCAGTCAAACTGTTCAAGAATCACCAGTGTTCTGTAATAAAATTCTATATTAATTAGTAAAAACTAATAAAAAATTACGGCAATACACACTATAGCATTACCAACCCTATGAAGAACTGGGGTCATCATCGTTATCAGTAAATCGATAATACAAAATAAATACATTTTGACCTATAACACAAGTTTACTAAACGGAGTGTTAAAAAAGTGTGGAACCACCTTTAATGTGTATGGAAAAAAAAGAGATTAAGTATACGTTTATATAACGATATTACCTATCTTTTGGTGTGTGATGTAGTTTTTTCAATATCGGGGGACGTCCCGAGGAGATGCAGTAAACATTTAAAAACATTCTTATGAAGCCTATGTTGAGTGGCACATTATTTTATCCATTTTCTTCTCTTAGTAAAAATCCGTATAGCTCATCTCAAAATGACCAACCTATCAAAAATGGCGACTATTCAAAATTAAAAAATATATATATTGGTATCTGCTTTGGTATTATCCATTAAAACTAACTAAATCAACATAATTAATGTTTAGCCAAATGTTTTTGTGTGTGTTTGTCTATAGATGTAGAATCAATTTTGGTCTATACATTTATCAGACCGTAGACTACTGTTTGATAGAGGAATCCAAAATTTCAGTTATAAAAACTATTAAGTGGTTTGAATTGACAGGCAGTGAAGGAAACGGTCCGAAATCTGGAAGACCAAAACGTGTAATAGACGACGAACCATCTTTGAATATGTTGCACAGTTTTGTAGAAAATCCACATACTTCCCTCAGAACAATAGACCAAGAGCAAAATATAAATTATAATTAGGTACGTAATGTTTTTTTAAAGGATAATAGTATTAAGCAATATAAATGTCATTTATCACAAGAACTACTAGAAGATTATTTTGATAAAATAATGGAGTTTTACGAAATTACGATGAAAACATGTGATTAAAACAGTCATTTTTTAAAAACTCTGTTGTTTTTTCTAACGATGCCTCTTTTGCTCAGAAGGAACACATAAATTGGCAAAATAGTAGATATTGGGCTACTGAAAAAAAAAGCTCACAGGATGGTGGAGTCTTACACTCAGCATCCACAAAAAGGTAATGTGTGAGCTGTTATGTTCGGATCCCAATTAATTGGGCCTTTCTTAATCAATGGCAAGTTGAACTCTGAGGTTTACCTAAATATGCTCGAAAACTAAGTACTCCCTGCTGTTGAAAATCTTTCAGGCGAAAACTTCCCTACATCTGGTTTAAGCAGGGCAGAACACGACCACAATAATGCAATACAAGTATGACAGTACTAAAATGAAATATTACCTCAAAAATGGATTAGTCGAAGGGGAGCAGTAGAATGGTCCCTAAGATCAACTGATTTGTCCTTTTTCGACTACTTGTTTTGGGAAAATTTGAAAAATGATGTTTACACATAAAAACATCTAGAAATAGATGAGCTAAGGGAATGAATTGTACAAGAAACAAACCAAATTTCTGATGAAGCATTACACAACTCTGTATAAGTTTTTTAAATCGCACTGCACACTGTCAGATTGTGGATTGAAAACATTTTGAAAGTTTATTATAACCTTGTATTTACTTTGGATAATTAATTCCCTTCTTCTCTTAAAATCTGTATGTTATTGTTTAAATTTGTGCTGTATTGTTTTCCAATTAAGAGACTTATTGGTATTTAAATAATGTTATTTAACCCTTTTTACGACACTTTTCCAGTTTTTTTAATCAAATATAATTTTATAACTGGCTTGTATAGCGTTTAAAAATAAAACAGATCCTGACATCTGTGCCACCTCGTTTGCGACGAGGATATGGATGCGTGGGTGGACCGTTTTTCTTGGAGGCACGTGTCAGCCAATATATCTAAAGTTTAAAAAAGGACAAAAATCTGAAGGAACCATTTACAATTAAACAAAAGACAAATATCCAATTTAACAATTCAATATATTATTTAGTATTGAACGTGTTACATTTCTTTTTTATATGCCCCAAAAAATACAGAAATATATATAAAATCTAAATTACTAAGGAAATCCATCCCTTAAAGAAAAATATACTGACCCTCCCCGTTATACAAATTACAATAATTACTTACCTTAAACTTACCCCTGAGGAAAATATCACATAATTTTATAAACTAAAACTAACAAAATTTAGCAGAAACTTCTTTAGAATATATTAAAAAAAAGTAAATATAATTAAACAGAAAATAAGGTTTAAAAAAAAAATAAAAATTCTGTTTGAGACGTCTCTCAAACAACGATTCAATTTTGAAAAGACCCCTTTGGGGTCGTAGGGTCAAAAATTTGCATACTGCCCCATCCAAATTTGCCTTATTCTATTTTCACACATCACATAAAATGACAATTAAATTTTTGCCTTTACGGTCAGCCATGTATTGGCAAAGTTCATAAGTCCTGATGACTGGCAAACAGAAAATATATAAACACTTTTGTTCTTCAACACAATAGTTTCAATTGAAATTTTAATTAAATCGTGTAAACGGAAGATCGGAGTCCTTTTCTTGGACCAGTTTTAGAACTGCACTGGATCAGAGAATGGTGGTTCTCGAATTTGAGAGCGGTTTTGACGGCATTACGAAACTTTGGGACATTTTATCCCCCTTTTTTTTATTACATAATTTTGTAAGATTGTTTGTACAAATCGCAAACACGTTAAATTTAGGCCAAGTTTAACCTTAAAGACCTTTTATTAAATTTCATATTTTACACATTTTAACTTTCACATTAAGCACATTTGAATTTTCGGAAAGAGATCACAAGAAAAGAAAACGTGTGTCGGACATCATGTTGAAAACGTAAGACCGACAAGACGATGATTCATGCCCCGTAGTGGCGATAGCGCATGCGCGAGAATCGAACAGCTTGTTGCTCTATGTTTGTCCCCAGGCCTTGTTTTAATCTAGATAACTAAGACTGGTGTATTATTCAGTTTATGTTTTAGGTTGTTTTAAATAAAGTATGTAGCGGATTTAAATAAACGCTACACAACTCAAATACGAATGAACTTTGATCAGTCGCCATTTTTGATAGGGTGGTCCATTTGTAATTAAACCTGCGGGTCCTTACTAAAAAAGGGCCTTAAAATGATGTGCCACTCAACATAAAACATTTTCATTGCACCCTCCTCGGACCGTCCCCTGAAATTGAAAAAAGTACACACCAAAAGATAGGTACAAACGTTATATAATCATATACTAAATTTCAATTTTTGTTTGTACCAATTCAAAAGGTATATCGGTAGTGCCACACTTTTTAATATATAAAACATTTACATAGATCATTAGACCATAATTTAAAATATAGATTTATTTACTATGAAAAAAAAAATACCCTGTAATTATAGCTTATTTCTTCTATATAACCAATCTTTATCTAAAAAAAAAGTAAGTCAAACTGTTGTCTAGATTTAAAAAAAACTATCATATTTGTCTTATTATACCAATAACGTTTTATATATAATATGTTTTTGAAATTAACATTGATAAAGGATGTAGCTTACATGAATGTGATATAAATTATTATAGATAGATAGTTCTTGCCTTTTAATTAATATATGTAGAATTAAAAGTTAATTAATTAAATTTAAATTATAAGTTCAGTACCGTAACGTTTAGGTAGCTATTTTCTAAAGATTTGGAATTCCATTAAAACTAACCGGAGTACTGTTATTTGATTTTAAATTACTGACAGTTTTCTCTAGTGGTTTCGCTAAATTGTATAATTAAATGCAAATGTTATTTACCACACCAAATAACATGTGGTAATGTGAAAAATCATAATTATAATAGGTTTAAAATCCGCGGTTTAGCGCCGAAAACAGGCTGTTCAAATCATAAATTTATTTAGTAACTTCATTAATAAAAGAAAAATAGATTTTCAAGAAAAACAAATATGTAATCATGTCAATTTTAGTATAATTTGTTTTTTTATAAATAGAATATGTAAATTGTTTGTGTTTTGTGGGGAGTATGTGAACTTTGGTAACGGTTAACCGGAACAGCTCGCTCTTGAAAGAGAAAAATCTCGTGGTTAAGTCAGTCATCGTTTGGGGCTAGTTGCTCCAAGACCTACGAATGGTATCTCCGAGTGTTTGTTCGAACAATAAAAAATGTGTTCAGAAGTTTTAAATTTGTAAAAGACATGGTGTACTAACATTCTTAGAAGTGCTAATGACAATATTTTATGTTTTTAAAATCGTGTAAGTCTAAAACTGGGGCTTGATGTACCAAGACCTACGAATGGTAGTTCTCCGAGTTTCTGTTCGAACATTATAAAAGGTGTCAGGAACTTTTAAATCTGTAAAAGACATGGTGTATTAACATTTTTTGAAGTGCTAAGACAATATTGTTTTCCATAATTAAACTTTTTTTATGAAAAAGTGTGATAACTCGCAATTTTTAGTTATGTTGTGCAATCGCTGCCACGTGATTTTCGAATTCTCGACAAAGAACTTTTCTATAAGAAAAATGGAATTATTAAAGTTATCATAAAACATTAATAATTGGTTTTAATACAGGTGTAACAAAATAAATCTTGTGATATATGAGCTAAAGACAATTCTTTTGATAATGGACAAGCATCTCTACAATTTCAGCCCACAGTCACATGGAAAGACACGAATCATCCTTCGAGGGAAAGTGCTTTTTAAATAAAGAATATAACGTGATTTGGTATAACACGTTTAGACTTTCATTATTTAACCATATATATGTACTTTGAACAATTTAGACTTTTTTATATACTTTCAAGATATATATTTGATATCATAAAATTATGTATTTCATTAATAAGATTCAATGTTTTTTGTTGTGGAGTCTTAAAGTATAACAATATGATAAAATAAAGTTATTTTTTTTATTAATTAATTAATTTTCAATTTCAGTGAAAATTATATTTTTTCTAATTAAAATATTTGCTATGAGAAGTAAAGTAAAATCCTTTTATTTATTTTTTAGAGTTGCAACTAAATAACTTAAATTTATTAATATAATTTGATTAGATTCTTTTTCTTAGAAGATCAAAGTAATGATGATAATATTGATAGGATGTAAGATATCTTATATGAAATTTTCTTTTGCTTTTATGTTACATGAATTTAATGTGTTTTATGTTTAATAAATGTTTATGTCAAAATTTCAGCTGCAAGTGTATTCATTTCTATTCCAGAAATCACTGTAAGTACACCGTAAAAAGAGCTTGCGACCCCAGAGATTTTAAAAATTGATTAAACTCATTTTTCTTTCTTTTTCAAAATTGGTAAGCTAAGGCTACCTGGCGCCCTTAAGTCGAGCAAATTAATAAATTCATAGATTAATAATTAAATTCAATAAAAAATAACGTAAAACTCCTCAAGTTCAGATAATTTTTATTCTTAAAATAGCTTCACTATTAAATAACTACAAAAGGCTCATTTTTAAATTATTACAATTGTCGCTCAACGTGTGGCATTTTTTAATGAACAAAAGTAACTTTCAAATTAATCTTAAATTCTGCCCCAGCATTTTTAAAGTATTACAATTGGCTCCCAACAATGGGGCGGTTTTGGTCGAAAATACAGTGATTTTGGTGAAATGAAAATACTTAAACAAGGTAAGGACTCTCTAAATAATATAAGAAAGATTCTTTTTTAAAATTTTTTGTGTTAAATATAGTAAGATAAAAATGGAGTCAGAAATTGTAAATGTTAATAATAATGATGAACAGGTAGGGTTAGGAAATCAAAATTCTTTAAATAACATAGAACCATTGGAATATCAAGATGATACTTTTAAAAATTTAGAGCAGAAATTGCAAAGTAATGAGCAGACAACACAAAGTAATAGTAGTAATGAATTGTTTTATCAACAGGGACAAAGTATTTTAGATCAAAATGTAGATTTAGATAGTAATGATAATAATAGCAGTAAACGTTCAAGCATTAGTGAAATTAGTAGTTCAGGTTCGGATTTTAATGGATTTAATAGTGATGGGGTTCAAAATAGTAAAGAACAGTGTGAAGATATAAACAAAAAATTAGTAGAAAAATCAAGGGTAGAAACTGTAGAAGAAAATTTAGACAAAGAATTAAGTGATGAACAGGTTAGGGTAATTGAACAGGTTAGGATAGATAAGAGTGGGGAAAATAATGATCAGAATAAGAAAATGGAGAGTGAAAAACAAACACAATATTTAGTAAATTCTACAATTTATTTGAGTCTTGCCGACCATGGTTTCGCCAACAACGGCATTTACAAGGCAGCTTAACAAAGACTAAGGAAAAATATAGAAACTAACATATTATTACTACAAAAGGAAGAACAGTTACTTAGCTAGGGTAGGGGGGGGGGGGAGTAAGAGCAAGGGAAACATGTGGTCATAGAAACCAATTCGTTTGTACAATTAAAGAACGACCCAACAAATGAAAAAACTAAAATTGTTAAATTGACTGTAGCTCATAATAAATGTATTTTTAGTGATTTTCATTCTAAAACTCTTCCTGTAATGAATAGTATGGCTCCCAGATTATATGGTTTGATTAAACTGCACAAACCCGATATTCCGATCCGTCCAGTTGTTTCCTTTGTACAGTCCCCTTCATATAATCTGGCTAAATTTACCAATACCTTTTTAAAGAAAATTTCACAATTTCAACCTAAATTTGGATTAAAAAACTCATTAGAATTAGTAAATAAGATTAAAGATATTAAAGTGCCTTTTAACGCTAAAATTGTGTCATTTGACGTTAAAAGTTTGTTCACAAGTATTCCTGTCAAAGAGTGTTTGAATAGTGTTGAAGCATTATTAGATCATACCAAAGTTGACCCTTGCACATCTATAGAATTGATTAATGTAATTAAAGTATGTCTCGATCAAAATTATTTTAAATTTCAAAACAAGGTTTTTGCTCAAATCGATGGTTTGGCAATGGGGTCTCCCCTATCTCCAATGCTAGCTGAGATTTTTATGGACAAATTTGAATCGACACTCTTTGACAGTAATAACCCATTTAACGCCAACATTAAATACTGGTATAGATATGTAGATGATGTTTTGTGTTTATTTGAAGGATCTGACCGCCAGCTTCAATTACTGTTTAATTATATGAATTCTATTAATGAGGCAATACAATTCACTATGGAAATCGGTTTACAAAATCAAATAAATTTTCTAGACCTCACTATAAAAATTGAAAATGGTAAGCATAGTTTCAGTATTTTTAGAAAACCTACGTTTACTGACAATATTATACATTCTACCTCACAACATCCTTTTAGTTACAAAATGGCCGCCTTCCATAGTATGTTGCATCGTCTCATTAACATTCCTATGTCTAATAACGATTATTGTACGGAATTAAATTGCATAAAACAAATTGCTTTTAATAATGATTATGATGTTAACCTCATAGAGAAAATTTTAAAAACTAAATTAAAAAATAAAGCTAAATCACTTATTTTTCCAACCGTAGAGTCTAATAAATTACAAAAATGGCGTAGAATTAACTATATTGGTAAGGTTAGCTATGCGGTTGGGAATGTATTAGAAAACGAAAATCATTGTAAACCAGCTTTTTATTGCAAAAACAATTTAGGAAAAATGTTACTAAATTGTAAAGATAAAATAGATAACATGCAAAAAAGTGGTGTTTATAAATTAACTTGTAATATCTGTTATGCAGTTTATGTAGGCCAAACAGGCCGTAGTTTTAAATGCAGGTTAATGGAACACGAAAGAAATTGGCGGTTGGGTCATAATGAATCTAGTTTTTCTAATCATTTAAAAACTCATGTAGTGTCTGATTTTTTGAATAATGTTAAGTTTGAAATTCTCCATGTTAATGTTAAAAGTAAGAAATTAAATTTATTAGAAATGTTAGAGATTAAGAGAATAATTTGTAAAGACTCCAAACTAGTACTTAATGATCAGGTGGAATTTTTGTCAAATTCACCGTTGTTAAAACCATTGTCTTCCGTATGACCACATGTTTCCCTTGCTCTTACTCCCCCCCTACCCTAGCTAAGTAACTGTTCTTCCTTTTGTAGTAATAATATGTTAGTTTCTATATTTTTCCTTAGTCTTTGTTAAGCTGCCTTGTAAATGCCGTTGTTGGCGAAACCATGGTCGGCAAGACTCAAATAAATTGTAGAATTTACTAAATATTGTGTTTGTTTTTCATTAAAATGGAGTTCTACCAAGTACCATCGGTCAATAGTGTAAATCGTATAAAATGGAGAGTATGTTTGAGCAATTGATGAATAAATTTGATCAGCAATTTAATCAGAGTAGGTTAGAAACAAAACAAGATAATTTAGAATTAAAGTTAGATAGTGACAAAAAATTTGTAGAATTAAAGCTAGATAGTGACAAAAAATTTGAAAATATGAATAATAAATTTGATAAAAATAGCTTAGAATGAAAACAAGAATTAAATATTAAATTTGAACAGAATAATCTAGAATTTAGGCAAGATAATGATAAGAAGTTTGAATGTATAAATAATATTATCAAACAAAATGGTTTAGAATTAAATAATAAGTTTGAAGATTTAAATACCAAGATTGAACAGAATAATATTAAACTAGATAATTTGGATAAGAAGTTAGATCAGATCAAACAAGAATTAAAACCAGATTATGTAAAATTAGAACAGAATCTTAAATTGGAAATTAAACAAATGGAAATCAATGTAATGGAGACTAATAATGAAGTAGAATTTGAAGTAAGCTATTGTGAGAAAAAAGTAGAATTTGAACAGATAAATAGTGTAGAAGGTGTTTTGATAAAAAATATTAATAATATGGATAACAATTTAGATCAAGCAGTAGCTGAAGTAGAAATTAACAGTTTTAATGAAATAAATAACATGTCAAATGATTTGATAATAATAGAGGACAATTGTGTGAATGACTGTGTTCAAGAAATTGCTAAAAAGATAAATAATGGGTTAATATGTAACAATGTAAATCTAGAAACAACAAATAATGTTGAAGTAAACAAGTCTTGTGGGGTTAAATGGGATATGGGTAATTCAAAAAACAATGTAAGAATAAATAATCTAATAACTAAGGAATCAGCTGTTTTTCTTAAAAAACAAGTGTGTCATAAGAATGTAGAGTTTAAAAATTATGCAATGTTAAAATTTAGAAATGTCTTTGAAATTCAACAACAGAAAACTAAAAGCCTCTTTGAACAAGATGAGTTCGAGTATAAATTTAACATAGAGATAGTAAAAGAAGGCTTTGCGGTAATATACAGAAATGGTGGGGTGAGAATGCCTAAACTGACAGTTGGCAAATGTAGGTTGTTAAATACTGAGATATTTGAGAGAAGGAGGGGTGATGGTATGTCTGAGAAAGAGAAAGAGAAAAGGTTTTCGTCAACACAAAAGCGGGTTGTCAACAAAAGGGAACATATGGTTGAGATGAGTTCATTTGCAAGACCTAGCCTAGAACAGATCTCTAAGCCAGAAGTAGTATTTAACATTAAAAGTGTGTTAAAAAATTTAATCATGTACTTTAAAATCTTTCACCAATCGGGAAATCATCGCAAAAAATTAGATAATTTATAATTGTTGTAATAGTTTGAAATTTGGAATGAATAAATAATAATGTAAAGACATTTTTATAATGACACGCGGACTTGATTTTGAAAAATAATATTAATAAAATAAGAGTTTTGTTAATAAATAAGTTTAAGTTTGATAATAAATAATTAAGAGTTATGAATATTAATAATTTGTGTGTACTAATAAATTTTGTAAGCTAAGACAGAATCAGAATAAATAATAATATAAGCCAAGCTAGTATGATTAAGAAATATAGTTTAAGGAACGTTCAGATATTTGTTAGAGTTAAGACGGAAAGTTTTATCAGTTGATAAACGTGAGTGTTTGTATTTCTACATATCAACATTTATATTACGTGCCTACGATAATCTATTGGTTTGAAAAGGAATCATACGACTAATATGGACAGAGTTAATATTGAATATTGAGAACGTCAATATTAAATATTCAATAAGATGACGAGAGATTGAATCTAGTTGGAGCTAAAAGGTTTTCACTTCTCATCAGTAGTAAACAGATAAAGAATTGCATCACCATATACAAAGGGGAAATTGTTTATGCCTAAATCAAGCTTAAGATTCTATTGCGTATAATATAGAGACTAATACAGGGTGTTACGAAAGTACTGTTCTGAAATGTAAAAAAACTTTTGGATCATAATCGTAAATTAACTAGCGTTTTCAAATAAAAAACATTTAAATAAAGGATGATTGGTATTGATTAAAGTAAATAGAGTAAAGGTAGATCACTTGAAGAACTTTAATAGTATTAAATGTAAAATCCTGAATAAAGAACTTAGAATAAATTTTAAAAATAAAACTTTCTTTTTGAATCTGGATAATAATAAGTAGAAAGGAGTACATAAACAAAAAATCGACGATGCTAATAATAACATTGGTAAAGAGAACATTATTTCAACTTTGGATGATATGATTTTGATAAAATTTTTATGAATTTTAAATTTTCTTAGTATAAGTGCATTTAGGTAATTTAATGAAAAAATGGGAGGATGGCAGGGTAACGGTAGTCGAAAACATGTTTTATTGTTAGGAATAAAGCATGTAGACAGCATTGAAGGTGTGTCATGGTTGAAAGGTGTGATTGGGGCTTTATTCTGAACTGAGTAGGAATTTTGCATTTCAACCTTCTCACATCTGAAGATCATAATGCAGACTTCAATGTAAGTGTCTAAAGTTGTAATCAGAAGGATACAAAGTGTAATTAAGTCGACAAGAAGTGTCGTGGATATTGGAGATAATAGGAGAATATACAAGAGACTACTAAATAATTAAAATTTGGATAAAAAAGTAAATTTTGGAAAATGATGAGTTAAAATTTGTAAAAGTTTTGAAATTTAAATGTTAAGTAAAATTTAAAAAAATTTTTGATAAGATGATGGAGAATTTGTAACAACGGTTAAGACAATAATAATTTGATATAATATTACATAGAATTTCCATGTAATGATACTTTAGACAGATGATAGAAGAAAGATAAAGTGTAGTGTATACAGAACTGATCAATCTGTATATACAAAATAAAACCGGACGAGTCAGAATTGGAGTACTTTAGTAAGAAAGATAGTAATTTTTTAAAATGTATAAATAGATTAAGATTAATAATGCTTGGCTTGTATGTAAAAAAGTATTTGATATTTGTTTACAAAAGTTAAGAATAATAAAATAAGTAATTATATGCAAAATATTGTTAGATTTAAATAATTTTGAGATTTGAAAAAGATGACTTGTAAAGGAATTGAGTGGTTTTCAAGAGGCATTGCTAAGATGATAATAATATTGAAGTTTTTTGTTTTTTAATAATGAAATGGTAATAAAATGAATAATGGAGTAAAAAATGTTAAAGTTTTTGTTTTTTAAAGAAGGAGATATAATTAATAAATAATATAATATGAAGAGATTTTGATGAAATTTATAAATGAAATAAAGAATTAACGATTTTTAATAAATAATAATTGAATGTGAAACAATAGATGATTGTGAGAAGTTATTTAATAAAGGTGTTTAAAGATTTTGATGAAATAAGGTGTTAGCTGGGAAACAATATAAATTTTTTATTTTGAGGTTTTTTGTATTTAAGTAATTGATCACTAAGGAGATTTTAATGAAGTAATTTAAATGAGAGAATTTTTGAGTTTTTTATAAGAAGATGATGGCTTTACAGAAGTATTGAGTAAAGTGGTATTTAAAATGAAGTTGTTCTGTTAAGAAACTTTTATAAAAAGAATAGTTAAGTTGCATTGATGGTTAATTTTTAAGTTTTAAGAGGTTTTTTGAGTACTACGAGGATATAAAGGAAATATGCGACGATTTTAATGAAATAAAGGGAGATTTGAGGAATTCTACGAATAAACGACGATTATTATGATTTTTTAAAGGAAGCTACGTTGAGATAAAGAGATTATTTATACAAATGATGTAGGTAACCTGCGTGGGCTACACAAATATGAATAATAAAGAGGTTTTTTGAGGATTAGTGCAACTTTAATTATTAAAACATGAAAGATTTAAGATGGAAATAATTTTGAGATATAGTACTAAAAGGATAATACAATTGTAAAGAGGTAAATTTGAAATAGATAAGATGAGTTTGTAAGTGATTTTTTCATAATGATGTAATAATTTTGAATTTTGAATAAGAGAGGAGTTTTTAGTAATGGTAAAAATCAGTAGTTAAGATGTAATCCCAGCAAAGCAAAGAGTAATTAGGAATTTAAGTTAAAAATAACAATGTAAGATTATAAATTGAAAAGTTTTAAGGTGAATTGAAGTAATTCTGAGTAATAAATAAATAATTTGGTAATGATGTTAATTAATAATGAGAGGTTTTAAAATTTTAATTGTGTTAAGTTGAAAAATGATTCAGATGGATAGTGAAAGATGGATGTAGATTTTTATAAAAGATGTAGAAATTTCGTCTTGGCAAAAGAGAAAAGTGTGGGAAAGGAAATGCTAGATGGCAGGAAAATATACAGACGGCTGTCTGGAAGATAAGATTTTGAGTGACAGGATCCGGTCAACAAAAAAAGTTGATGGGAAAGTTTCAGTCAACTGCTGTTGAAAAAGAAACTGATGATGGGTTTTATTGTATAAATAGAGATAGGGATTAGCGCTAATGGATTTATAGTTATTTTTGATGAGTTATGATAATGCAAACAAATTAAGATAGTAAAGTAGGATTTAGTAAATAGATTTTTTAGTTTTTATAAGAAAAGAGAATCTTTCTTAAATTAAGTATACTAGTGATACTTATTTTCTTTTATGAGGTCCTTAACTGCTGAAATAAGGAATCTTGAAAATCTATTGAAAATTTTTCATAGTTTTGTTTTTTTTCTTTCGAACTGAGTTTTATATAATTATATAGAAAAGATTTATAGTACAATACTTGTATTGTAATACAAATCTTTTGTGGGGTTTTGTGGTAATGTGAAAAATCATAATTATAACAGGTTTAAAATCCGCGGTTTAGCGCCGAAAACAGGCTGTTCAAATCATAAATTTATTTAGTAACTTCATTAATAAAAGAAAAATAGATTTTCAAGAAAAACAAATATGTAATCATGTCAATTTTAGTATAATTTGTTTTTTATAAATAGAATATGTAAATTGTTTGTGTTTTGTGGGGAGTATGTGAACTTTGGTAACGGGTAACCGGAACAGCTCGCTCTTGAAAGAGAAAAATCTCGTGGTTAGATCAGTCATCGTTTGGGGCTAGTTGCTCTAAGACCTACGAATGGTAGTTCTCCGAGTGTCTGTTCGAACAATAAAAAATGTGTTCAGAAGTTTTAAATTCGTAATAGACATGGTGTACTAACAATTTTGGAAGTGCTAAGACAATATTGTTTTCAATAAATAAACTTTTAAATGAAAAAGCGTGATAATTTGCAATTTTTGTTATGTTGTGCAATTACTGCCACGTGATTTTCGAATTCTCGACAAAGAACTTGTCTATAAAATATATGGAACAATTAAAGTTATAATAAGACATTAATAATTGATTCTAATACAGGTACAACAAAATATAAATAAATTTCGTGAGCTATGAACAAAAGACAATTCGTTGATAGTGGACAAAGCACCTCTACAATTAGCACGCAGTCACATGGAAAGACACGAATCATCCTTCGAGGAAAAGTGTTTTTTAAATAAAGAATATAACGTGATTTGGTATAACACGTTTAGACTTTCATTATTTAACCATATATATGTACTTTGAACAATTTAGATTTTTTTATATATTTTCAAGATATATATTTGATATCATAAAATTATGTATTTCATCAATAAGATTCAATGTTTTTTTTTTTGTTGTGGAGTCTTAAAGTATTTTTAAAGAAGTTACTTTTTATAATTAATTAATTAATTCTCAATTTCATTAAAAATTATATTTTTTCTAATTAATATATTTACTATGAGAAGTAAAGTAAAATCCTTTTTCATTATTTTTTAGAGTTGCAACTAAATAACTTAAAGTTATTAATATAATTTGATTAGATTCTTTTTCTTTGAAGATCAAAGCAATGATAATAATATTGATAGGATGTAAGATATCTTATATAAATTTTTCTTTTTGATTTCTGTTACATGAATTTAATGTGTTTTATGTTTAATAAATTTTTATGTAATATTTCAGAGACAAGTGTTTTCATTTTTGAAACCCAGAATCACTGTAAGTACACCGTAAAAAGAGCTTGCGACCCCAGAGATTTTAAAAAATGATTAAACTCATTTTTTTTCTTTTTCAAAATTGGTAAGCTAAGGCTACCTGGCGCCCTTAAGTCGAGCAAATTAATAAATTCATAAATTAATAATTAAATTCAATAAAAAACATAACGTAAAGCTCTTCAAGTTTAGATAATTTTTAATCTTAAAATAGCTTCACTATTAAATAACTTTTTAGCCTCATTTATAAATTATTACAAACAACATGTAAAGTCAAAGGAAATTGAGGTTCTAAAGCAATGAGCAAAAACAAATAAATATTGATTGCCGTCTGTATTAGCTTTAAATGAAAATTAGATAGGAGTAGGCCTACTCAAATATTTGTATTGGAATTTTATTGGCGCTTATTTGTAATAATATAGTATATTATTCTATTTTATATCTCAAATAAATATTGTTATTTAGAATCAAGAAAACCCAACCTATAGAGAAAAACTAAAAAAAAAAAAAAAAAAACACACACACACAATTTGAAGATTTGTCACATTAAAAAAAATTTTGTACGTGTTGTAATTTCATTTTTGATCATAGGAACCAGGGCATATTATGATCCATACTACATCGCGAAAAATATTTTAAACCATATATGTTATATCTGTCGAAGAAACATTTAATATTGACACTTACTAATAAAGTGATCACACTTAAAATGACAAACAACATTTATAATTATTATTCTATTCTCCATCGATTATGCAGGTGATCATTATTCATTTTTAAACTTAATTTTATATTTGATGTAATATTTAAAATATCCCTTCCATTTTGACTATCAAATATACCATGTTTGTTGTCGTGCCTTGTTGTATGTTTCATGTAAACATTTATGAACAATTTAATTGAAATGTGGCGGTTAAATCTACTTACCAAACACAAGTAAAAAAATGAAGTTGGACAAAACAAACAAAAACCTTATCCGGCATCTTTAAAACCATCTTAATACAAGAAAATTAATGGTAATTGTTCCATCATAAAATTATTATTTACGTATATCCGTACTTATGCTATAAAGAGAAGATTTATGAAATAATTTTGCTTTTTTAAACACTATTTATAAAATATAAATATCATTTCTTTTCATTGTTTAAAATTGAAAATTTAGTTTACATTTAATTAGTTTATCCAGTATTTGTTGTTGAATACGTATTAGATATAACTTATATCATGAAACATATTAAATACCAATTAGTTCTCAGTAACTACCCTTAAGGAAAATTCGTACCATCGATAAATCATGCGAAATGATTGTAATTAAACCTGGTATACTCACGTAGAGGTAATTATAAGTTTTGAAACTAAGGTTAGGTTATAATTATTGTTCTTACAAGCAAATTAGATATCATATGAAAATTAATATACAATTAATTAGAATTATATTGTATTGTATTTGAGTTATAGACTTTTATTTGACATTATTATTACTTTTATCGTTTCTGTTAAACACGTATTATAATATGAATATTTTTATATTTTCAACTGTTGCTAGTCTAAAGTTAGAACATTTTAGCATATTTTTTTACATATTCGTCAAAAACTGTATATTATATTAAACTATTAAAGAGTTTTTTCTCAATTATTTTATAAAAATCATAAATTTTATCTATGAAACATAGAATCATACACACTATACAACTGGAATATGCGAGTTATGGAAAGGAGTTGGTGTTAACCTCTAGGCTTAAATAAAAATTCGTAAAATACTTTAAATAGGTAGAAACATGCATTTATTTTAAAACATATTTATAAAAACAAACAAAACTTAAATGCCATCTAAAATTTTATTAATTGTTAGTTTTGACATAAATTGGAATATCAATCGCAAATGGGAAAAACACATTTGTTTCATAAAAATAAATAACAAATTTTGATTATCATTATAAGCTTATATATTATTGCATAAACATGTGGTGTGTAGACATTAAAAACGATGAACTAATATTATTGTTAATATTTTACATTTCCTCTTTCTGATACATTTATTTTCCATAAACGATTTAAAAGAGTCTGTTATTTATATATATATTTTTAATGATATGTTTAATATATTGTTGTTTGTGTTTTATCTTGAATTGAATACATTTGAATTTGAATACCAAATAAACACTACATTTTTTTTTTTTTTTACAATGAATAGATAAAGTGCTCTTTTATTTAAAATTTAGTCAAGATTAAACTTAGGATGTATATTGTTTACATTTAATAGTGGTAGTTATTGAATTGAATTACAATAACTCTTTTATCATTTTTGACAAGAGCAATACTATATAGTATGTTTTGAGATTTTATAATTTACCATTTAATTAAAAATTTAATATAAACGGTACATTTTAAAAACCTAATGAAATAATATTAGTTCATATTGTTTTTTTTTTTTTTTTTTTTTTTTTTTTTTAATGTCCAGCCTTAGACAAAGTTTAAACTCGCACTTATAAAAGATTAATATAAAGATAGATTGTATGATGAGTTTAACTAATATTTTAAAATATTATTGATGCAAATTGAACGTTTCAGAAAAAGTAAAGGATTTAAATAAATAGTGCTTATTTACAACGGATATTTGTAACAGATGGAAAACGTATTCAAAACTAGTCAACTTGTGTGTTTATTTTGATTTCTTCCCTTCATAATGATTTATGCCGTAAAACTCTAAGACATTATTTTGTAATTTTTCATCTTTATAGAACTTTTATATGAATTTTAAGTGATAAATTATGCAAATATTAGAATTTGCTACCTAAACGCCTGATTTTATCAATGTTAAAAACAAATATATATATATATATATATATATATATATATATATATATATATATATATATATATATATAAATGAAATAACATATTACGTTTCACTATATGAATGGAATTGTTTCATAATAATAATAATGGAATTATAAGTACCCATGTCGTACGACTGTCCAAATAGATAGTCATAGTCAAAAATTGCAATTATGAGTGGTAATCTAATTCACATATAAGTTTAAATTATTGAAATTTCAACTATAAAATATAAATATACAACTAAGCAATTTGTCGACTAAAATTAATTCACATTTACTAAATTATAACTAAACCGCCCTATAGATACATAAGGGTAATCTTGTAAATCTCCAGAATATATTTATGTTCTGCTTATAGAGATTTTATTGATATTTTTTTGGACGATCAATAACCGCATTACAACTTTTCCTAATATATAAAATTAAAAAAAAAAATACTGATAATACATGCTAATTATATAATTCAAAAGATTACGACTTTTTAGGTTCGGTATGAAATCATTTGTTATTTAAATATGTTTTCATTGAAATTGTATAAAGTTCGAAGTAAGTAGTATGTTATAAATCAAATTAATCAATTTAGGTAGTCAAATAAAACTAATTACATAAAAAACATAAAAATAATAGATCTCTCTAACGGAAGTTTCACGTAATATATTTCCCTGTTAATTTAATCAATTGGTATATTTAAAATTCAAGTTCATTGGAAACGAGGCAAAGTCATAATACAATTAAACAATCTTTGTCTCTCCGATTATAATAAATAATACGTGAAAATAAATTAGGATAAATTTATTTATATAATTTAGCATTATATATTTTATAATGCTTATAAATAATAAGTTTTTACTATACCCTTTAAAAATGGCCGCCTTTTTAACATTTGAATACGTAATAAAAAAATCGATTTATTTTATAACACGAGGATTATTATTTCAACTGATTATTATTTGATAAATCTGAAAAGCAGATAACTTTATTCAAACGTTTATATATATATATATATATATATATATATATATATATATATATATTTAAATACTAAAATAACCATTTGCTCATTTTATACATTAAGATTTTTAAATTTATTATTAATAATTGTCAAAGAGAATAATACATTTTGAGATCTCTTTGTAAAATCAAACAACTTTAATTATAAACAAATTTATAAAATAATATAAATAAAATGTCAAGAGCTTGTTTTCTGTAACTGTATACATTTGTTTCATTCATTCATAAATAATATGAATACGTGTCAACTAGTTACTTTTTATACATATTTCACATAAAAATTACCACTTTTGTGAGATAACAAAAAATTGGTTCAGATATTGTTGTTAAATTGGAGTTTTTGTTATCATTTAACATTTACGATCATTCATCTTGTGAAGTCCAACCAAGAGAACATTAAATCAACCGTAATTAGTTACACTTGTGGAAACTGCAATCACCGCATGAATGAAAACCCAATTTTTCACAACCATAATTTTATTTGTGTAATATATCGATTGATTTGAAAATTATTTTCTAATTACCTCGAAGTATTGAAACAAGATGACTTTTCAATGACTAAGTCCATAAACCTCACACACATAACAAGGGAAGCAATTTGACCACATGCCCAAATCTAATGTCATCATAATATTTATATTCTACGATACAAAGCCTAAGGGTAATATAATACAACTTAACTATACCCTAACCATATATACACTATTACCCCCCCCCCCCCAAGAGGAGTAGTTGAGGGTGTAGTTAACTGCTTTCCCCTTTATATCTGTGACGCTTTGGCTTTATTATCACAGTCCAGTGTCAGTAGTGCTTTTGTGCATGTAACAACAGAGGATGTTGACATAGTCATTGAAACGTCGTCTTGTATTCAATACCTCAAGATAAAAGGATAATACCATTTCAATAAAGTTCATGAACATTTTAATAACATTGACTATATTATCTTCAAAACTTGCTTTTTTCATAATTAATTTAATTACATTATATATTTCGAAATCGAATTGCGAATTGAAACTATTTATTCTCATAGAAAACATCTAATGTATATGTATTTGGACTTGTCAAAAACAATACATCAAAGTTGTTATAATTATTCCAAATTTGTAAATTATTAGATTTTTTGTCGATATAGACAAAATTGCCGTTTAATTTCTTTCATAATAAAATATTTTTGTGAAACGAATTTAGAGGATTTATATAAAGAAAATGTCTTAAAAGTGTATACGTTTTTTATGTTAATTTAACTGCAAAGTACAGCTTTCTTTGCTGTATTCGATCTGTACTTCTTTAGTCTAAAGAGAGGTCTTTAGTAATAATTATTTTGCTGATTTTCAAAGTAAATAATATGCACTATGTACTAGTAATTAACGGTTAGTAAGGACGAATGTTAATCTGGATACAAAATTTAGCTCTTCCAATTTTTGTCAACGCAGCGTATGTGAAGTGATAAATCGTAACAGTGGATCGTTTTATATTTAAACATGGCTAATAGATAGTACAAGCTTGATAAGTAAAATAATTATTTATACTGCGAGAGAAATCACGTTCACTGTAAATTATGAAATAAAGGGGATAGGGTAGGAGGAACTTAGTCGTTCTGAGTTAAATTGTTAACTATTGGTGGTGGTTTCATTTTATTTTATTATTTTAAATTTTTTTGAGATTTTATTCTTGTATACTTGTTCATGAATTGTTGTATACTATTTACATATTGTTTTAACATTGCATAACAGTTACGCACTACCTTTTCTAAGCCAAAAAGTCTTATTTTAACGTAAATTTAAATGACCGCTAATTTAAATCGGATCAATAGAATTATAATAAATTAATCTTAGGTATGGACGAGAATAACAGCATTGGGAGCCAAACGAATCAATTTGATACATACACATAAGGATTAATTAGCAGATGGGCGGATAAACACTATAATATTTTGTATTTTAGAGGCTGGTTTCTTTCTAAACTAAAAGTTTATTTGATGTTTTCCATTCTTCATTTGTTGTCTAACTATTAATTTTATAGCCATTGAATTATTATTAAGATAACTTTGATAAGGGGAGAGTTTGTTTAAATCACAAAAGAATAACCTAAAATGATTTTCAACTACTGTACTAAGACGTTGTAAATTAAATCAATAAAATGTATTGATGTGTTATTGAGGTATAAACAGAGTCAATATATATATATATATATATAATTGTTTGTGGATAAGAGTTTGAATAAACACTGAAAATAATATTGATGATATCGTTGAATTCATGTAAGTGGAATACATAAAAATCCACGTATTTTACATAAGAGTAAGTATATAAGACATATTTATTTCCAAATTTTGATTTTATAGTACATTAATGAATTGTAGTATGTCTCTTAAAAAACACAATAAGTAGATGTAGGTTTATTGATCTTCATGTGAGACGTGTAAAATTCTGTGAAGTTTTATAGTGGATACAGTTTTTTAAACATAGTTTATATGTAATAGGTTGTTTAGGAACACATTTACAAGGAAGATTCAAACTAGGCAAGTTGCATGTTAGATTTCGGAAACAATCTTTTTCAAAATCAAATTACTATCAACAACGCTTAGTTTAATTGTCATACTCTATCAACTATGTTAATTTTATTAAATTATGTGAAAGAATCACGTGAAATAATGTATTCTCATTCTAAGGCTGGCGTTTGTATTGGTTGATACTTATATACATGTACCCACAAAATGATATTAATCTCGAAAACGACCTTCTCACTTAAATTATTTTGAACAATTTCTAGACAGTTTATTATTATACGTCATGTGATTGAATGTTTGTTTAATTAGTTACAACTCAAGTTTTTATATACACATAGGATGCCAAATATCCGAAGAAACCATATAAAACATATGAACAATGAATCGTTTTCAAATAAGTTTAAACAGTCCTATGATGAAGAAATATTCAAGTCTCTTTACCGAATGTCTAATGAAAGTTTTAAACTTATAAATCCGCTATAATTACTAAACAAGACACACATTACAGAAGATGTATCCACGTTGAGGAAATATTGCTAATCACATTGAGGCGAGTAGAATGAAAATAAATCGTTAAAAATATAATAATTTTATATAATTTTTATAGTTTAACACCATTCAGATACAAAATGAAATCATTCTACAAGCTTAAAAACTTAACCTATTATAAGGTTAAAAATCACTGTGGTTTTCGGCATAATAGGAGTTGAAGGAAAGTTGGACAGCGAGGAAATCTTTGATGAACAGGATGGAGATGAAATGAAGCTAGATTGGGAGGTTGAATGTCAAGAGGGAATAGAATATTTAATCTAACAATGACAATGAACTTCTTAAAAAAATAAATTGCGCTTCATTTAGTTTATTAACTTTAGGAAAAAGACTTGGTAAGAAATATTGTCGAGGGTTACAATCATTACTGGCGTATTGAAAATTAAAATATCCAATAAAGACTTTTCAACTTCCTTCACTGTTGATTTTATTTTCAAAAGTTTTACTATAGAAGTTCACCGTGGAGCCACCTGATATTACTCAGTTTCAATGGTTTATGATTCGATTGTGTTGTCAGTCGATTGTTCTGTCACATCCGGAGAGGTTCGTGGAAATAGCGACGGTGGAATTTTTCATAAAAAGTTAATTTTTTAAATTAACCAATCTTGGTCCAAAAATTCATTAATCACCTATATTAACAAACTAGGGATACGAGCTTGATGAAATATCTCAACAACTTTTGTTGTGTGAACTCTTTAACTCTCTTTTATCACAATATCCCATTCAATTTGTATTAATTGCTTTTTATTACTATAATGGGCTTTAAGATTCAGCACCATATGATGACTTATATCTATTGAATACGCTTATTGAAGTATCACGAACACACCTGATATAATAATATAATAGATTTGCACAACATTTCATGTTTGATTTACATTGATACATACAGGAAACTGTCAAAATTCAATTCCCAGTGTATACTATAATCTTATAATTAACCATTTAAAAGTAGTTTCACTTAACTACAAATATATTATTAACTTTTTATTTTTATTTGCCTCCTTCCCCCTTGTTATTAGAGAGTACATGTGTTATGATAATAATTCATTTTCATCACTTTTATTGGTTTGCAATGTTTTAGAGCAATTACTTTAGTATTTCATATTTTATTATATCTAGAACAAGAATATCTTCGCTTTAAAAATTAATTTAGATATAATTATATAATTAGAAATAAAATGTAACTGTATAATTATATAATTTATTTATGACACAATTTTTGGTTATTAATCTTCAAAATTTTGCTCAAAATACAGCACAACCCCATCTCGCGTACGTGGTCTTTAGTTCTAAACACCTTAGTTAATGTTCGGTTTAACGAAATTCAGGCAAAACGGTTATTTTTTGAAATATTTTAAACGATGTTTTTAACCAAAAAAGTTACAATTGGAATTTTATTACTTGTTTAAACTGGTTTTTATTTAGGTCTTAATTTTTTTAGATTTTATAAAAATATGGACAGACAATGGTGTTTACAAAATTAATGAAGAAAATAAATAAATGAGTTTTAGACATGATATAAAGAACACATTTGTATACAAATAAGTTTATAGTAACATAAACTGGAATTTACTTCTTTCCATGGGTTATTGTTTAATATTATACTTTTCACAAAATTCGAAATTTTAGACGTGTATTTTTCAGAACTTATATTTTATTATCAAACTTCATATAATTTTAAAAACAAAAGGTTTTTAATCAGTTCTATAACTTCTGTTTTCACATCATTGTGCTTGAACCTTGTCATATGAATCCAATTAAGTCTAGTAACAAAGCTACTACTTCTTGTACAAGTCTTGGCTTATCAAGTCTTGGTTTGATTCGGTAAACCATTTGTTATTTGTTCATAATATTTATTTTACGATTAAAACATTTCATCAAGCAGTCACGTAGTAAATTTTGTACAACTTTATAATATTTGTAAGCACCACTGATACACTACAAGAACAAGTAACTGTAGTTACCATCGAGAGCTAGAAGTTGTAATAATGTAATCGTATGATTTAATAATTGAAAAGGATTAGAAGTCTCATCGCACGCTTATGGTAGGAAAAATAATACTGTCTTTCATTTTATAATATGACCGTTTAAACAGTATAATGACAAGAAAATATTGACGACTACGAATTAAATACATTTTTTTTTGAAACTATAGATTGAAAACATACTTATTTAAGCTATCGTGACATTTATCAACGTTTCAATGATATTCCTTTATACGTCATCAAGTTATACGTTGCCATTCAGGTTTGCCTACATTGTCTCCCATTGGGGAATATTGGCATGCATGTTCTCTTTAGTACCAAATTCATACAAATATTTCTAGCTCTTTTTTAACAGCTTAGTTGCATAAGAGATTTTGCATAACAAGTTTAAATGGTTTTAGCGATATTGGTTAATAATACTAACAACTAATAAAAATTTAAATGTGTCACACAGCGAAAACAAATAACCAGACATGTTTATCTAAAACAGTAATTTATATGACTTCTTTATTTTAATTTTGTTAGTAGCCATGAAACGTCATAATTATTTTACACCGTAGGGTATTGTATTTATTAATAACATTATACAAATAAAGTGGGAGTAAATTAAAGTATATATGTAGGACAACTTCTCGCAACGATTAATTAAAAACCGAGAATTGTATTAATCTTATTGTATGTAAAATTAAATTAAATTAAACTCGTTCGTTTCAATTACTTACTACACTTCTTCATTGATAATAATATTTGTATTTTTAAATAATTAATTTTACTAAGGCGATTGTTGTTTACTCATTAAAAAAAGACAGACAAAACAGACCAACTGTAGTATTTAACGACTAGTTTTTGCAGCTAGTATTAATGTGCTCACAAGGATGAATAGGAATACGATATTTAGTTTGAAGTCCCAGCACAATGAGATTATATGAGCGATATTTAGATATTGAGTAAACTCACACTCACTTTTGGAAGAGGAAGTTTCATGCAATGTTGACGGTAGAAATTAACATACAAGCTAAGTGGGAAGAGTCTCTCAATATCACAATACTCCCGATCAGAGAGGAAATAATCTAAATGAAACTAAATGTTGTAGATGTTTATTATCCTGTCTTTATTTTTTAATTATGCCTTTATTTGCCACATATACTGTATACAGGGTGATTCACGAAGTTATCCCCACACTTATACAGCTCATTCTACTAGTAAAAATAATGAAAAAAAGTTCATATAAACATATGTCCTATCTCGTTTCGTTTAGCGTCTGTCTGTATGTGTTTTTTAGCAAAAAAGTTCTATCTTAAAAATGGTTTGAGATATCAAGTTGAAACTTTTTACATTTAATGACCTTTAAGATTTCCCAAGTAAAGGTTTGTGTTTTATTCATAATTGCAATGTATTTTCAAAATCAAATCACACACAACTTTAAAACATCTTACTTATTTCTGTTACTACTTATCTTAGATCAATAAACCAGGTACCAAAATGCTTGCATTAAAAGGGGCTATTTTTTATGTATCTTGCCTTTTTTTTGTAACATCAACCGTTTTAAAGTTATTAGGATTTGAACATTTTAAATGACCGCCATTTTGTTTCTGTAAATGATATTATTTTGAAACTTTTATCTAAGATGCACACTAATAAGATCATTAAATGTAAAAAGTTTCAATTTAATATCTCAAACCATTTTTAAGATAGAATTTTTTTGCTAAAAAACACATACAGACAGACAGACGCTAAACGAAACGAGATAGGACATATGTTTATATGAACTTTTTTTCATTATTTTTACTAGTAGAATGAGCTGTATAAGTGTGGGGATAACTTCGTGAATCATCCTGTATATGTAGCCTACCGCTACAATTAAACACACATTCAAGTGACTTAGGTATATTCGGTTCCCAGGACTAAAGGAAAAGCACGAAGATTTATATTTAAGATTATATTGTATCGTAGAATTTGTAGATATTATCTTAACATTAAAAAAAAAAAAAAAAAAAAAAAAAAAAAAAAAAAAAAAAAAAAAAAAAAAAAAAAAAAAAAAAGATAGATATCCCTGTAACTAGAATTCAATCGTTTTCTAAATATTTTGACTTAACTGTGAATAAATTAGTATATTTATAATGTATATGGACAATAATATTTCATTTAACTACTTATAACTATAACCAATTGTTATTGTATATTTTATGAAAAACAAATATAACTAACATTAATTTAAAATACAACGTTTCTCTAGTAGGCGGATATAGAATATGTTCTAAATAATTTCAACCTACAATGACGATTTAAATGTTTGGAAATTCGCTTTATCATGTTGAGGAACTGGAGTTTAAAGTTATTATTGAAACGAGATATTATATACGTTCTCAAATAATTCAAAATTTCTTTTAAATAACCATTAAAGTTAAGGAATAAAATAAATGTGTTATTATTGGATGTGTTTCTTTTAGGCCGATTTATAAACACTATAATGTTTTTACTTTACCATTTATCTTATCAAGGGTGGGTTTAACGACTTACCACCAAGAACTTTGCGACCGAAGGCGGTATGAAATATATAATTTATTTCTATATCAACGATAACTCAATGTAACCCATTACGCCCCAAGGTACTCGTTAAGATGATTATGTGATACTATTGAACTGCCTAAGTTATAGCATCTGTAAACGTAACCCGTTATAATAAAACATAATGCAAAATTATATAATATAATTCGTAAAATAAAATAACTACAGATAAAATATTTAGAAGTGCAGGTATTTTATAGAAGTGAAAAGATGAAACCTGATCTAGCCGCGTCTTTTTGTTACCATTGTTGTTCCTACAAAGTATTTAACTTAATACTTGTTTTGATATTGTTTGACATTAAACTATACGATCATTGCAGTAGTGGCCATTTACGTAGTTGAGCAGAAAATATACAAACGAACAACTCTGATATAGTACATTTTTATTAGTAATACACTGTAATCATCGTAATCAATTTTTTTTTAAAAACAATTCCCATGATAGAGAGGAAGAGTATGTTAATAATTATGTAAACAGTGTTCCAATAAAAATTATGTGAATTTTACATAATACTTAATTAAAAGATAATATTACATACAGAATGAGGAGAAACACAAGGCTTATATACATATCTGGATTATACTATTTTTTCTTACTGAATTTTTTAGGAAAGGTGTTAAAATCTTTTAACACACTGAAAACAAATATACTTAATGTAGGCATTATAAGTTAATTATTAATTTTTTGAAAATTGATAGTGAATAACAAAAAATTAGATGTTCTCAGTTTCATTCTATTCATTTACTTATAATTTATATGAACGAGTAGAATGACTTTCCTAGAACGAGGATGACGTGAAAAAAACTCTTTATATTACATTGTAGGCTCTTCAAACGTTTAATTTTCTAACCTAACCTAACCTAAAAGCTTGCCAGCATTATTCGTAAATTAGTGGATTTGATCTATGGTCATCAAATATACATGTTACGTAATAGTGTTTAAATCGACAATTCTCAAATTATAAATTGGGTTACATGCCACAGCAACTTTCCCTATGCACCTGGGCACATTTCGGTCATTCTCTTTCCATCTCTGGTTAAAGTCCGATGCATTGTCTGTTCCCTCAGCCTTTTCTCGTGGACTTAAAGTTCCGGCTACCTCAGATTTATTTACTTTTACCTCAAATACTTTTAGATTTCTCTTTTTAAACATTTTATATGTTGTAAAGTGTTACGTACGGACGGTTTGAAGTGATTGCAAGAACAAGTACTGACCAGTTACTACACATCAGTGGAATCGTTCGTTGACGCAATATAACGACAACTTCAAGGAAGGTAAACTCAATGACTCTGGTCCTCCGTTACTCAAAACTAGTAATTAATAGTTTAACAATAATTAACATACATTAACAATCATTAATTATCGAACACTACATATTATGAGTTTTCTACAGTATCCATATATAAAGATATATAAATACTTAAAGTATTATAATTTTAAATAAATACTTCTGAAATAGTATTATATATTTTGTCCTGACTTTCATTTTTCTATCTTTATCCATTTAAAATTTAACAGGGTGTATCCATACTTTTGACTCACAGTGTATATATATTACAGAAGTAAAGAAAGTAAAATAATTTCATGAAAAGTCGTATTTATTTAATAATATTAATTTAACGTGACAACAGTCGGTGCTTGATGGAATTCTACATTAATGGAAAAAATGAAAAAAAAAAAAAATAAAAATTTAATTCCACTACAGAGCTTTATTGAGCGATATATGTTTCGCCGTTAGGCATTAAATTGAGAAAAACAAGTCAAAATAACTGAAATTAGAAGAGAAGGGACAGGGTAAAGGAGAAAGGGTTGAGAAATGATTATATTTATGACAGAAATAGCAATGATTTGACCTGTGGGGTTGAGAGGGGGGTAAATAAGGTTTCTTGTAGTGATTGCAAATGTGAATACACTGGTCCTTCACGTAGATCAGTTAAGAATAGAATGGTAGAACATGTGCACAGTTGGAAGTATGCCAAATCTAATACAAATTTTGCAAATCATTTATTAGACGTGGGATATAACTTTTATCCTAAGTCAAATGTTAAACTTCTCCACATGGAACAAAACAAGTTGAAAACTCAGTGATTTGGAAATCAATAGATATATTTTTAAAACCATACTTCCAATCTAACTGAATAAATTCGCTTAACTCATCACCCTTATTGAAGCTAATTTTGTAACTTTTATTTTATTTAACTAAGGCCCCCCTTCCACCACACTTGTCAAATCATGGCTCTGTCTGTTATAATTACTATAATTTCTCAACCCTTCCTACTTTTCCCTTTCAATTGTGGTTATTTAGACTGCAACGTGCCACTCCTTCACTGGGAGTTTGTACGCCGATTTTGCAAAGTAGAAATCGACCAAGCCACTGGAAGTTTAGGCTTTTTATGCAATCTAGCCTGGCTTGATTGATTTCCTTCAACTCACTCAGTATCCCGACATCGTTGGAAACCTCCTATTTGTTTTAAATACTTCCAGTTATTGTATTTATAATTACGTGACTCACGTACTAGCTCAGTTATTTAAAAATTACTCTCCCTTCAGAGCCGTGAAGTTCACTGGTTATTTTTTTAATGCAATCACTACAATTTACTATCGATAACATACATAAGTTATCCTCAGAAATTGGTATATTTTAATTCAAATTTATTGTTAATAAAAATTCTGTAATTACTTAGCTTTGATCAAAATTTGGAGGTATTGCAAAAATTTACTCTCACTAATTATATGGAAAACTATTTCTGCCTTGTTATTCAGGTTCAACACAATAATAAATTCTGCAATGAAATTAATAAAATCAATGTATTTTTTTCTTCTTTCAATCTTTAAATGAACAACGAAAACACATAAAATGTTGACAAATTCAATTTTGGATTATCCAAATCTTGGAACTTACTTTAAACATACATATATGAAATGAAATAAAACTTATCCTAACATACATAAAATATATTCAATTAATTGTAAGGCAGAATAAAAAATTTAAATTACAGGTTATTTCCACAGTGAGTCATAAATAATAACAATGACAAATTAAATGAATTATTATGCTTTAAAATATTAGGTCTAAAAATGTTATTTAATTTAAAAAATTTAACTCCTTTTTTTAGTTTGATATTAAAAATATAAAAAAGTGTATATAAAAATTTGAAAAATATTTCCAGCTCAGATTTTAAAATAATTCCTAAAGTCTTGGCAATCGAATTATACGGGAAAAAACTCACAATTTGCGGTATTTTGAACCTTGTTGGAGTGATGTCGATATTAGCCTGGATGTGTTGATCTCTCTAGGAATCCCTTCTTGCTGGTCCTGTATATTAATGATATCGGAATTCGCTAAGTTAGCTGCTCATTACCCTGAAGGATTAGCCTGGTCTGTTGCCATTATCCCGTCCTGGTTCCCTGGTCCAGCTACTGCATTCCCTCGATCCTTCCCTCGTGGTTTGAACTTTTTTTAGTAAAAAAAAACAAACTTTTTTTAAATATTTACGTCAAAAATTTTTATGAAGAAGCTGCTGTTGGAGCTCGTGCGCTCTCGTATCAATCCAAGGCTAGGACTGGTCGCCGTCGCTGAACTTCTGGACTTTGGTTGTCCCCAATCGTTCTAGACTTGTACAAACACTTTGAATACGACTAACATCCACTAACATTTCCTAATTTTTATAAATTTTACGATTTTTACAAAAATCGGAAATTTTTCAATTTTGTAACCGTTAATCCGTTGCAAGACTTGTTTTGATTTCAATTTAGTAGCTTGAATATACCTAACGGCGAAACATATGTCGCTCAATTAAGCTTTGTTGTGTAATTAAATAATTGATTAATTATTTCTATTTGCTTAAATATTGCTAATTTACATTATAATTTAATGTATACATATTTAAAATGTATAATTTACTAATTGAATTGGTAAAACTAAATTGTATGTATGAATGTATTAGTGTAATTGATGTATTGGTGTTTTCTCATGTAAGCTGCATTACAATCAATCTTTATCACTGTCATAAAGAAAAAAAATACATGAAGATTGAAATTATTTAACGATATTTCTGATTTATGTTAGCCATTCTATCTAAATATATAAAGTGGAAATCCACTAACTGGTCACGAAATCTCTGTATCCAAGAAGCTTATAGCTATGGATTTTTTAACATGTAGGTCTGTAGACGCGTACTAAGTAAGAGCTTTGAAAAAGGTTCCACTTCAAGGGTGTTGTATACCGCTAAAACACCCTTATCATACCGCTAAACAAGTATCATATCTTTGTTAATTATGGGTCGATTTTGAACAACATTGGTGTGTTAATCTATTTGGGGATAATTCATTTCCATTAACCCACTTTAGAGTTGTCCTAAAATAATTATTTCTTTATAAAACTATGTCAACTATCCCCAGATGAAATAGGGGCCATCAGCTAGTCCTATTATAAAAATCGCAATCACTATTGTCATTATAAATTTGCAAAAAACATCCATTGCCATAATTTTGTAATGAATTAAAAACAGTACTCTACAGATGTATATTGTCAGGTACCGAGAATAGGTGACATGAAGTTTTATGTAACAATAAAAATAGTACACGACGATTTGTTAAAATGAAGTGTGTACTGTGAATGTGGAAAGAACAAACAGTTATTTGATTATATCGATTGTTAAATTCGGGTTTTAATGTTAGTAATTAACGATAGATTGTTCATGTTATTAATGTGGTTTAATCGGACGTTTGTCATCATTTTCGTCAATAAAACCGTTAAATATTTCCCACTTTTATCTATAAAATCAATAATAATCATGTACATGAATTTAATTTTTCCATTCGATAAATCATCTATGTAGCTTACTTATCAATATTTGAACCCCCCTCTTCCACACCATTCCACAATACTGATATCAACATTAACAACGATACACGTCAGATACAATCATTATATCTAACAATTATTATTCCTAAATGAAGTAAAGAGATTCGAATAAAATAGGTACATGATAAAGTATCATGCATTTATCAATAACATAGTTTAATTATTTTATCAAACATTTATACATAAATTACTACATTTAATTCAAAGTGATATTTGGTTATGGATTGGTAATTGAAGTTTGTACAATTATTAATAAACCTGTATTATGAATGATAATATATTTTAGGAGGGTATATAAAATATAAATAATACATCATACTTAGTCATAAAAAAAATATATTCTGCATAATAAATCCTATTTAACTACGTCCAGTATCGTCATGCAATTTAACGCTGGCCTAAGTAATACTAGAACCTGGATATTTGGTTAGAACTGTTTATATCCTATTTCAAAATAACATAGATCTTATAAGTTATAAAATAGTTTGAAGATAATAAAGCACCTTTTCCGAATTTTACGAATAGGTAAATTTTATCGGTTCGTATTTGTTTGATAAATGAATGGTTGAATTGTAATTTTGTAAAATTATGCACGGTGTTATGCAACGTGTTTCACTCATTCAAAGTGAAAAATTATACAATTGTAACTCCATTAAATGTATTTACCTCAGTATTTTAGACTTACGTTTTTCAATATGTATATATATATATATATATATATATATATATATATATATATAATTTCCTTTTAAAGTTAACTCTGAGAGTAACAGTTGCACATAAAAGTAACAATTTCAAAAAAGTAAAAATGGCACTAAATCATGATCAGCCTTATATATTCAAACGTACGAGAGTAATGCACTTTTCCGTTACGTTATTGTTTGCTCCTAGTACTAAAGAAAACTATAAAACTATCAGTTGCTATAAATAATAAATTGTGATGTACCACGATTTAACTTAATTTAACCGTTTGATTATAATATTTTGTTATTTAAGATTTTATAAAGAATTGTCAATATCTTACTAAATGACATAACATTGTCAAAACTTACATACATATACTTGTGCTTTCTTAAATATAAGCAGAAGATATGTTTCTTTACAAGGAAAATAAGTACAGTGTATCGTAATATGTACAATTATATTTCCTAAATTTATATAACAAATTATTTTAATTTCATTAATATATTTCAGATTAAATAGAATGAATCATTCGTTAAAAATTCACAAAAACAAACAAAGACCTTCTGTGAATGTAATAGCTTAAACCATTACCAAAAATGTGCCGTAATAAAAGTGATTTTGACACTTTAATTAATACAACATTTTTAATGGTAAAACACAATACACAAGATAACTGGGAAAAGACTTTTTATCTCAACATACCCAAACTATAATGAAATTTGCAGTTAATGTGTATTTTAATTTCCACCATACACATAAGAATACAAGACTATTTAAATAAGTCTTTCATATTTTATAAATAAATTAACTATGAATTTTTAAGTGTATTTATTTTTATGTTTCTATATTATTTTGTTCACAATAATATATTTATATAATTTATATTATTTTCTTTTGTTTAATAAAAATGACAATTTAAATCAATTCATAATGACTTGTACTTTTATCAATTATTAAAAAAATTCTATTAATAAAACATAGAAAAATGCGAAAGATATATGTTAGCCATTACATATTCTTAGTATAGCATACCTTCACATTCATCAATTCTAATATTTTGTGATAAATTAGTGTAATGTTAAAATAATTTAAATTGTCTTCTGTAATAATCGTTAACTGTAAATTGATCCAGTAACAAAACACAAAATATGTTTCTATCGTTCTTTTAGACAAATTGCACATGTTCATCTCGAAGACACGTGTATTGAAGTTATTACAAGGGAGGGAGATTCTGATATACGTGAAGAGGAATCTGTTCGTTTGCTTATGTATTCATAACGTTAGACTTGCAGCAGTAACTGATTATCGGATTGATATCTTTGAAAGTATCGTTACTACCAAAGGAGTGATGATCTATGAATGTCTAACAGTTTCTCAATTTCTCATATACGGGACACTTGTTACATTAAGGAGAGCATTACTTATCCTATATTATTTTTGATTCTGATTTACATCAGAAATACAGAGTAAAACAACACACAGTATTAGATTTAAATTCTATACAATATGCCATTTACTTATTGTTTTAATAATTTTTTTACGAAAAATAATACAGTTTTTAGGTTTTTCAATGAGATTTATTGTTACTGATTTATTAATGAATAATAATAAAAATGTTTTATACTGTATTAAATTTCCAAGCTTTCATTAAATTTAACAATATTTTGTTATGAACTTTTTAAATTCAAGACACGCGAGTGAATATTTTGGAAAAAAATATTTTGAAATACTAGGTCTAGTCTTGATGAATTTTCCATAACTTTATTAATATTAAGAATACGTTACAATCAGTTATTTTCTACATATTTATCACGTAGCAAGTAGAGTAAAATATAAATTTAACATTGGTAATTAACAATGTTTGAACAAATTAAATAGTAATTTAACAATAGTAACTAATATTGATTTATGTGAAATAATGAAGGAGATCTTTAAAACGTTTTAGAATAGAAAATCCTATTCAAAATATATAATAATGTTTTACGTGTACAACTTACACATTTTTTGAAATGTCAATGAAATCGCTCACCATTTATAAGCTCATAAGTGAATTATTTCAAATAACTAAGACAGGAGAGTTGGTTTACGATGTTAATTTGAGTTAAATAACATGTCATACGGAATATGTATGTTTCACATTTCTTGAAATATGTCACTAAAAGCGATACATTTATCTATAGGTATTTACTATAGGTATAAATGTGTAATGATTGTGACGTTGTTTAATAGAATATTTAATTTGGATACTTTGCCTCTGGGATTAATTACCTTTTTCAATGGAAACGTTTTTTACATGAAAACTGAGTCACCAACTAAGACGAAATGCTCTAATTAGAGCTGATGGATACCCCAATAATAAGTTAGTTGAGGTATTAAATTATCTGAAATTGGTCAACTTTTAACGAAGACCAATTCATAAAATCATAATCCCATAAAGTTAGGTCCAAGCACTACTTAAACAAAATAAAATTGTACAATGCTGTTTACAATTTGAATACCAGTTACAAAAACTGAGGAATTTATCTCATATTTTAATATTTTTAAATCAGGGATTTACTGAAAATAACTAATAGTCTAGAATTCAGCAATGTTATTTAACTCTCAAGCGAGGTAAAAACTATGCAGGCATGCGGGAATTTCAGAAACACTAAGTTATTGTCATGGGACTACGACATCACGTGATTTAGAGACTATGTATGTTAAACCATAAGGAGTTATTATAGTGACAACAATATTTATGTTATCACAACTATTATTTTTCGAATAAAATATTCTCACACTTAAAAAGTATATTATATGCTAGACCTATCTCGGTAATACCTCATCGTATTAGTTTTTATTTTAGGTTTTATTTTAATAACAAACTATGTATTTTATTTCTCAATTTTTATTCTTTTAAATTATTTAATAAATACATAATAAAATTGTTTTTGAGCATTTATTTTACCTCTCTGACTTCCCAAGGTAGAGTACATGTTCTTTCAATTTTGTGGAAAAACTTCTCTCTCCTCTTTATATTGTATAGTATTAATCAAGAACACGTATTTAAACCCAATACTAATTTTTATTGATCATAGTTATATTGATTTACAAATTATTGGAAACATACATAGAAAAATATTCGAAAGTACAGAACAAAATATGCTCACATGGGCGTAAGCCTGTTCGTAGGCACAAGTAGTCAATAAAACACACAAGGACGATTAAATATTAAATAGTCCCGGATTAAAGTAAACATAATCATGTAGAGCTGAGACAATATAAGATAAAAAAGAAAGAATAAACATACTACTAAGTCTTTTCTTTAGCGTTTCAACTAATTATAATCAAGCAGTTCAGTCGGTGCAGTAAACAAATAACACAATGAGGGAAAGACAAGACTAATATCTATATTTAAGTAGATGAGATAACCCGCTCAGCCACAACCTTTCTCAATTCAAGCAGCCATTCAATAATAAGCGTTTTAAATTCCAATAACTTATAATCTTCAAACAAAAGTTGCCTTCCCGAAAAATTCTCACACAAAACTTGTGCAATATAATGAGAGTTAGTGACAGAAAACATTTTTATTAACTTGTTAGTTCCCATTCTGAAGAAATTTGAAGAACGCGTTAAGTGTTCCTGATCATATTTCACGAAAATAATAATTGCGCGGGTTCTTACAAACAACTACCTTACACTCAGCACTTTTAAAGTATAAAAAACAGCGTTTATGGAGAAACTACGGCTCTTTTTCAATGCTGCTTTTAGTATAGCTCAAAAATCGAACCAAAAGCCCCGCCCCTAGCTATTATCCCCATCCCCATAAGCAAGTCTGACAATACGCAAGTTTCAATTATTGGAAATACAGAATGATGCTAAGTTGCCTGAAAATATAATTTAATTTTCTAGTATTTTGTTTTAAAAACTCAACCTGTTCAGTCCATTTCATAATTTCAGAACATTACTCCTAGATATGAATAGGACTCGACGGCTACTATGTTTCTACATAAACATAAATTATCAAGGTAATCACCGTAAGCGTGCAAATTTAAGCTAGTTTTGTCGAAATCAGTTTTAAACTTTAACGCTAAGGATACATTTATCATATGATCTATTGTATCTTCAAATTTAACAACTCTTAGTGGAAAATTACCTGCAATTTTTAATTTACATACTGATTTGCTTAGTTATAACATTGTATGTTAAAATTTTAATTAAGACAAATAGGCCTATTTATCTAAAGTTAGTAATTATTTGTGAAAATTATGAGTTATGCAATACAGTATGTGATTAACTAAATAATGATGTCTGTAACTATGTGAGATAATAAGCGTTTAGTCATAGATCTCACATTACACTTAAGTTATACTACTTATAAAAAAGTATGAATAAAATAAACACGAGAGAAAAATTATCAGGTAAACATTTTGTTCAAAAACTAGTTTTATTAGTTAAATTTTTTAATTTAATTATCCCTAATCTCTTGGCTTATATTTTTCAATTCACTCAATGTTATTATATGTGCCCCTCTGAACTGAAAAAAAAATCATATAATTTTAATTGTAGTCAATAGAGGTCAATTATCATAAGATTCATCTTACGTAGTAACCCTTTAATGAAACATATTGTTCGTTCTAGAAAACCAAAGTCAGTGATACAGTACTTGAACTCTGCCGGGTCTACAGTTCTACCGCTAAGCCGCAATTCAAAGCAGGAACCTATATATTAGTGCTAATACCCTTGAAAATAAATCAAACACGCTTCTCTTATTACAAGTGAAGCTATCTGCTTTCTATTCATTACTAAACAAGAGGTACTTGGAACGGGATTTGAAATATTTTTAACCTTTGTTTAATTTGACGCAGCACTGTTGAGGTTTTTGAAAAGCTTGGGCACATGAGTTACTGTTTTCAACTTTTAGTTAGTTAAAAACAAAATAAAGTCAATACAAAAACAAGGTTCGAAAACAAATTGAATACCATTAATGATATTTATAAGTTTATCGGTTTTGAAACTAAAATTCAGTAATTTAGTTATTATAAGAATTAGTTTATTTACTATTATTGTCTTTTCTAAATAAACATACCATTTAAAATTAAAATGAAAAATGAAATATTTTGAAATTGAGATTAAAGACCTATTCCCACAATTTTTTATACTTTTCAGTGGAAATTGGTGAATACTCCACCATAATGTTAAAATCGATAAAGTCAAATATTGTAAAATGTCATACATTAACGGAATTAGTTATAAAATCAGTAATCTTATTTCTACTAAATGTAATCGTTTTGTCGCCTTTAGTGTTAATAATAATTTAGGAAAAATGTTAGTTAATAATAAAGATAGAAAAGAAAGGCTAGAAAATAGTGGAGTTTATAAAATTTCTTGTCAGAATTGTGACTCTGAGTACATAGGTCAATCAGGGAGATCGATCAATGTTAGAATTAAAGAACATATAAATAGTTGGAAGCATGGGCTTAGTAACTCCAACTTTGATAACCACCTGTTGGACTCGGGTCATAATTTTGATCCTAATCTGAATGTAAAATTATTACACATTCAAAATAAAAGTATTAGACTAAATAATCTAGAATGCTTAGAAATAAATAGATCTATATTACATAAACCTACTTTTAATTTAAATGATCAAATTTTATTAAACTCTTCACCACTTCTTAAACCAATAGTGTAACGTGTTAACCATTCCCCTTCCTACCTGCTTGGGTTTTCCAGCTATCCCTTCCATTGTGTTACTTCCGGACCTGTCACTCTGTAGTCTGTACTGTTAACTTTGTTTAGGCTTACTATTACCATTAGCCCGTAGATGCCGCAAGGCGAAACAATTGTAGCTAAATAAGTTAATAAATACATTTGAAAATTTATATAAGTTCAAAATAGTTTGTTGGTCAATTAGTATCATAAAATGACACGTTTTGTTTCATGAATAATTTTCAATTCCCTTTGTTTTTTTATAATTATAAGTACGTTATTTAGGGAAGAATGATTTTTGTTTGTTAGAAAATATTGTCAAAGTGGTTGACAAATTGTAAAGGAACAAATCCCTACTCCATCTACAGTAGTGTGAGGTACTAGGTCATTCATCAGTCTAATGACTTGGTACAATGCTATTAATTGAACTAGCCACAGGAAGGAGTGGGGAAATAACCTCACTTGTATACCCGTTTATAGAATAATTACTGTTTATTTAATACTCAACCTCTGAAGATGGTAAGAGTAAACTTATTACTGAAATGTAAGTCAGGAAATAAATCGTTTCCTTGTTTTATTGAATTGTGCTATTGGGTGTTTGATTTTAATCAATAATTATTTAATAACAATAATATTTTAAGTATGAATCCAATAGTAGTTTTTAACGTCAATTTTGCTTATAGTATTTCAAAAGGGTTGCAACATACTTTAATAAAACAATTATAAAAAATGTTAAAAAAAGGAAATTCTCCAAGTTATACCCTTACTAGTTGAAATATACTAGTTTTGCTTCATTTTCAGTAAAATACTGATTACATTAATTGATCACCAGCAAAAAGTAACGACTTTTGACCTGAAAGCTTCACAACATGGACCATGTAAAAAAGAATGGTCATTCAAAAAAGAAATATATACTTGTATTCTTGCTTATGTAATAAATAATTTAAAGGATTAATATATATAACTTGGATAGAAATGCTTATAGATCTTATTGAACTATAATGCTAGCAATATATCGGGATTAAAATTAAAAATCACACACACTGTACCTTATTATAGTTAACTTTTATTTTTTAAGCAACCATAACTTAAACAAATTCGTGTATTCATATAAATATAACTTTGTGGCATGTAATCAAACAAAAAAAAAAACAAAAAAAAACACACTTTTAATTGGTTTATTTTTATTACACCATCGTGCCAGTACTGTACTGTTAATATTTCTGTTTAGGAAAAAAATGTTTTTGCAGCTGAGACCTTCGATTTCTATTATATTTTAATTAAAATTTTGTCAGGCTTTTTGGTTGATGAAATTTGACTGTTACATCATCATATCTCCACGGCGGTGTGAGAAACATAAAATATTACAGTTTTATAATATTTTCAGTAACATGTATTTTTTAATTTAAAACTTGACTAGAAAATTTGAATATGATTAAATAATTGAAATTCTGTTGGTTGATGTACATGAGGTACGTCATATTATATACATATTGTTTCCCCAATTTTAGATACGATATTTATAAATTCAATTATATAACAAAGTAGTTTTTATTTGAGTACCGGTACATCAATAAATACTTATAAATAAAGTCAAAATTTTTCTTTTAATACCGTGATGTATATTATAATTTATTTTTACAAATAACATTGTTGTGTGTAAAACAAAATTTGTATGTTATTATAGTGCTCTACCCACATATATGAAAGCTCTTTTATATAATAACGAACATTAAAAAAAACAATTTGCTAAAGTAAACAATAATAGGTTGCTGTTTGACACGTTATAATCTTGTTATATTATATTGATAATGCGTAGCGTATTTACATATTTTGACAAGCAAATGGAGTGTATGGGAAAATACAATTTATAAAAGCTGTTTTTTTGGTATTTAGCTTGTATTGGGTAAATATAATTGTGTGATTTGCATAAATAAAATATTTAATATTATTATATTACGTTCGGAGATATCGGAATTAAGTATTATTTGGTGTCCGTGTAATGTGGTTTACATATAGTATCATTTGGATGTAAGGATAAATACAATAGCGCTGAAAATAAAATGGATATACGGTTTTCTTATTATAAAACAATTATAATGTACTAAATTGTGAAAGGGGTACTTACTTATCACATATAAAAACCAAGAAACAAATAACAATTGCCATAAACATAACATTTAACGACTGAGAATCAATACAAACAAATTAATAAAATTGTAATTTTTTGTACCAATTTTAATTTCGTATAGTGGATTACAAATTTATAATCGATTCAGTACAAATTTTGATGGGATGTTGTGCGGTTTTTGTCTAAGTAAAATCATGCCAAAATATATTCAATGAGACATTAACAGAAAATTAAGTGATGGTTATGTGAAGTCGGCAAAAAAGCTTATGTGTGCAACTCCTACTCACAATATATAAGAGTAGATAGTCAGTTGGTGGTACCGCTCTAAAACAAAAGCCAACTGAATTTTTAAATGATTTTATCATGAAAGTAAAATTGGTGTCTTAATATTTAAAAAAATAACCTCAATAAAGTATTACTATAGAGATGAGAAAAAGAGAATGCTAAGATAAATTTGATATTTTACAAATTTCCTCAAGAATGTAATTATCATCTCGATATTACCAATTCCACCAGTAAACTAACATTCTATATATACGAGAAGGTTGAAACGATACTAACACCCCCTCTCTGATATTTAGAAAGAACAATTCAGATATTCGACTACTGTTTGCCCCCTTTGATGAGAGGGGCAACTTAAAATAACAAATGTATAGGGTTTTTAAGTGTGAGTGTATAATTTACTGAATGTTCTTTCTAAGCAAAAAACGTAGAGTTTTATAGAAAGTGTAGCAATTTTCCATCACTTTAATCCATCGACTTTGTAGTGCAATCACCTCGACAATGGAAGAAACTGATAAATGTCGCTTTTCTTATTAGTATATGCAAACAACGAGTTTTAAATTAGGTAAAAGAGAATTTAAGATGTTGTAGACCGGTCCTCATAACGGTAATTTTATCTTCGTTGTACGAATTTCTTTATTTACGTAGTTTTCTACTCAGATTCCTCCTAGTTCGGTGATTTGGAATTATTCGGGTACTTTTAATACAATAAAGTTGATTTTGTCTCCCATTCCTGATAAAATTATCACTTTATTTTGGTGCATATAATTTAATCACATTATATCCACTATAACGTTATATTTTGATACATGCAATATGCGATTGAATACCGTGGAATAATACTTCTATAGTAAAGTCAGAATACTGCTGGGTACAGTGGTGACATCTTCAGTACGATTAGTGTATTCTAGAGAAACCTCCAAACAAAATGTTTCAAATATTATGTAACAAATTAAATGTGTGTGTGTATATATATGAAATATATTATAGGATTTTTTATTTATTTATGTTTTAAATTTATATTATAAGGGAAATATTTGTACATAAATAACATAGTTGTTTGATCTGACATCATTTTTATGGCGTAATATTTCAATTTCTGTTATATTTTATATTAATTTATGTACTATCACAACATTAGAACAAATCATTATATACATTTAATTAAGCTGTACAAATAAAATGTAATTAATGATTTTGCAACTTTTTAATGTTATTGTGTATAAATTATTCTGGGCTGAAGAGAAATGTAATTATTAAACAAATACGGGATGATAATCTGGAACTAATTAGCGCCGTTGTTGTGCAGAATCTACTACTGTTAAATATCACAACTAATTTAGACTAAACTTACGTAAAAGTAAAACAGAAATTATAAATTTATGTCTTGGAACCTACTAATGTGTTTTGTGAAATATATTTGTTTCTTCTACGATGTTATTGATATAAAATCATAGCCGCAATGAGTTCATTACCAATGGACGTAAAATAGAACACTTTAACATTTTATAACACTTAACTTTTATTTTATCTTGAACATATTCTATTACTATTTTTCACAGTTCAACGATCCTTGTAAATAATTGATAGTATTCGGAATAATTAAATGTTGTGAAAAGTTACAAACAATAGATTCAGTGGAGAAGCGGAGGAGTTTTATTACACAAATATACGCTTCGTTAGACCTCAAAAACATTTTCAATGCCGTAATGCTTTGAAGTGAATTAATGTTTTTCTCTAAATGTTATTGTATCAGTACCACTTAACGCTTGTATGATTGCTTTAATAGCTTTCATGTTTAGCAGCTCGATTGAATACAAAAATAAAATCGCAATGTTTAATCCATTTTTGTAGTGTTATGTACATTCCGCTCAAAATCATTCCTTATTTAATAGAAGTAAATAATTTGAATATAATATTACGTTTCGTGAAAACCTGCAATGGTTTTAAACGACATAGGCACATTTCCATTAACCTCAGAAAATATTTGTGATTTATACGTCAAATATTTATAACTATAAATTCGTCTATTTTACATAAAATATATAGATTTACAATGAATAATTTAACACTAGGAGAATAATTTCTGTTTTTTTTTTTTTTTTTTTTTTTTTTCATGTACCACAATTTCGATAAATTCTAATTGTATACGATGTTTCCCAATGTTCAACTATTTCCAAAGAAATTGAATTTCAATCTTCAATCGATAACTAGTTGGTTGGTGAATAAAAATTGAAGTAATTCCTTACTCATACGTAGTTTGGTTAGTGGAATATAGGATTAATTGTAATAAATAATTAACGCAATTGTGTATGAAGTAAATTCTTATATATAGTTAGTAATATAATGTTGTTGATTTTTATAGTTATGTTATTATATTTTCCTTTGAGAAGTTCTCATTAACAAGTTGTATTTATACTTGTATATATGTAGCATAATATATTTTAGAGGGTGACGTTTTTCTTAAAACCCGTTTTCTCCCCTTAGTTGGTGTCAATGCTGAAGTTTATGAGTATTCTACAGTAAATGAAAAAAGAATAAGGCTTTGTGTTAAGGTAGAGTTCCCCACAGCTCAATACTTTGGGTTTAAAGTTTGACATATTTATATAAAATAAAGACGTTTATTGCCTTTCTAAATTGAGATGTCTTTCACTCTACAGTACTTACAATTAGTTACTTTAAGTCTCCATAGGATTAATTGCTGTTACAATTAACATAATATCAGAAAGAATATCATGATTAAAAACACAATCATATTTATATTGTGCTGTTTTCGAATTTTATCATTAAATAAAGAAAAATTCTTAAAACTTTCTTTTTAATTGTTGTCCATTACACATAACATTTCTGTTATTTCATATTTTTAATAAAACATACCCATGCCGATATTCAATATGATTAATTACTTATAGTAGTTTTATGATTTAACTCAAGAAAGAAAGAAAATCGTTCGAAGAAGTGGGAAATAATCATGATGTCATCATTACAGTAACATATAGAAAACAACTATAAAACGTTTAAAATTAAAAATTATAAATAATTATATATTCAGTTTGAAATGTAGAAAAGATTGATATCTCTAGTTTGATTATATGGATCTCATTGTGTGTTTCATTTATTAGGTGCTTCTCATTTTTAAGACTAGTAACACCACCAAAAATCCATTAATATGAAGGAATTCCTAATAAGGAATATTCATCTCTCTTGTGATTAAATGTACCATTCTCTTCACAGCAATCACCCCATAATGACGTGGTGTCTGTAAACTTAATCTTGACTGTCTATCAATCTATCAATCTACACTGTGCGCTCATTGAACTGTCACGGACAAGCCTGAAATAATAATATACAATTATGTGGAGTGTGTGTGCTATTACTGATACAAATAGTAAATCGTCAAACTGAACAATTCCCGGTTTCTCCATAATTATTTGCTCTGATTTAAACTAATTGTCGGTTTAGCTTCCGGTTTACATAATTAATAATAATTTTACTACGTCACACCACTCTTACACTTTTTTAATGAATAGTGTTTGAATGTTTAATGGTTAGTCCCTTCTGCCACGAAAAACAACAACTTTATATTATCATATTCTTAGTTATTGAACTGGGAAAGATTACAACCACCAGGTTAAGAATGTGGCATCAGTAAAAAATGCATAACGTAGAATCATTATAATATATATGGAACACATTAGAGATGTTCATTATTTTTATACAGAAAATACTCGAACTTAAACTTACATAAGTATGAGTTAGACATCTAAAAATTATAATTATTTTCGAATTAAACCAACTAAGGGAAAAAAATTACACTAATAAATATTTGATTTTAACCATAAAAATGAAGTCGTTAGATGATTTCAACTGATTTTTCAATTTAACCACATTATTTTTGTCTGACAATAATATAATTTTCAGAACTAAATATAATAAATTATTTGAAAGTTGTATATACGAATAAAATGAAAATAAATATGTGTCTACAAATAATTTTTTAATAATAAACACTAAGACTTAGATCTTTTGTCTTTCTGTTAACAAATTTATCCTTTTAGAGCAGTGTTTTCAGACTTACAATATTAAATAATTTTCACTAGTATTTTTTTACTATTTCCTCTGGAAATTAAAAAGACAACGTTTTCTACGTTATACAAATAAATTTAAATAATTTCCATTATATCGGACAAAGGTTAAAAAATATCTTAATTATTTAGATTTATTTTGAAATACGAGGTGTTATTAATGTTAAGTAAGAGTAATATATGTGATTGACGGTTATTTAAGTGATTTGTGAATGATGAAAGTTTAGTTTAACTCTAATGTTTACTAAGGTCTGCAATTTAACACAAAATCTATAAAAAGTGCTATAGTGAATTCCAATAAACTTCGCACAATTAGGAATTATTGTTTAAGAAAGTTTGCAATTTTTTTCGTGGTTCACCATATTTATTGCAAGTTCTATCACTAACCAAGCATTTGTTAAAAATCTGTTAAGTTATTATACAGAGTAAAAGAAGCAAGTGAAAATTAAGTTAAGTACAATGGGTGTCATCACAGATATTGTTCTTTCGTAACTTTTGGAATTTGTTTTAAAATTTAAGGTACTAAGTTTAAAAGTTAATTATAATATCATGTTGATCGGTTCATACGATATAAAAAACATTCATAATTATACTTAAGCTGTAATTTATATTTTTAAACAATCTTCTATTTTTGTCATACAGACAATAGAAGAAAGACAATATGCAATGATCGTACTTTAACATCTCGACATAGTTACCCTTTATAGAACACAACTGATATAATTGACTTAAAAAAAAAGAAGTTTTTTAGAAATTTTTAGACCACTTTATCCTGTGGTTGGAACACAAATCAATAAAGGATTTAGATAAGCTGAGGTGTTAGAGTGAAACAACCCTACAAACAGTCAACATGTTTTGCATTTTATATTTCGATTACCTTTGGTTTATTCCTGCGGTAAACAAATACCCCACGCTTGTATACACAGGATATAATTTCTATTGCATTAAATGTGAACATTCGAAGTATTCTACAACCACGGTAAATAATTATTCCTTGGTAATATTATTAACAGATTAGACAAAAACATGTATGTTCTACGGTGTGTACTGAATACAAATTGAATAAGTAGAAATAAACCACTATATGGACCTAATCATTATACTCAATATTTATATTAGGTCCGGTTAATTAATCGTTACGAGGTACGTTTTTACTAATTTTGATTTTAGTGTTATTATTAATGATGGATTATTCACATTATTATTATTATTTAGTCGAACATTTGCCATCATTTGTGTATGTAAAACGCAAAATATAAAATAAAATATTATATTAAATTTTATGTAATAAATTAAAATTTAAACCCTTTATGAAACATAAGATAAACCATTTTTTTCTTGTTTTAGTTTATGTACATCGTTGTTACTGTTAAGAATCACTTATCCAAATGGTTTCCAATTTAAGATCTAGTGCAGGATTCATTAGCATTGCAATTTAAGGGTGTCATATGACTTAATAATCATCAATTTATGGACACATATGGTACACGAAATAATAAACTTTTACATTGAGACTTCAAGTCTAGTTATATTCTCGTAAGAATGTTATGTTTTGTAGCAAATTTTCATTCAGAAGTTCATGAAGTAAGTACCGGTAACTAACATTTCAAAATTTTTGTTTGTTTTAAACAAATGATTTCTTTAATTATTGTTGAACGCGTTAATTCTTAAACAAATGTAACTTTGTTCAGTCATTTTTCTGGATGTTTCATAGGATTAAAAGTGTGGCACAAGAAAAATAACATAATGCTGCCAAAACAATTGATTGAGTTATTAGAATCGTACTTTTCTAACAGACTGTTGACACTCACAAAATAGTGAGAGTTACTTGAGTTAAATGAAATAAGAGGAGAACTCTCGCAGGATAGAGTATTACGCCCTTTACTCTACTTACTGTGTATTAAAAATGTAGAAAACGTCACTATAAATACAAAGCCAGAGATATTATAGAACAAGTTACAAATAACCAGGAGAGATTAAGTTAACGAATAATAGAGAGATGAACAGTGAATATCTAATTCACAACTAAAAACGTAAGATCCCTAGATGAAAAGAAAATATAAAAATAACGAAAAAAAACTGGACATTAGTTACAGGAAATTATTTTGGCTTTTGTTAAAAAATCTCTATAGTCTAAATATAATAAATTTTGAATATATGAGCATATATTATATACTAAAACCCATATGCACGTATCCGATCCAGATTTTGGGGTTGCTTCATGATGTCATGTTAGAGGAATAACACTTTATAAGTAAGGTGTTAAGGAATGTAGTAAAGGCATCGTGGTGTTCCCATAACAACCATATCAATAGTGATCTTGGTATTGTTGATACTGTAGCGGTTATTAAAATGGTTTGTAGATAAACAGGAAGCAAATCACTATTTTTTTTTTTTTGTATAACAGCCGCTGAGAACAACTGTATAGTATTTGCTCAAGTTAAGTTCAGGCGTCATAGGAATAGAGTAGATAAATATACTAATCATGAAGGGCATTCACATTCAGTCTTATTCTTATAATATAACGTATCAAGAGTTTATTTTATATAATGATAATTAATAAAGCACATTTCTCAAATGTCAATTATATATGTAGAACCGTTTATATAATACAATAACTAATACAACGGTAAACTTACCTATGATATAGTATTAATACGTCTAATATAAATTTACCAGCCGGTTTTAAATTTATTTTGAAAAAAAAAAATAAAAATAAAAAAAAACAAAAAAAAAAGGATAACGTAAAATAAATGTACAATAATTTTTTCCTTACCTTAATTATCCATGCAAGACATAAACAATAAACAAATGCAATACAATTTCATTTGAATTAAACAAATTATTTAATTAGAAAGTTTATTAAAAATATGATAAATTAATATTCCTGATTTTTACCTTTACTAAACGGTACACAAACCAAGAAACCCTTAGTTGGAGTGAGTTGTGAGAACAATGTTGAGTGAGCTGCACAGAAATATTAATTATCTTCTATTTATCAGCTAAAAGAAATTATAAAGAACTTCTTTAATTTTCTAAGTATTAAAGGATATCAAGATATAATCAGGATATAATTTGTTAATCAGGATATAATAAAAAATAAATTCTCTCTTAAATTTATTATTCATTTACTTCAGTTTTTACAGATTGATTAATTAGGTATTAAAGTTATTAATAACTATATGTAATCAACATATTTCATTCCATCAACAAAATATTTCCACTCGGTGCTTATATTAAAAATGAAAACACAAACAGTATATTTATTTCGAAAAAAATGAGTTTGGTAATAGGGTAAGTCTAGGCTGTAAGACTTGGAACGATGTATAATTTAGCTAAAGACGCAACGAACAATACGAATATTACATTTTTTTATTTTTCAGTAATTTAAGCAAATTAATAGGTCTTTTTTTCCAAATTCAATTTATTATTAGAAAGGTAGTCATCTTTAATATTGATGGGAAAACCGTTACTAAATTTCATTTACATTTTAAATAATTTTATTTGTGGTTTACCAAACTTTGGTTTAATAAACTTTGTGGTTTACCAAACGAAAGAAACATACTTTATAGTTTCATAATAAACAGTTTATTATCAACTCAATGCCAATGAAACTTTGTCTTCTTCCTATAAAGTGTTTGTTATTCATATTTAAGTGTTCATTTAGTTTATTGTTGGACCTTTTCCAGAATTGTAAACAAGTTTCTGTTTGTGGCTCCACACTCTTGAAAATCTAGATTTGTGCGCATATCCATTATTTGTCTTCGACTCCATTTTTATAATTTAGTGCATGAAGCACAAGATTTCTTATTATAGAATTATGTTTAATTCTAATTTCTATAACTAAATTAATAAAGTCCAAAACATTTCACTAAATTAAATTCCCTAGCAGATAAAACATTTCTATTAATCATTTTTCTGTTTTGCCCTTTATAAATTACAATAGGTAAAGATGAGAAAAAGTAGAAGAGAAACACATAATAGATGACGATAATGTTTTTACTAAACAGTTTTTTTTATAAATAATATTTTTACTTTGACCAGCCTTAGCGATTGCTGCTTGAACTGTAAAAACGAGCCATGCATCCATGTGAGAAGCATTAGCTTCACAGATCAACGCCAAGTATTCGATTTGAGCTAGTTCCAACATTAAAATTCAAGTACTATGAATTACAAGCTTAAAACTAACATTGAAAACGTAAGCAATTTTATTAATTCACATTTTGTTCCAACTTTGTTTTTGATCAAATATGTGGTGTAGTTGAAATAACAAAAAATAAGATATATTGGACAACTAATCTTTATTTGTAATTGGTATAAAAAATTAGTAAATTGCTAATTGGAAACTACTGCAACGAATTAAAAGTGATTTAAAGTAAAACATTCGTTTTAAAAATGTAATAATTTTATATCTGAAAATATAGATATTCTAGCTGAATATGTTAAGAATAGGGCACAGAAAAAATACTAGGGTTAAAATAAGGGTTCACTGAAAGTGAATATTAAGTGTTATTTAAAGTGAAGTACTGCAGCATATTTAATTTTAAAGTGAAATTAAAACTAACTGCATACACTACAGACTTAATCTCTGACTCTGACATTTCAGGATTAGTGATTGTGAATGTAAACCCATAAATAGTACGCTTTAGACCATACTATAACATCTACTTTGTATGTAAATTTTATTACGATCATGTTTTATTTGTTACGACATATATTCAAAATATATGAATTCTGTTTTAAATCAGTAAAATTATTCAAATAGTATTAAAACAAATAAATAAAAAAGACCTCTGATTGTAACGGAATTATATATTTTCTAAGTCATAGAAACCACATAAAGTGTTTTTAAATTATAAGGTATTACAAAATATTATTTAATAAAGTATTATCATCTATTGTAGTAATAACATAAAGATGATTATTTATTAATAAAGTAATAAACCTGTTATAGTTTTAACATGAAAGAGAATTATTATTTAATGAAGTATTAATTCCAGTTCTTGTATTAAGATGGAAGATAACGTATAATTAATAAAATATTATTACCTGTTCAAGTATTACATAAGAAAATGATTTTAAAGAAAAACAGGAATAGGACGTCATTTGAAAATTTTCCTAAATTTATAATCGTATACCTTATTTCAGAGTCTAAACACTAAAAATAAATAAATGTATTGATACTTGCTCTAGTAATAATATTAAAGAGAATTATTATTTAATTAAGTATTAGTTGTTCTAGTACTAATAATAAACAAAATTATTAATTAATTAATAAAATATTAATAATACTTAATATAAATATAAATTTAATTTAATAAAGCATTAATCCTTGTTCTAGTATTAACATCGGGGATAATTAAAACATCGAAAGATGATTAAACTTTACATTTATTAGATAGAATAAAACTGGAACACAAGATCTCACAAAAATACGTTTACCTAATCAAACGTGTTTCAACGACAAAGTCGCCATCCTCAATGATACATAAGCTACAATATAAAACTACAATTTTAACTAAGTTATAGTTCAAAAAAGATAACAGAGTTATAGGTTAGATATTGAAAATCATGTATCACTGATGATGGCGACTTGGTTGTTGAAACGAGTTTGATTAATTGTAGTTCCAAATGATGAGACTCCAGGATTTTGAATTTAAGGTGAATGTCTGTCTAGACCACTAGAAAGTGTAACAACTGGTATAAACCTAATGTAAGTAACCATGTGGTTAGGTGGATCTCTCTCTCTCTCTCTCTCTCTCTCTCTCTCTCTCTCTCTCTCTCTCTCTCTCTCTCTCTCTCTCTCTCTCTCTCTCTCTCTATTATTTATTATTATTTTCTTACCAGAAAAGACCACTTATGTAACCTGTTGTGATAAAAATTCCTATTTAATTAAAAAAATGTCTCAACATTTACATAAAACATCGTAAAATGCAACAAAGATAGGTAATAAACTGCAATCTATTTAATCTTTGATTACCAAGGTGGGGTCGTAATTTTCTTAAACTTTTTTCAGGATGGTGAGATGATGCTGTAACTTTATGTAATCTCATAGCTCACGAGGCTACGTTAGCGGGTAGCTAAGTCAGATTTTTGCTACCTTACTGTTTCTGCGCAAGATACCTCCGAAGTCGATTACAGTCGTTTACCCCACTATGATAGTAACGTTACTTTTTCGGATGGAACGTTTTCTGGTTAAGTCCTATTTGTCTGTAATTTATAAAACGTACAATATTTGTTCATGTATTATGAAATAAATCTTACTCGTGTTGAAACTTTAATTAAAAAAATTAAAAAATAAATAAGAAAAAGGGATAAATGTAACACTTTATTGGAAATTAGGGTTTTATATAAGTAAAGATGGAAGATGGTGAGAGTCATCAAAACATCTTCAAAAAATTAATCTTTTGTGACGATTTGCGTTTTATTTACTTTGGTAATTTTTGTTGTATGATTTTTTGTTATATTTATTTGAAAATCGTAAACCAAATCTGTGTAAACGTTTCATAAGTTTTAAATTTTATCTAGTTGAAGTAATAATAATAACTTTAAGAAATATTTATTAATGGAATTACCTGAACAAAGTAAGCATGATTAGGTTTAATCGAAGGCTTTTAAATAATTATGACCTGTTAATGTATTTACTATATATATATATATATATATATATATATATATATATATATACTGTATATATATATATATATATATATGTTGCCTACATTTTAAATTCTATTTAGATTGGTAAATTGGATTCCAAAAAGAAGAAGAAATCAATAGGAAGCAAATTGAGATTAGTATTGTTATCGATCAATGATAAAACTAGATAGATATTGGTTTGTTATAACTTTAGATTTAGGAGATGTCTAACTACTAAAAACGTGACCATCATATCTTTCTAAAGAATAACTGTTTATCTGAAAAAAAAACATCAATGTAGCATTTGCATAAGCACGTGTAATATGGAGCAACTGCTCACCACCATTTAACATGTTACAAATTTTGTATTTCGTTTACGATGTCTCTGCCATAGAATTTTATTTCAGCTGCTAATAAAATAACCCTAATACGTTTTCGTAGTAGCCCATTTGCACGAAGTTGGAGGAAATAAATTTGCAAACTAATTGCGGTATGAATCCACGAAAATAATTCCTAGGTTTTAGGTTTAACAGTTACTGCAACAAAATATTTATGGTGAGATACAAAAATGTATTTTGTTTACTACAATAAAATTATAACCATATTTACCATATAAACGCTAGTCTTAGAATAGACCATTTAAATTCAACATGATCACATTAGTAATAAAGATATACATTTAGTTTATTGCTACGCTCTTACATGATTAGGAATGGCCTAGATTTGTAGGTGTTGTGTATTTTTATTTATAGTGTAGTTTTGGATTAGTAGGTTAGTGGATATGTATGGTTGATACCACAGTTTAGAAAACTTAAATCTTTTCATTAAATTTCACATTTCAAACTACTTAACATTCTTACAGATTTATTTAAGGTATCATATTAAAGTTTGTAGCTTTATGTTTAGTGCATTGTTCATAATCTTTGAATTTGATTAATTACAGAGGTTAAGTACATGGTTTAGAGTGTTGATGTTCAAGACTAAATACGATCCTCAGATGGCCCTATATTTTGTAAATAAAAAATAATGTTAGGGTATATAACAATTAAAATATAAGATATTCATGACTCATTTATTATTATTCATTATACATCATTAAATCTCATAATAAATACAATGTATATATATATATATATATATATATATATATATATATATATATATATATATTATATATCTTACAACGGACACAACCCGTTGTAGGTCCTGGATTTTGAATTTGTAATTAATTTTATAAATTTGAATAGTCCGGACTTACCGCGGGCTAAAGCCGCATGTAGGTCACGAAAATCATGTTGACGCGGGAGTGTAGTTATCTGGCTAAGTTAAACTCTTGGACCCTGCCTGTTCGAAAAGGAATAAGGACTTGTAAAAAATACTTAAAAATTAATACGGGAAGCCAAAATCCAGAAATTAAATAAAAACAAATATCTTCAGGAAATGCATTACGCTAACCGCGGGTGTATTTACTGCAAGATTAGATAATATAAAGTCACAAAGTTACGTAAAATACAGACTATTAAAGTATGGGGAGAAATTCAAAATTCCTCTAAATTGAAAAAGAAAAGGTTTTTCAGGCTTTTCATAAGAAGGCCTAAAATAAAGGTGAAATAAATTTTAGCGAAATTTCGTTAAATAAAAAAGTTAATGTTAATCCACTAAGTTCAAATGATAAAAAAGTATATAAAAAAGAAAGTTTTTTAAATTCTAACCAAAACAAATTTTAGTAATGATAAACAAAATGTATAATTAAAAAGAAAAACTTGAAATTTTATTAAAGGGAAAAGGTGACATAATTCGCACATTTACAGCAAGATAAAAGTTAAACGTAAATTTTTATTAACTCAAAACGCTAAATAGTATGCTTATAACGTAGTTATGTAAAAATAATCCAGTATTTAAAATATGTTTCGGGAGTAAAGGAAAGCCCAAGTTTGTAGAAAATCGTTTAACTCCCTAACCCTACAGCAAGACAACCAGAAGCAGAAAAAAAAAGGGAAAACCGGCTAGTTAACACAAACCAAAAGGACATAAAGAAGTGAAAACAAAAAACCGGGAAAAACAAAAACAAAGACTTTTCCGGGAGAAATCGTCGCGGAAAAACGGGCGCGGGTCGTGTACGCGAACCAAGAATCGTATGAACATCACTAGAGTTCGTGTGTAAAGAAGACAACGAGCTGAATTCAAAAATGTCAGCTTTAACGTCGAGAGAATAGCCGAACCGGGACTTCAGACACGACATCACCACAACCATCTTTAAAAATTCATCCAACATTCTTCCAGACAACCCTACAGGGATCAACCTTCATCAACGAGACAACTTAACCAGCACGCAGAGCATCTGTAGCCTGCCATCGCTAAACAACGCTCGCGGACTTCATATCAAACGTCGCGACGCCTGGACAGTTGTGAAAAGGTCGGTAGAAACGTAAATACGTTAGTCCCTGATTAAATTTGCCTGAAATAAATTCAAATAAATTTATTTGAAAATACTGGGTTACTTAGGATGTTAGATTAGATAAAATATTTGTAATATTAATTAAAAATTAAATTCATTAAATCGTAAATTCGAATTAAATCTTTTATTAAAATATTAATTAAATCAAATTGGGTGTAAAATATTAGAATAAATTATAGTTAGGTAAATAATTGGTTCTACCTTGTAGTTTAAGAAATTAATATTAAATTGAAAGGAAAGTTATTATTTTGTATTTGTTGGAGAAAGTAAAATCCAAATGTTTTATTTTATGTTTGAAATAAAAAAAAAAGAGAATTATGAAAATTTTATTTGCTTTATAAAAAAATTATTATTTACAAAAAACACCTAGTATTCAAATATCCCAATAGTTTATGAGTTATAGATTAAGAATTGATACAGTGAAATTTCATAAAATATTTGCAAGCACAAATAAACAATTTACAAGGTTAGTTTCAGTGTACTCACTACTCAGAGGTTTACAAAAAGTAAAATCATTCACTTGTGTCCTAACTGAGCTAGAATCAAATATAAAGTACTGGAAGTATAACGTAGAAGTTTTTTTTTTAGTCAGGATATTCAGAAAACTGAATATTTGACACATAGTTATTTCACCTAGGCCAAACAAAACGAGATTGCCTATAAAACTTCCAGTAGGTGGAAATAACTTATTCTCAAACGAAAAACCGTTGAATAAATCGGCGTCCCAAAAAAAAGTGGGGTCCGAAAACATCATTCAACTTAACTAAGAAAAGGTTTACTGTTAGAGAATATATATATATATATATATATATATTAAGTATAGAATTTGTCATTTAAAAAAAAATAAAATTGTGTATTGATATTTCACATATCGTGAGTAAACCGACTCTAATATAGTAAAATAGAAATGTTACGAAAAAAGTTATTTATATGTAAGAAAGTAAACATTCTGTTACAATAGTTTTCAATGTGTAAAAAAAAAAAAAAAAAAAAAACTAGAACAATAGTTGAATTTAAAAACTGGTTTAATTTTACCTAATTTTAGCTACACATATTCAAGGTTACGATTTATTCGTCTTTAAATTTAGGGATTTTAAGATAATAATCTGACCATATTAAAAATTGAAAGCTACAGTAAGTAGTTTACACACAGGTATCTGATAAACTGATAACGGTCGAATCTGATTTATAGTAGAAAAATGTCTCGGTTTAAGTTTCTTGTAGTGAAAAAATAGTACTAGAGACTTAAATTAGATATTTTCCCCACTAAACATTCACATAAATACCAACAAAGTTTGCAACTGTTATCAATACAGATTGACCTGCAGGTAAAAGCATAACATAATTTGATGAAAAAAGTTGTATGTGTTTTCAGAAACGATAACTGGCTCTCTGTAGGTCAATATCATTTCGTGGCATTATTGGTGGATCTGATCACTAAGGGGCATTATCAAAACCACAATTCCATATCGCGTCACAGTAATTTATACCGTGTTGGTAATTTATACCAACATACAAAGTTAACAGTCAGGTAATTGTTTACGACTGCTAGAAATCTGTGAAATCTAATTAGATAAATTTATAAAACCTCATGTGTAAATATGTATTTACATGACATAAATATTATAAACTATAATAGGATATTTAATTATTACTCAAACAATTCTCAATCAAGACAACCAGACTAAAATTATGACAGTAACTGTTTCGGGTCATCATAAACTGTTTATTGCTCAAAATCAGTAGTAGGTTTTTAATAATGTTTTACGTTACAAGTATGAAAAGTGAGCTCTTTCGGTGCGCGATCGAGTTTCCCGTGTAAGGCGGAGTATAACACCGAAGAAATGTATTCGACACGAGTTATGAACAATACTTTTCTTTATTCTGCGAAAAACACATGAAAATAAATGATAAAATCCATTTTAAATAGAAACGAAACATGATTTATTTAATTGAATTATAAAACAAAACTGGACTTACACAGTATAAATACAGAATATTTACGTTAAAATTTAGGAAACTACCTTATAAAAAAACAAACAAAGAATTTACCAACTTTAAAAACATATACAATAGTGCAATTGTGTTTGTTACATAATATATGGATTCCTTTGTTAGGAAGTGATTTTTATAGTTGACTTATTTAATTCTTTTTTTAAGTAATCCCCGCTCAAACAGACTTCATTTAATACTCGGGATTTTAATGAAAATCTTGTTATCCTCTCCGTTATTTTGTTAAGTATTGTGGTTAATCACCCTCTTCTCTCACAGTCATTATTTATTGGTTTATGGGGGGTTGGTGAATAGAAAAGATATTTTCTGCACCAACTGTTTTACGTGAGCTCAAACAACAAGGCAGAAAAGCACCACTTCTTGTATTAAAAACTGCTGATTCTGTGCACGGTAGTGACAAATTAACTTCATTTTATGTATTTATAAATTATAGTAGTAATGTATTTAGTCACAATATATGTTTATTCTTTTCTTTTTTACAGTTTATTTTATATATATTATCTGTTATTTATTGCCCGTTCTTTAGAATAGAATCGATATTATTTAAATCTTGGCAGTTAAATTGAAATACTGTAAAACAAAAATTTAATAACACACTTGGAAGTTTAAAAAAAATGGGTTCGTTTATTATAATTATAGATTCAGCTGAACTGTTGAAAATCGTGTTTACACATATATTTAAGATACTGTATTTACGTAAATTTTGCGCATATTAACAATAATTTCCAATATCAACATTTTGTTCCTTATTATCATCTCTTTATTAGCAGGATATGTGGTTGAAAAGGAAATATTTATTACCATAGACCAGTAGATAATACCCAAATACGATTTCATTTTGTATGCATTCATAACTTTCAGAAAGCTTTGTAAATATGTTTGGCACTTGGTAAAACTTTATCTCATTTGCATTTAAAACAAATATCAGCTGGAACTTTAGTCGCTGTTGAATTTAAATGAAGCAGAATATCATACGTTTGGGTTATGAACTACTGTCCTCTGTGTTACGTGCAAGGGTTATGCTGTTCTTTCTCTCTTATGTTACGGTCGCACCACGTATAAGTAATACGTTGTTATGATAATCTAAATAACAAATTAACGAGTTCTATTTTAACTTAATTTTAAATTTAATTATTGTATTACATTACTTAGGTTTATATTACCTCAATCAGATGTATATACAAATATTCCGTAACATATTAATTAACAGAAAATGATTAGGCAGTGTAACAGATAATGAAAAAGTTAAAAAAATGTAATATATTGCAAAGGCTATACGTTTCTATTTGCATTTACTAATATTATTAATTTTTGGAAGATTAATACTATTGTGTGTGTGTGTGTGTGTGTGTGTGTGTGTGTGTGTGTGTGTGTGTGTGTGTGTGTGTGTGTGTGTGTGTGTGTGTGTTTTAAATACAAATTATTTTGAATTTAATATAGCACATTACTTCTATTACCTAAGTAAATTTAATTTAAATAAACAGTCAATGAATTATTTTGATCTCATTCAGTGCACAGAAATTAAGTAGTCAGATATTATATATCCATCAACAAAGATATAACACAATAATCACGATTACATTTTTCTATCTTTTTGAGATGTTGCAAATGTCGATTCTACATTAAACGTGCATAGAAGTTACAACAAGTGAATGTGATTTTGATACCAGCAAAGAAAAATTCCCTTCTTTATGTATTCTGGATGTTTTAATTATGCAGTTACTAAGTATTGGACTCTGCAAGTAATGACAGGGGAATTATCTATGTAGTTCTAACCTGTTTTGCATATCCTAATACTGTAAATCTATGTGGAGTATTTAATCCTGATACTAGGTCTTGTTGAATAACATAAAATTAATCTCTTTGCATTGATGTTTGTTATAAAACTAGTCGATGGTGAAAATATACCTAATCTGGTTCCAGTGTTAACGATTATTTTAATACATTATACGTAGTAATATATTCGGTAGTTGTTTTTGATATAAAGAACAACATCAAAATATAATATTGGTTACATTAAATCAATGAAAGAAATAAGAGGTATATATTTAAAAACCCAAAACTAGATTTTAAAATGTTTACCTTCACTAAATTGTAATAACCACGTCATTAAAAGAAAATAATAAAAAGAAACAGGCAACCAATAGTTTTGATCAACGTGCAGATTCTTTTCAGAAATTTTATCTACATAAATGTCTGCAAACAAATAATAATATTTACATGAAAAAAAATCTTAAAACTTTATGTATATAGGTTGTATTAATAAATAGCTATGTTTGTATTTTTTAACAGCTTTAACTTAGTCTGTTTTTAGCTAAGGAGATAAGTTTACATGGTCAGAAATAATTTACTTGAATATATAATTATATTACATCTCTGTCGTTTCTACATTTATTCATTTAATATTTATTTGACATTTGAAACGTGTTTTACACATAATAACTTTGTCCTGCAATAAAAACATGTTAACTCAATTTAAATTTAAAGAAAAATATATGGAAACTGTGTTCTGTGTTGAATATAAATGAAACACAATGTATTGTATTTGGGTTATGTTCTTCTGTTCTCTATATTAAATGCAAGGGTGGTATCCATTTTCCCGTTTGTTCTATGTACTGTTCTAGTTCAAGTCATGTAGGTTTTGATATTAAAAAAATTTTAATTGGATTACGATGATAAATTAATCATGATGTTATTATTATTAAGTTTATTAAGTAGTAGAAAACAATTATTAAAACAAAGTTTATTGTTTTATTTATACCATGATATTTAATATATATCAAGCAATATAGCATGACCTGTGTTCCAGCTTTCTAAATCTGTAAAAAATTGCATTACGAGATTTGATGAAGTATGTGTTGCTGTCTCATTAAGTGTATATTTATTTCTGATTCAGATGTAAAATTATACTAATTTAATTGTCAGATATTTGGCAACTTGTTTACTTCTTAAAGACGAAACTTTATATATAGTTGTGAAGATATTAAACAACCAATGATCTTTTAATCTGTATATTTTTTCTTCATCAAGAATGTAATTAGTTCCATATTACGTATTAACACTGAACAATCACAACTAAGCTACTTTACAACCTAATCGGATCATTCGTGTTATAGTTATAAGAAGTGTGTCATAAAACCACATCCTGTTTAAAATATCTAGTAAATAAAAGGTGACCAGAAATGTAAATATATATATAACGATATTTTTTGTGGTTTATGTGGTTTTCTCTGAAAAGGAAAAAAAAACCATTCTCTATACTTATACGTATGCTAACTGAATTCGTGATAAATTACAATATTAAACAAAAATGTACTATGAAATTTAAATTTTATTCTATTTTAAATTGCATTAAGTTTATATCTAATGAAAAAATGTACAGATGTGAAAATTAATCTCTATGGTTTATTATTCGCAATCTCTATTCCCGTGATGTAAGAGTTGAATAATATTTTGTGCTTAGTAAGATTCATGAAGTTAGTTTTTACCTCGCTAGAGAATTAAATAAAAGTGATGCTATCTAATTAAAAACATACTATCAGTAATTTCTTGATTTAAAATTGATGAAATTTCTCATTACTTCTTTTTATCAACAGCGTTTCCAATTATCAAAGAGAGTGAACTTATATTTAAAAGAGGAACATATAAAGTGAACGACATCGTGCAATAGTGTTTTGGCTTTATATGCTATTCTTAAAAAAAATCATATCATCCCAGTCTTGTTAGTTTTTTATCTCGTAAGATAAATATATATATATATATATATATATATATATATATATATATACCACAAAAAGACATTTTATAAAATGTAAAGCGGTATTTAGAAAGAATTATACATTTTAAACTAACAATTAATTGAATTACCTTATAGGGTTTCCGCCAGGTGGCTTCTTTTTTAAACAATTACACGTTTCAGAGCATCTGCTCCATCTTCAGAGTTCTATTCACTCAGTTGAGATCGTTAACAACAATAAAACATACAATATAAAAACACACGGACATATATATATATATATATATATGTCCACGTGTCGTATATATATAAATTTAGACATCACTTATCGTATCGCGATACTTGCGATGCGCATCATATCGATGTCCTAGGACATCATATTATGACAAAGGAGAGAGATTATAAATAAGTGGAAGTAGTAGGATTGAAATACCGAATAAGATCCGACAAAGGGATATTTAGACGTATAAGAAGGAAGTCTAGTTGAAATATTTGAAACTGCAAGAATGAACACATAATAAACCCGCTCATTTTAGGTAAATGTCATTAATTATCTTTCATTTATTTATTATTATTATTATTATTATCAGCTGCTTCAAATAAACGCTTACCAGTCAAAGTGGACGATACGGCAATAACGATAATAATAAAAACAGCTCTTTAATCATAAAATAAAATATAATTTAGGTAATTTTAATTTTTGACAATCCGTTATTACATAATTACAATGGAAACGAATAATAAGTGACTAGGGTAAGATGACAACCATTTATTGCTTAAGATGATTTAAGTTAGTTATTAAACTTTTGTTAGCATAATAATTACTACTTTCAGTTATTGAAAGCTCTTATGATTTGACTTCGTCTGTTTTATTAGCACAAAAATTATATTTAAACAAACGCTTTTTCAACATAATTGATACATTTCATACAAAATATACAGTGTTTCAACGAGAGAATTCCCACGTAACCGAGTTTTATGTGTAACCACATCACGCGCAGGCTCATAATCTAACGTTGGCACAAATGTTGCAATAACCAACATTTATCTTATTGAAGTCTTTATTGGTTGTCATGTGACGACAACTGTTATTTTCTTATTTTCGTCTTCATAAATCTTTCAACTTAAATTATTTTGAAAGATAATAAACCACAACTTGTTTTTGGTATATACTTCGTCATAGTAAGATGTTTTAGTGATGTAACGAACCACTCATGTTTTTAAATACTCTGAAATAATTTATTTAACGATATTTTTAAACTCGTTGAAGCCATGAATTATGAATATATTATTAGAAATCCAATAAATATCTTTAATTCGATTTTATGTTTGTTCCTGCAGTAACACTTTACCTGACCAAAACATTAAAAAAAAAAACTTCTCCTCTTAATGTAATGTGTAATGTTGTCATTTATATTAATAAAACCATTTTCAGTTTTATGGGGTTGTAAGAACATCAAATAAGTGTTTATATTATAATTACACTTTTTTTGTTCACTTTGATTTGATCTTAAAGTTAATGAAACTTTCATGCAACTTGTGTGTATGTTTATAGTAAATATTCTCCTTCAAAAAAACTATCACGACGTAATATTTAAAAATCGATTACATATTTAAATACACATATATATATATATATATATATATATATATATATATATATAACTAATGGACGTCCTAACTATAGATAAATATGGTGTAATTAAGTTTTTGCTTAGCAATCTCTTATTTGCGTAAAAAATTAGATAATCGGTGGATTATTATTAAGTTTGTGTTAAAATTCATCAATTTATAATATTTACTATATTTTTAAAAGTGTTAAAAATGCTGGCTAAAGAATGTCCTTTACTACCTTTTTCGTTTTTATTGATCAAAGTTCATTGTTTCAATTGTTTTGAATTAATTCGTAGGATTATAATGTTCTAAAAAAAAATAAGGAAAGAATAGTTAGGAAAATACAAATTAGAAATCCATTAGTGACGATGATAAGAGAGAATTGGAAATATTATAGTATGTAGGATCTAAGTTGATGGAAGATAGTGACTGGGGAATGAAAGTAAAGACCAAAGGGATTGGACAGATGTGATAAGGATGACCTGGAATTATAAACTGTGTATTATTATAGATTATTTAGAATTTAACTTTACGGTAAGTGTGCCACTGAGTGAACTTAATTTTAATTCGAAAATCCCTTTAAAGTGTTTTGTTATTGAGTGTCTACTTATATATTTCAAAGGAATAAATAAAAAGAAAAAAAGAAAAGAAATGTCATACATAATTATTACTATTTATTTATTGTCTGCTATATTTTTATATGAACCAGATTATTAATATGTCAGAGTAAGTAAATATTCTATCAATTATTATTATAACTAATTCTCCATCTTAATATGTTATTAACATAATAAACATATTAGTTAAATTTAAATAAATATTAAAGCATAATGTGCAGTAAATTTTAAATAATAAAGGAATGTACGGTTAACCATGTAGTCGACTTCACAAACAATAAACTTAGATGTCGGAGGTATTTAACTGAATTTTACATTTTGCATGAGGTTAAACATATCTCTGGTGGTAATTCTTGCCGGCAAGTAGTTCTAAATGTAAAACTCCATTTACATGCAAAGCAGATCTTATGAACATTTATATTTTCACGTAATACAAATAATTCTTAATTCCAATATGGCGGAGAAAAGGATATTATAAAGATAACGTTTCATTATTTAGTCCTATGAGAAATCTTAACAACAAAAAGTTGTTTAAACTATTTCTCTTGTAAATTAAAATGATTGTATCTACTTGTCGTGCAAATAAAATCTGTTTAAATAGAATACACATAACTGGGTTTATCATAGTCATAGTTTTGTTTCTTCTTTTTGTAGTTCAGGGAATTCTTGTTTTCCTTATTGTTCGTCATAGTTTTGTTTCTTCTTTTTGTAGTTTAGGGAATGCTTGTTTTCCTTATTGTGGGTCATACTTTTGTTTCTTGTTTTGTAGAACAGGGAATTCTTGTTTTCGTTATTGTGAGTCATAGTTTTGTTTCTTTTTTGAAGTTTATGGAATAGTTTTTTTCCTTATTGTGAGTCATATTTTGGTCCTTTTTTGTCGTTCAGAAAATGCATGTTTTTCTTATTGTGAGTCATAGTTTTGTTTCTTCTTTTTGTAGTTAAGAAAACTATTGTTTTAGTTATTGTGAATATTACTACAGTGCTCAATGGATATTTGTTCAAAACATAATATCCATACTTTTAAGTTTAGAAAATTTTTCACAATGTTCAGGTTAATTTAATACAGATTTTTAATTATTTGATTTTTCCGCTTATACGTTTTTACTAGCAAATATTGAATTTACAATTTTTTTTTTTACTAATATTGAATTTACAATATTTTATACTTGAAATATTATTGTAAATTTAATTTAATACGTCTTCATTTAAAGAATAAGTTTCAACTTCTTCTTAATTTAATATTGACTATAGTTTATATCATCTCCTCCGTCCCCCCTTGACACTGTACAATTTCATATATTTATATCTATATATTTAAAAATAAGTGGAATGGTATAACATTTGATGGTGTAATATTTTTAAAATATACATTCAAACAGATGACCATTCGATTTATACATATATACATATTACATATAACAAAGTTATGAAAATTTAAAAAAAAATTCAATATTAATACAAAGTAAAATAATGTTGCCTAAGTATTGGAACTGTCAAATATGGAAAATGTATTTTCCATACTAAACATTTAGAAAAGGTTCTTTTTTTGTTCTTATAAGTCTAATAAACAAACCCAATTACAAAAAAAAAGGGTGTTTTATGAGAGACAATATATTATTAACGATTGCTGTTTTATCGATATAATTATTATAATATTGTACTCAGATATATTTAAATTATTTCTTTATTAACAAGCGATCAATGATTTCCTCGTCACAGCATTGCTCAGATCCTTAGTTTTTAAAGTAACAATACTTGTCTTGATGAATGAGTTTCATGGGCAGCAGTAGATAGTTGACGTAACGTTGTGACTGATAATGTGGTTTTATACTCATACGTCACTTCTACAAACAAAATAATGCAATATCTACTGGCAGGTGATAACAAAGCTGATTTATAGGTTTGAGACTCTATCTTATCTAGCAGAACACAAATCCAAGGGTTCAATTTTATAACTTAAGAATAATTTAACATTTTTTATAATTAATTGTAAATATAAATTAACGGGGAAAATCATTGATCAAACTTTGTCAACTATTTGTACTTGGAGAAACTCGTGTTAGATGAAACACAATTACAATATTTAGTAAAATCAAAAAATTCAGTCTTTGTTTAGCTACCCTATAAATGTCGTAACTGGTGAAATCACGTTCGTTAAAACTCAACAAATTGTAGACTTTAATAAATATTGTGTTTGCGTTTCATTCAATTTTCTCGCTCGTCCATTTTTAAAACCAAATCAAAGCGATTCCAACTAATCGCCAAATAATTATTTATCAATGGTGGGAGTACCAAATTAAAAAAGATAAAGACGCTATTTTTATAACATTTGATTCCATAACAGTATACTTGAATCCAGATCGTAGATAAATTTTCCCGCAAACACAAGGCGCCATTCTCAGAATATCCATGTTTACAATAACATATATTTATTTAATATACAAAAATAAAATAATACTAAAACAAAATAATCCACTGACATATGCCCTATCTTATAATACAATGAAAATATCTCACACTATTTAAAGTTATTGGAAATACAATATGAAAGATATGCAATCTGTAGATCAAGTGCAATGTGTCAGGTAAACATACATGCGGGCAAATCATTAAGTACGTTATATTTTAAAGATATTTTCCAGGTTCTAGTCTTGCGTGTACCCAAATGTTTTCGTTGACCCAACTTCGTGGCGAAAAGTAAAAGGTAACCATTAGTGATGTATCCTATTTAGGAAAGCCATAAATTAAGGGAAAGGGAACTCTAGTGCTGATTACACATCACCTTACAATGGGTTACATTAACAATTTGAGTATTCCCAAATAACCTGATCTAACATGAGACCTAACTATACCCATAAATAGAGGGCAATGTAAGGACTATTATTGGTCTAAACAATTAATAATTATAAGTGGATTGTAACCTGACGACCGATTTTCTGAGCACACTGTGTCTGTTCATGGCGGCTCCACCTTCGAGTTTCCCTCTCACTCACGCATAGTACAAGAGGCTGGTCTAACCCGACCCCATTTATAAATATTAACTTATTTATATTAAACAGTTTTGTACATGAAATCATACATTATACACAAATTCGCAATAGTTATGAAATATAATTCAATATTTAAAGACACAACCTTAAGGTTTAAAATATGTTATGATATTAAAATTATTTTTACCAATTATCATTCGAAAACATATCCTCATTAATAGACTAAATATGTAGACTTACGGCTCCCCCCCTCTGAGTTGTTATATTATGTTAAATTCGTGTTATTTTGTTACAATTGTTTTTAAAATAACATCAACAATGAAAGTCATATTTTACATACGTAGTCAAAGAGGTAGATTGAGAAATCTTGTATATACAAAAAATTACCTCACTTTAAAGTCAGAGAGATATTGGTAAACTCAACAGAGCTCTGTGTCTTATTTTTGAGGTCAGATAAACAATATAGCACTGAAATAAGCGGAAGGAATAAGATACAAATGAAAACACATTTCTCAGTTTCTCGTACCTTGGATATATTTTTTGTTAGTTATCGTATTAGTAAGCTTATGATTTGAAATAAAAGAAAACCATTTTATTTACGACTAGGTGATTATCCACATACGATTATACTTGTGTATTAGTTTAAATTTTATTAAGATAAATCAATATTGATTGTTTGTTATGCATATACTAATTTATTGTTTATTGAATAACTTTCATAAGTTATAACTCTGCCATGCTTGAACACATTTTCAATTCAACACTATTTTTATTTTAAGCGAAGAAATTTCTATGTCGTATAGTACTATTAATTAAAGCAGTTAAAGTACTGTTTAAAAAAAACTGTTAATTGGTGAGTTATTATTGTTACACCTAACGAGTTGGTGTAAAGTACACTCTTCCTCGTTCAAAGTAAACAATCATGTTAATTAGAGGATGAACAAAAGGAGTTAAATAAAACAATATATTATATTCCTTAGTAGATTTGATATAAATTTAATTTTAAAACATGTTAGTATTGAAATTTTAGAAATATATAATCGTTTTAAAGTTCTAGTGTCTAAAATTTATAAACATAATTTCGTTATATGTATATTGTTATAGTTTTCGTTTTACATACGAAATACTTCGTAATTAAAACACAAAATATATGCAGAATAGAAGGGCATAAAATAGATACCCCTATTTATTATGTAATTTAATATTCACAGGGACGAAAGATAACACTTGTTTCCAAAATATGAAAGATGAAAGAATGGAATTTAACCTAAAGCATGGTGTAGATTCAGGTATGGCACCTCAGGATTACCTTACCCGTTTAAAAAAAATTACCTTTAAAAATCATAAACTCTATCAACAAAATGTTAACTGTACTAATTATATTAATGTCGTCATTTTAAATAAGTTTTTCATTTACTTCGAAAGAAGATTAGATACTGCTAATTGAGTAGATTGAATATAGTATTTTCAAATCGAGTTCCTAAAGATTGCGTACTAAAAACTAGGTTCAATATGAAAAACAACTTGTTAAAATTTGAAAGTGGGAAATAGTAACGCTGTTATGAAATTTAGTGAAGAAAATTTTACCCCCCCCCCCCCCACTTATTGCATCTTTATCACAATCACTATCACGATTCTACCATTATTTATTAAAACGTTTTAAAGAAATAGGGACTATTAGTGCGATTGTTGTGGAATCTTGCATTAAAAAAAATTTTTTTTTGATCTTTACTTTTTTTTTAATTTACAAAAAACAACACAATATTTAATATTTGAGCTATTTAGTTCTGTCCTTTGTATTCTTTCTTATAGTGTTATTCTTAATATACTATTTTAAACAAGTTTATATAGACTAAAAGTCTTAAATGGTAATACAATCTTTTCTATACTGATGTAAAATATAAATTATTGTCATTTAAATTATTATTTATGATTGGATTATAAAAAAAAAAAAACTAAGTTAACTATGGCATTATTTAGGATACTGTTTTAAATAAGACAATCGTTCACATAAAGATGAACTGTTTTTGAAGATATACGATATTTAGGTTTAGTACTAAACATAAATTTCTAAAATTTTTTTTAAGTAATGACAAACACGTGAAAATTTAGGTTTATTTTTTACTACTGTAAATTTACAAAATTAGATACACATTTTTTTTTTAATACTGGTGTTCTAACTTTATTCTTACAAAAGGCCAACATAAGTGTGGCAACGATTATAAATTTGTCTCATTTACAATAAAAACAAACATTAGAAAAATGTGACTGTTGAATTTAAATGGAACACAGTATCGAGTGTTTGGGTTGTGAATTTCTTTCTACATTATTACGTGCCCTGATTATGTAGTTTTACATATATATTGTATTCTCTCCTCATTCTAACTAATTTTTAAATTGTAATGTTTCGTAACGTGACATATGTTACCAGGGGACTTAAATTTAAGAAAAGGCGGAACCAAAATGGTAACAATGTTTAGAAAATTTAAAAAAAAAGACAAAGACAAATTTAGTAATTAACAAGGCTCAAGTTTATTGAACAAAAAAAGAATTTTCGATGGTTCAGATTTTGTCATTTACAACTTAGAAAGACATCCTGACACAAATCAGCAGTAAAAGCTTATGATTAACAAGATCATAATTAGTAAAAGTTATAAGCCCTTAATGTAACATATAATAATTTAAATTAAAAAAATAAATAATCAATAGATTCTAAAAATTTATCCCCCCTTTTTAGTTTATATATATATAGTTACAAAATTTAACAATAAAAAAAAAAGACAATGAGCACAGCTTAATAATTAACAGGATTATAATTAATCCAAAAAAAAAAGATTACACGCCCTTAATGTAAAATTAGAATAAAAAAAAAAAAGATGAAAAGATACTGATATTTATTCCCCCCTTTTTTACTTTATGAGATGATAGTTTTTTAAAACAGTTACTGAATTTAACAATGTAAAGATTTATAAATGAGTTTGATGTTTTAAATACAAAAATTCATATCTATTGTAAACAGGTTTATCACTAGACTAAAGTTACATAATATTACTGGTTTGATAAATTTCTTAAATGCTATATTGGCCACTAAATTTATATATTTTAAATACAAGAATTTATTATAAAATGAGAAGTTTATATAAAAAAAAAATATATATATATAAATTTTGAATATTGAAATTTTTAAATTGACTTCAATTATGTTAATTTAGAAAATAACCCCTTGGAGGTTGTTAGGACCGAAAGTTTGCATGCAGGCACCACCCAATGATTGGTTATATAATTTATAAATAACTACACAAGTCTACATCTAAAAGATAGCTTTAAGAAAAACATATTCGCTGAAGCAATTTAGACACATGTACAATGTAAGTTTAGTCAAGGTTCTGCAAAGTCAGTTTAAAAAAAAAAAAAACATCACTTTTGTGCACTTGAAACTCTGTAGATATATTAAACAAAACGTGTTTTGCAAACAGGTAGAAACATGTTAAGATCTTTCGCTGGTCTATGCAATGTGAGGCAAGAATTGCTAGGTTTCTCCAACCAGCGTATTAGCTGAAGCAAAAAAAACACGTTTTTTAGCGTCTGTGCAAAATCAGACATGTTGTAGCATTAAAGTTCTTTATTAAAGAAAATATCTGGTTATTTGTCAAAATTAAAGAAAATTGATTGCATCACAGAAATTCGTTAAGATTATAATTAAAAGCTTCTTAGATGACTATAAAGCTATTTACATATATTTCGTTTAGTTTAAAACAAAACTTGTATAAGACTTGCAAAATCTGCAAAAGTTTGTAAAACGAAATTTTCTGTTTTAGAAGAGATTTCTCTAATTATTTTATATTTGACATGTTCAATAAGATATTCTGATCGTTTAATGTTCAACATTAGTTTGCACCAATTTCACATAATTGTTCAAAACTTAAAATGTGCCTGTTCAAGGTTTTGTAAAGTATGTTTTAAGAAATGAAAATTTTTATAATGATTCAGTTTCAAAAAGAACATTGAATATTAAATAAAACATGAAATACATATTTTTAAAGAATACATGATAATTAACAAATTATTTTAAAACATTAATAAAATTTATGATATGACAAAATCTGTAAATTTGAAATACCTGGAAAATCCTGTCGCGGAGCACGTGAGCTTGTGCCGTGAAAATAAAAATTTATTTAACATTTTAGAACACTTGAGCGCACAAAACTGTAGACTAACATATTGAGACGAGGATGTAGTAAATTTTGAGACGAGAAGGTTGTAAGTTTTGAGACAAGAAGAAATGTGTCTCACGGAGCTATGAAAAGACGTTCACATGGCGAATAATTACAGGTAGACTAGACTAGAGTTTTAGATCCGATAGCCTGACCAGCGGATGGACTTTGCGCTTGCATGTCATGCGATGCTTAGTTTTGGAGAAGGTCGCCAGGTGCCAGCATCTGTCAAGGGACGGAAGTTGAATTTATGGAAGACAAGTGAATGCGATTAATTTGCAGATTTAGTTATGGAATTAGGATGTTACACATATATCATAGTATTGTTTATTAATCACCAATCAATTAGTAAACCAATTTAAATAATTACAAACAATTTTCCTTACACTCAAAAAGCAAATATTCTATATCAATTTCTGGTGATGAATTTAATTGAATCAATTAAAAATGTTATTTCCTAAGTGCCATAACAAATCCTTTTAAGTTTGATACATTATTTATTTCAGTTTTAATATTATAAATGATATCGTATTACTCCCTTGGATAGGGATCCAATTAATAAAAATAAATTATATTAAAACTCAGTTCATAATAATATCGAAAATGACTCGGTAAAATCGAAATGACGGACATTGAAAAATCTCGGTGTAATCGAAAACAAACACCGAGTGCCAAAACCTAAGAAATTTGTTATTTGTTTGCAAAGATGTAGAGGGGTTATTGTATATCAAACAGTAATAGTGACTGCCCTATAAGAATGATACATTTTTAATGTCTATAGATAATAATTGAATCTAAGTGACATGTTATGTGATTATCGTAAATGCCTCCTAGGGCAGATACTATGGCGGCATTGCACTCCATTATCATACATGCGACTATATGAGAATGTTTGCAGTTGATATATTATACATATGCATGTCAGTGTTATTCTGAAATTTGTACGTACGTATGTGTGTATTTGGATGAATGACCCTGCACGATTAAAATGATCCTGCACTCAAGATACTCGATTACAAAAAATAGTAACTTAATTTGAGTTTTAAAAATGCGTCTATATTTTGTTTTAAGAAATAGAAATCTGTATGAATAATGTTTTGTAAACCGCAAGAAATTCTGTATTCAATTTAAAGATTTGTAATTTTTAAGCTTTGTCATGGAACTCTAAAGCAGGCAAATAGCTTTGAAGGCCTAAATTGAGTTAAATTTTAGGCTAAGTATTTCCTTTCTTTAAAAAAATGTGTATTTTGGTATGTATATGTCTATTTTGTTACATTCTATTTGGGTTATCGTAAGATTGTTGTTTTATAAGTTAGTTTTAATCGTCGGTTAATTAAAAGATAATTAAGAAAGGAGGAAAATACAAATGCAAATGAAAATATGCTTTAAAGCAATAAATAAAATAAAGACGAACCCAACAGAGAAACAAAGGCAACATTAATCTTACTTTTATCTTAATTAGAGATTTATAGATAATAACCGACAATATTATTTATCACGAAATATTGTAGACGGTCCATTCCTTCCTAATCTTGAATAATAGATATTGCATACTGATAAGATTGTGGCCTAAGATAAGACAAATTATGAATCAATACAACATATTATTCTCTTCATAATGGCAGCTCCGTTTAATTAATTGTAATGGTCACACAAATTTCGAAAATTAATTCCACAATCATATTTTAGCAAGACTTAATAAAAGGGAGGAATATATACATGATTGTATTAATCAATGATAACATCTCATAGGGCCCCACTTATACTAAGACCGTTTGTAGCAATCCCGAGGCATATAGGCATTTCATTATATAGTATTGGGTTGGATCCCTCTCTTTCATCCTTCGTATTAAGTCCATTTTGACCAACTCTATTTCTCATCCGACCATGACGCTATTAGAGTATTCGTAAGATAGGAGTATTTATTTCATGCTCTATATTTTTATACGGCGATGATCACCGAGATGTTTTTTTTTGCATTTAAACAATAAGAGGAAAAATAAAGAAACCAAATTTGTTACAACTTAATAGAGCAAGAGTATTCAAAAGAAATACAAAAAACAGGCAATGTTTTCTAGCATATATTGTATTTTCCACATGTTCGACAACTAAAGAAAAGTAATAAAGTAACCCATTTATGTAAATTTTACCATTTGACAATAACAGGGTTGAAAATTGCCATTTGACTGACATTGAATATGAATATGTTTCAAACAATAGTGAACAATTTGACGGGTCCAAAATAATTAGAGATAACGGTTCCAACATCCAACATAACAATACTTTAGCGTTACAACAAGGCAAGATTCATTAATATTAAACATGCGTTTAAGTGTGTTTATTCTCATTTTACTAATGTTTTTAGTATTATTATTATTATTATTATTAATCTGAAGTCATTATGTAGGTGACTTCAGTGGTATATAAGAATTAAAAAGAAAAAGTGCATATTTTTGATAATCAAATGCAAAGTATAACAGAGGGTTTTGTAATATCTTTAAAAGATTACACTTGTATTAATATTTAAACTTTGTTGTATTTTGTACAGTGTGGATGGTACAAATGATGGTACAAACAGAAGTCTCAGTTTCTGGTACCTATTATATATTTTGTTGTTCAAATAAAATTATAAATTTAAAACAAAAACCTATTTTATTTATGACTTTAATTCCATTCCGTTAAAAACTAAAACCATAATTCCTCCCATAAATTATGCATGTCGTAACTATGCAGTGCCTGGACGACAATTGTAAATGTAGACTTGAATGTAAATGTTACACAATATCGTATGTTTGGATTATGCGCTTCTATTCCTTGTGTCACGTACAGGCGTTATGCACATTTTTATTACGTTATGTTCGTTCCTCGTTCTCGACATAACTAACGGGGATTTAAAACACAATCTGTAATGAGCTCTAATTTAAATTATTTGTTAAAATATGCAATCTTGATGTAAAGCCTGCTAACCGGGATAGAAATATTTATTTTGTTTAATTTATCTAAAAGTTAGTTTACTTTAATTTCATATTTAACATACGTGTGTTATTATTTCATAGTACTTTATTATTCTCTAATCAAGAAATAAAAATATAAACAATGAACTATTTTTATATAATTATAAATCTTAATTCTCGTAAGTAAACAATTTAATTTGTTTAACTACATATGGATTTATAGTTATAACAAAAAGAAGACTTGAGAATGACTCAGCAAGATGGAAAGTGTTGAAGAAAGAAGAGAAGATTTAAAAATAAACTTAAGAAAATTAAAGATTTATAAGTAAAGACTTCCAAAAACACACATTTGTAATAAAATATTATTCGACAAATTGCAAAGGCGTAATTTATGTGATTTAACTTATCTTTCCGTTTGAGATATTGCAGATGCCCATTCCTTATTGAACGTGCATAGAAGTTATAACTAGAGAATACGATTCTGATATAAGTCAAGATAAATTGTTTTCCCTTTCGCATTCAGAATGAATCGTGTGAAGTTACAGAGTATCGAACCTATCCATTTCTCGTTAAGGTAACCTATGTAGACATACGACGTCTAAAGATCTGAGTGGAATAATTAGACACAAAATTTAAAAATATTAGTTATATACTCAATAAAGTATATAGTATAAATTCAACAATTTTTTTCCAACATTTAGTTTTGTCAATTATCAATCAATTTAAATTTGCTATGTATTAATTACTGACCTAATTATTTCAGATCTAATGGCTAGTGTTATCATTTCACGTGTAAGAGGTTATGAATTTAATAATCAAGAAATCTGAAACATTTACGGTGTTGTCCCAATACCGTGAGTATATAATAGCAAAAAATGGTACTGTAATTAATTCTAGTAGAAAATGATAAATATACAGCGACGAGAATTCTATGTGTTATCATAACATTACACTTATAAGAGACATTTGTCAAGCCTATAGGATAGGGCATTTATTATCTTTAAGTTCAGTAATTTTGTTAATAAAAAAAATATGTACCTCAATTCTTGTAAAATCATCTCTAAGCACGCCTTTACAAATGCATTACACAGATACATACGCACGCTTGCACTTAAATTTTTTTTTAAAAATATAATAGAAACAATGTATTAATTTTTTTATCAAACATTGAATACATTTAGTTTTACATCAGTTTTTGAAACAATCAAATCAACGACAGGTTTGATCTTTAATAATTAATTATAGCTTAAATTTTTGCTTTGTGTTCCTTTAACAAATTACTTTAGATCAAGCACTATCGTTCACTTGTGTTGCCTTATTTTGAATTGTATTATAATATACACATTCCTAAAACAAAGTGTATATCTATAAATCTCTTCAAATAATCCTGATAAAAATATAAGATTTGTTATGACCGTTGTTAAAATTGTGTGGGATTTAAATAAGATTTATAGAACAGGTATTTGTGAAACGATAATGTTTATACCGCTAACTGTGTATGATGTCAATCATAAGTAAAAGAAAATAATTGGGGTATCGAAAAATAAAAAAACCATAAAAATAAAACAAATTTCATTAACCTATTAATATGTTTAACAGCAAATAAAATTCCTAATATGAACTTTTTATATTATTATTAAGTCATATTAGGGTAGTAAATAATTAAAATATGATAAAACAAGTTAAGCATATTCTTCATTGTTTAACATCATTATCTCTAATTAAATATATTCAGGGTTGAAAATGTGTAATTTTAGTAATGGTTTTTTTCCTCTCCCTCGACAATAGCAGCAATCTAATTTGTTATAAAATTTAGTATTCAATGATGACATTAAAACAATTTAACGATAGTTTTTGTAAGAATTTAATAAATAAATATTTACTATTTAAAGTACATACTAAACAATCCTATGAATACGTACAAATTTCATAAGCCAGTTTTAAGAAATTAAAAAAGGGGTGGAAAAGAATTACATCTATACATCGTAAGTTATTAAAAACCATTCAAGTCTAAAAATTTCATTATCTAAATTATGTTAATCAATAATCTGATTTACATCACTGAAGGCTCGCATGATTTTTTTTCGTTCATTTAAATTGCGCTCGAACATTATTTAAATGATGACATTTTTCAAACCTGAATTAACACTATGATATACTCCGAACGAAATTTAAACCGTAACTTTACGATGGTTCCTATAAAACAAGGTTTTATATTACGTAACAAAGTCAAGAAGGATCACACAAACCAATGCTGGCATCAACGTAGCAATAACCAAGATTTATGCAATTGAATATTTATTTGATGGTCAACTAACTCCAACTGTTACAATCACTTTTCAATAACGTAAATTATATAAAGAAGTAAACTGCTGAAAACAAATATCAAGTTTCGTTTTTTATACTCTGTCATTTTATATAAATTATGTCTGCAATAGTAAGATGATAAGGTATCTTTAACCTTTTTAAAAGTAAAAATTATACGTAATGTTTCAGCTTAACATTTAACATGTCTGATTAGTGTTACTTTGATTTTATGAAACAGTTATATTTAATCTGTACGTTGTTTCCATAACCCCCATAAGGTGTATCACTACTATGAAATGTAGGTTCATCAGTGACGATATTGAAGATAAAGTATATTTGTGACAGTATTCAATGTGCTATATGATAATATTTAAAGTAATATTTTGTTTAATATTTCTCATAAAATCCCAACATAACCAGATGTTTGATTAGACATAAATCGGATGTATATGTGATCTCAATAATGAATATAAATAAAAACAAATCTAATCGTGAGTTGTTGTGCAAGTAACATATCCTGTAACATAGCAACCAAATTCCAATGCCCTTTTTATATAAAATAACCTGCGAGGATTGCCCTAAACATTACATTGGTCAAATAGGAATATCATTTAAAACCATTTCTGGAACAGTTAGCGAACAGAAGCGTTAACTCGAAAATTCAAATTCGCTGAACTCCTTTGGAAACAGGCCATAGCTTTACAATATACAAAGTAACTTGCAAATATTACACAAATGTTCCAAAGACATATTAATAATTTCTTTCAGGAATTCCAAATATATAAACTATCCACTATCGACCCATCTACGTTACTGAAAAAAATAATAAATAAAAAAAATAAATCAGCTTACAGTCAAAATTTCATCTCACAGCATTTATAGATTAAAACCTATTCAAGAAGAAGACACAAATTTCGTATCGCAGTCATTAATACTTACCATGTTACAAAGGAGTAAACACGTGCGTAATTTATTAAGCATTTTCATGAAATAGTGACAGTGAGAGTTATATTAAAGTTGTATTGTGTGAATCTTGTAATAAGTGTATACGTATGTGCTGTGTATTGTTTAACTCAGATACAATTAGCATTTAAACAAATGCAATGAACAAAATCTGTTCGACAATGCCTGAACAAAATACGCGAAATGATTGTCACCTTAAAGAAGGCGTTATACTCGTAAGACTGTGAGCAGACTACAAAAAACTATTCACTTTTATATTTATATTAAACCAGTTATTAAGGGAAAAAACCAAACCATTATGAATTGAGTTTTCCCATAACTTTTGAAATTAACTATCTGTTGTATAAATTAATTAATAGAAATGAACGCTTACTTGCTGTAATTGATATTTTCAAATTATAAAGAAAGATAACAGTTGATGTATGTGTATGTAGTTATTAATGACAGTTGCTATAATTAATATTTAAGAACTACTCTAATCGACAGAGATAGTCGAAAGTATTCATCGGTAAATAATAATAGGTTAAGTAAACTAATCAAATAATTATTAAAATGGATCCAATATGATTTTAAAACTTAAGGGTATTTTGGTATTAATAGATTACGTGGTAGTGAAATATTTAAAAATACAATTATTGAGCTATTGATGCATCAAAAATTACAACACATACAGTATATATTACTGTAACGTTACGGAAATCTCATTATAATAACGATATTTTTTATTACATTGTTAACTATGGAAACATGGATAATATTCAATCAAATTTTAAAATCAAATAATGTGCTTGATTTGTTTTGAATTTGTCAAAGCGATTGTAGAATAATAAATTTGTTATCTAGTTATGTATTTCAGTTTTGTAAGCATAGTGAAATTTCAACTAATAAAATATATATTAGTGTTCATAATTGTACCTCCATTTACAAATAAAAGTAATTGGATACAAATAATCTAACAAACATTTTGAACAGGAGGCTATTGTTCGACATAGCACTAAAAGATATAAATAAAACTGGATACAAATAAATTAATACTCCTATTGTAAGTACGAATGGGCATGCAAAAAAGCTAAACATGAACGACTCTTCCAATTCAATTCTTCCACCTTTTCGAAAATGGTAATATAATGAATTGACTGTATTTATATAATTTTTATAGTTTTACAACACTACTGTTGACCACTATACTTAAACGAGTTAGTATATTATTTCAATCACAATGGACATATAAATATTTTGTCCATCAGTTTGTAAAATGATGTCGATTCAAGTATAACATAGCTATTTCTTCTTGGTCGTTAAATCAAGGTAGGATTTATCTATATACAACTCAAGTAGAAATGTTTGGTGTCACTACACTTTTCCGAAGAATGTTTATATTACATAACAAAAAGTATACACCAATCGCTGCAGTTAATAAAAGATGTTTTAAGTCGTTGCAATATTTTAAAATTTTTAATCAAACGATTTCCAAATTAAATTATGTAATAATAAAACCTAATATTGTGATTGACAAATATAATAATGTTTATGAATAATCACTTGATTAGCAAATATATTTTTATACCTAAATTTGTATTTACTACCAACCTAAAAACAAAAGTTATTTATTTTTATTTTAAACTTTATATTAAATTAAAATAAATAGAACTGTTTTATTTTAAATTTACTGAATATATTTTTTTTCATACAAAAATAAATTCAGGCTTACATCTAAATTGTGGAATTTTAAATCAATTAGCCTCAGCAAATATAATTATACTTTGCGCTCTTATAAATCCCAAAATATTAAATTCGCCTTCAGTTTGTATTAATATGTTTTATATCTAACAATTAATTATTAAATACTAGTGAATAGTTCTTATACAACTAGAATATTTATGAGTTCATGATGTGATATAATATGTTAGTAAATAAATCTATTATTAGTATACAAAAAGAGTATATTGTTTTCAAATGGAAAGTGAAAATCCCCTGCCAATGGAAAATTCCAGTTAAGTAACTGTATATGATTTCTAAATACTTATGTTTCGACACTACGTAAAATTCGAAGTAATTGAACTTTTTTAAAAGGTACCCACTAGTACAAGTATTTCGTCGAACAGTTTCTGTATAAATAATACATTTATATTGTTGATACTGGTCTTTTAAAATCAGAGCCAAATAGCAAATTAGGCATAAAAAGTCATTTTATGTTTTGTTTCCAAATAATTAAAATACCTCTTATTAAAAAAAAATTAAATAGCAAGGATACAATAAAATAATAAAATAACTAAATTTCTGTAGTCTGTGTAGCGTTCCAACACAAAGAAATGAAATATTATTTAGACACATTATTTATAAAAGATAGTTTCATCCAATTATTTACAATTTATTTCAATGTGCTTACCTAACCAGGTATCGTGTGGAGCCTACAAGTGTAAAGTAACTCTGACTAACGCAGTGCTATGATCTAATATTTCAAAATAAATAAATATCAAACCGGCTGAAAAATTAGAGTATACTCTGTTGGTATTAATTATATAGTGTAAAATTAATTAGCATATTAATTCCTCCAAAGCGTATTACAGCACATTAAGTTGTTTAAATGCACCTTTGTTTATTATTGCATTTAAAACAGTAATACTTTTACACCGTTTTAAAACCTACTTTTTTTCTTTCTCAAGCTACATTAGTACTAAGTAGAGTTAACACTCCTTGATTTTGTTATTTTCCTTTTAAGAGGTTTAATAAATTTTAATCAGTCCACATAAGTTCTGACTTAAATTATATTATTATCCACTCTGCTGCAAAAGAAAAATGAATAGAACATATGTTTTTAACACTTACCTTCATTTTATTTATTAAGTGAGTTCATTTGATAAAACTTTCTTATACTTTTCACAACTAATCCTTCTATATTTTCCACTTTAAAATACTTGTACACTAATATTTACAATAAACCCTTTTTTATGATAGATTTAAAAATCCACAGAAATATCGATTCAACTGCTCTAGGTCCTTACATATTATAACATTGAAGTTCATTTATATATCTTTCAGCTATGTATGTTAGTTTTATATAAACGGGTTGAATAATTTGTTTTTCAATCGTAGATGAAAAGAATACGGCATTTACAAACATGGTTATAAATAATGTTACAAATATTAATAGTATCTAAAAGTTTTATCATTGACCGGTGAAAAATTAGGTCACGATATTTTTCAAATTATTAAATAAAACACCAAATATTTTCAAAATTTGCTTATTATAATATATACCATTATATAAGTTTCAATTTACCAATTAGTATTTATTTTTAATTATATGTTAGCTGATCTAAACAAAAATATATTAGGTTTGTATTTATCTAACGAAATGTGACAAATTTAATTCATATTCATACCCACTTGAACCTCTCGATTATTTGAATTGTTGAAATGTTCAGTGATCTGAATGTTTGGGAAACATATCTAAAAATGAAATAATCAGACATAATTTTTGCACTTCACCAAATAATTTGTTACTTGACTGGTCGGTGATTTATTTCACTTCCCTTGTATAATTATTTTTTAATTTTATATCTTCAAAATTTCTCACTTTTATTCGAATTCCGACAAACAAATGTAGATTTATACTGAATCGTAAAACATTGGTTGGATGAGGTAGTTGAAATCGTATAAAGATTACGAGACAATGAAATCGATTCCTAAGCAAGCGTAGTCGTTACAAAAGTTTCTACACGAGTATATAACTCAATTCATTATTCGAGATCAAAATGATAATGTACTAGATAAATAAACAGTGTATTAAAATATAAAGTGGACTGGATAATAAATTGAGTTCCGAAATCTAATTAATTCTAACAGGTTTGGAAAAAGTAATGCGAAAACTGTGTTTTTTGAAGACGAGTGTCTACCAGAAGTTTTACTGTTTTTAGATAGTACATTTATAAAATTTTGATTCTATATTTCAGCCAATTAACTGTAAAGATTACCTATATACATAACAAGTGTTAACAGGAACATAACCTAATTCTAAAAGGTCTGAAATCCGACGACTGATGATAAGTTTGGTGGATTAGATCATAATTACTTTTAAAGAGGATTTATTTATTTTTTTCATTACATTGTTGTCGGAAAACTAACAACCTATAATTTATTTTATTTTATTTTTCTAAATAAAACAATCAGTATGTTATGGGTTTATGTCCGATTTCCCCCAACCATTTTACAAATTTGTAGTTTGAATGGTGTGCATTTATATATATATGGATAGAGAAAGTGTAGTATTTGTATATATGTAATTTTGATATTTAAATAAATTGGAAAAGTATTAAAAGAAAGAAATATAGATTACTTAGATATTTTTTAAATATGAAAAACAATGAATCTGTAGTATTTTTTTTAACATCACATAATAAATTAATATAAGGTTCTAAATCTGTAAGATAGGATGGTCAGTTCTAATATTGAATATTATAGTTGGAAATTTATCATTATAAACACGTTCACTATCAAAATCTGACATTCATTTGCGGTTGGGTGGTATCCATCATTTTATAAAAAATTATGCAGTTGATACTTTACGACCATAACAGCTTATATAATTTTATGCTGATTGACTAGGTAGTTGTACTGCAGCAAAGGTTTCTACAAGTGCACGCGTATTGTTTGACATTGTTATGCTTCATAAGAAGTATATTCTGTTACTTTATAGTACTAGTCAAAAGTCTTATAGAATTTTGATTATGTACATAAACGTGTTTGTGTACATCTATCCCATCAACTTCCAAAGTTGTTGAACGTATCTTAAAAGTTTTTTTTTCCCTTTTTTTCCCATTCTTATGTAACATGCTCAGCTTTGTCCGATATATTTCATTTCATTAACACTCCAGTAGGCGCGCGGATTACGGGTGTAATCCATGTAATTTGTTTTTCGCCCAAACAGCAGTTGGCAACACGTATAACCTTGAGTAGTCATCTACCTTCTCTCCACCTCTTCCCTTACTCGCCAGTGCAACCCCAGTCTTGTCAGTGCGCCTATTGTTGTTAGACAAATTATTTCCTGAGCGTTGTTTTAACTGGATTACAGATGTAATCCACGCGCCCACTGGCCTTATAGTATTTTCGTGTTTAAACATATTTCAATTTTTTTTCCATCGTTTTATAAGATACAAAAGTAGTTATTTAGTGTTGTTTTGGAACGGTATTCATAGTTTCATGTGTTTAGTGGACAATAACATTAGGAAACATGAATAAAAGTGAAAAAGAACAGTTAGATCAGTGGCTAAGAGAAACAGAGGACGACAATGAAAGTTTGTTGGGATTGGAGGACAGAGATGAGACAGAGGAAGATAGAGTGGAATTCGATAGTGTAAACAGAAGTGATGAATTCGGTTTAGAAGCAATTCTAGAGGAAGAACTTGGTGATGTTGAAATGGTAGAAGCTACACAGCAAGATCTTCAAAACGCCCCTCAACGAGTTCCTCAAAATGATCCGCAACAAATACAGCAGGTACCTTTTAGCAATCCAGAATTTTACATTGGACAAGATAGAGAAACGAGATGGTATTTAGACCCACAAGTAACGCGAACAACACGCACACCCAGACACAATATAATACCAGTTTTTCATCGTCCAGAGCCACATGGAAATGCTAAACAAGTACAAACTCCTATAATGGCACTTCAGTGCATAAAATTGATGATGACATCATTTCAAAAATAGTTATCTATACAAATATTTACATTGATAAAGTAAGACCTGAGTTCCAAAGAGAAAGAGACGCCCGCGATACAGATGCTCGGGATATACTAGCCATGATTGGGATTTTATATCTAGCTGGAGCACTGAAAAACGGCAGAAGAAATGCCCTACAATGATAATGTATTATGTATTTGAATATTGTATGTATTATTTTGTACGTTGTGTCGATTAACTTTTTTTTTAGTTCACGTCATTGCACGACTCTTATGTATAAGATTTAGCAAAAAATCAATGTTACGGTGGGGACCGGTGATTTTTCAACTAGGCCTATATGTTTTTTTAAATTTTTTTTTTTCACAATTTAAAATTCTATTTTGTAAAGTCAGTATTTTAAAATATCTTTCCCTAAGCTTTTCAACTTTATTTTAGATTATAAATTAAAATAACTTATGTTTGAATACAGATTAAGTTTACAAAATAAAGTTTTCTTTCAGTGTTAGGTTTATTACAAACATGTAATTTTAGCTTAACATAACTATCTGTTACCCATTTTCTATGAGATAATTATCTTTTTCTGAGTTCCATTTCTATTCCTAAGAAACAATTACTTACTATTTTAACTTGTTTTAGTTCATAAGTACAAAAAAAAGAGTCCACCTCCAAAATTGTTACGATTAAGAACAAAAAAAATCTGTTGACTGCAATAATGTAAAATAAATTTTGGTTTTGAGATAAAAATGTGTAAAACTACTTATTCCAACCATAAAAACCAAAAGTTAGATTAAATGTATAAGAAATGTGCCCAAAACAACTAAATCAAATTGGATTACAAGTGTAATCCGCGCGACCCCTCACGTCACCTGTACTCGCGCGCCTACTGGAGTGTTAAAAAAGGACAATATCGAAATGTCAGTTTACAACGTGACATTTTTGTTGCAATGTCAATAAATTTAGAAAATATATTTTAATTTAGAGATATGCTCTTCCATGTAGGTTCTTGGTTTGTATGATTATATTTAAATAATTGTTAAGATATTATGTCTTTTTGAAACTGATCCTTGTTGGTTATTATATCGAATATGTAATCTAGGGTAAACAAACTTTTGTTACCTTAATCAAATATCGCAACAAATATTATAATTAAAAAAATAGTTTATATCGTTAATACAAAATTAACTTAGTTAAGCAGAAATGGTATTTAAAATATTTACTAAACCAAAATAGTACATATTTTAAAATAAAGAACAAGACAGTTAACTAGGCTTCTCCAACCTCATGGAAAGTAATCTTGAAGCTAATTTTAAAAATGTAGGTTCATATTTTCCATTTAGTTAACAAATCTCTGGGTGTACTGCTTGGGACTATTACTTAAAGATTTAAAACTCCATTTATATGCAGCGCAGAGTATTCTTTCTAAAGAATTATCTTTTCAAGAAACGCTGACAAATCCTTTTACTAATGTAGTGATCATCCGTTATAATACTACATAAAAATACAAATATACGTTAAAAAATATACAACAAGTGTGTTTGTACGCGCGCGCGTGCGTGAGTGCGCGTGTATGTGTGTGTGTGGAAAATTAGATTATAGGAAAAATCAATATAGAAAACCATGATGCTGTTATCACTCTATGTTAGGCGGTAGGCAAGGTAGAAATTATGAGCAATCCAGTATTTATTATAGCGATTTCAAATAAGAATCTCAAGGAATTCGAGTGGAGAAGGTACGTAATATAAGGCAACCCCCTTTAAGGTTAAGTGGAATCCACAAACCTTTAGAACGCATGAAAGCGTAACTGACCCTCCAACAAAGTTTCCCAATTTTAATTTACATTACGTAATGGTTTTGAATTCCAGTCTAGATCTTAGATACTATTCTCTGTTTCAAGTTATTTGTTAATGATGGAAGTTCAATTTTATTATTATACATTTTTCGGACATTTGCCATCATTTGTGTGTTAAAAATCAATACACGACGTTTCGGGAGTAAGAATCAATCCCGTTATCAAGTGACTAAAAACTAAAGAAACATGAAACTAGAAACTAAGCCTATGTAAGTAGTAAAATTAAATAAGAATACCACCAACCTTAATATCTAAGCGTGTATCTCAGAGCTAAAACTGAGAAGTCAAAAAACACAATCGTTAGTTGTGTTTTGACATTAGTTGTGTGTTACTGTGATTGTGTTTTTTGACGTTAGTTGTATGTTACCGTGATTGTGTTTTTTGACTTCTCAGTTTTAGCTCTGAGATATTAAGGTAGGTGGTATTCTTATTTAATTTTACTTCTTAAATAGGCTTAGTTTCTAGTTTCATGTTTCTTTAATTTTTATCACTTGATAACGGAATTGATTCTTATTCCCGAAACGTCGTGTCTTAGATGATAGTTAAATATTTTATATTATTTTATTATGTAATAAAAAACAAACATTTACCGATATGTGATAGTCATAACTAAATGGTGAAATGGCTTCAGATAGATCAGAGTCCAACAATATTAGCCAGTAGTCCTATTTTTCATAATATGTGAAAGGTATTATTCTTCGATCTAACAAAATTGAGAGTACTGAGAGTTAAACAATTATAAAAACTCACTCTGTTAGAGGTATTGTGGTAACTATTAATTAAACCTAATCATCGTCCACTGTATATTAATTATTTATGACTGGCATTTAGGAATGTTGTTCTGTTTTAGACTGAACGTAGTGTAGGAGAAATAGATTTAATACTTTCTAAAAATTACTATACAGGTAAAATAATTGGCTATAAATTATTCTTATTTATAAATAAATTGTAGTTGGGAATATACAGACAGACACCATCATTTATAGAAACTGCTCACTTTTTATCTCCAAGTTTGTATTTTACGCTGACATGTAACGACTGTAAATTTAATATATTAGGAATAAGAATTATCGTCAGCTCTACGTCCAGATATAAATCTCCGTGCTGCATGCAAATCTATGTATCGGAATCGAGAACTGCACCGAGGAATTTGTTCAACGCTATGTAAAATGTAAAATTATTTTAAATTACTTTACTAACATTAACAATAAGATTATTATATACGATGTCAGGTAGTAGTGAACAATTATTTCTTTTTGTTAATGTGTCTAGTTGACAAATATTTTACAAGTAATTTAAAAAATGAACTCCCTGAATCACTAGCAGTATTAGTAAGATTACATACTTTGAAATTATTCATTCTAAATGTAATTAGCATATCACGGTTTTATACATCCACTTTGCCCTTCAATAACTGATTATACAAAGTAGTAATAAAGTACTTCTTTTACATTAGTTATTGCATAATATACAAACAGACGCATATTGAGACAAAACTTTGAACATTTTTCCACATACAATAAGTTATTATAGTTGTAACACACAACAACAAATTTATTATCCCCCAAATAAGGTTAGATATGAGTGGTGATATCCGCTAATGATTCGATAATTAAATAATTGACGTATTTGTGGTGTGTGTGTGTGTGTGTGTGTGTGTGTGTGTGTGTGTGTGTGTGTGTGTGTGTGTTTGTGTGTTTGTGTGTGTGTAAACTAGATTTAAAATAAAATATTAACATTCCTGTTATATATAAATATATTTAAAGATACCATAGAAGGTTAAATGAGGGAAACAATTAATTGTCAAGGTGGTTTGGTAATTATAGCAATACAAAGACAACGTTAAAATGGTTAATATAATAATTTATGCATCTCAGAAGTCTAAACATTTATAGGATTGTATTGATAACTATCTGATGTAGTTAGTATACAAAAAATATTACAGTAAATATATAATATTCAGCTCGTATAAATGAGACATGTGGACTTTACAGTGCGTATGTTCAAAGTAGTCTAAACAAATATTTAAAAAGGACTTTAATGACATTCGTAATTATCTTTTTATTTGTATAAATTTGAAACGTTTTGAGAAACAGATTTTTGAGAACTAAATTTAATTTAAGTTTATAACATCAATAAAAATAATAAAGTGTTTACTTTGCATATTTTGAGATATGTATTTTTGTTGTTTTTAAAACAACGGTTTAAAAACAGTTCCGTTTATGATGATATTTAAGTAGAAGTGTAACCCTTCTTGAATTGTTTTAAGTTATTGAATTGGAGGTAACACTTTTACTTTATTTTGCATTAAATAACAAAACTGAAAACATGATACGTTTTACATTTCAATAGAAAATATTCTATAATGTGCGGTAAATTTTCGATTAATCTATTATTAAAGATTGATTTATAGGTAATGATGTATGTTATAATTATATAAGGTATAAGTACAGGAATGAACAAAAATTAAACATCAAGTTTTTTTCATTTTAATTCAATTAATCACATTGTACAAATTAATTATAGATATTTATTCTTTAAATCACAATGTTGGTGAAAATCATTGGATTCAGTACACCAAGAGAGGGAAACATTTAACACTTTTTATTTAAAATGATCCGTTATTAAATTAATTAAAATTTTCGTCTACGTTCGTTATTTTATGTACTACAATTGTAATTTCTAAGAATCAGAATACGTAACAAAATTATTAATTCATGAATATAAGATCCGAACTAAAATATGCGAAATCATACTATATTAAACGTTACATATTTTTATACTGAACGGCAAAAATTGAATGCTGAGAGTTCAGTAATTTTAACTAAAGTTTAAAAACGTTGTCAAAATTCAACTTTAAACATAAATTTAATTCACAGATTATTGGAGAGATTTCAAAGACTATTGAAACTGTTTCGATCATTTGATAATTTGAATTTATCTCTGTCATTTCTTAAGGTAGCCTTGTTCGTTCTTTATCAAATATAACCCAGTCGTGTCAAATAGTGTATTAATAATAGTTGGAGGGGGTATCGCAATAAACAAATTTGACGCCACTAAAACTTAGAAAAAAAATTCCTTTTTTTATCTTCTTTCTATTTTTCATATAATTAAATTGTAATGTCTTACAATCATATTGAATATGTAGAATCATTTTTGAATATTTCTTAATTTGATAAAAACCAATAAATGGAGAGATGGTAAAGTTTTATGATACTATTTCCATCAGTTGATGTTCTCTCCGATATCTCTAACTACTTTAAGATAACCTTGTTCCTTCTTCTCGAATTCAGGCTTACAAATCGGATTGTTGTAATGAATTTTTTTTAAAATTTCCTTTGGACAAATCTATCAAAATGTTTACCTGCCACTTTTGCTACATATAATTGCTACAAGTTTTACTTATTTAATTTATCTCTTTGAGTAATTCATTATCACTCTTCAAGCAAATGAAATATTATTAAGTTAAACGGAAATCCATTAACAATATTTACAAATATTATTAATATAAAGGAACAATTTACTTCATATTGTGCAAATGTATATAATATACTTCATAATTAAAATTGTAAACGAAGTGGACAATGGTGTCAGGGGGGGATGTATTGCCAGGGGGTGCCCGGGCATTGTTTTGTTATTAACTTTAAAAAAATACTAATTCATGAATTTATTAACCGAAATAAAATTAACGATTTCTGACTGTATTTGAACGTTATATATTTATATCCTTTGCAATAAATAAATTACATAAATTTCATGTAAAGTTCAGTATTTTTAACTGGAGTTTAAAAAAGTTGCAGCAATAGCCTTGGAACGGAAAAACTTGTCGATGAAACAACAACTACGACTTGTAGAAACTTATACAATGTAAACGACATTTCATTATTGATGCTGTTTTGTTTATTAACAGATGGAATATAAAGAGAGAAATAAATACAAATTTCGAAAAACGGGAAAATCTTTGTTGGAAGACAAATATTTTAGGTCTTAATGTATTGTCTTTATTTATTGACTTTTTACAATTGTGCATCTCTCGAGACATAATGTTTACCAATAAACAAGGGTGGTGATGATTAAAAATTGTTTGCCCCACCCCTTACTTGTTCACACAGATTTTTATTTATAGATTTCTATCGAGGAGGATAGATATTATTTTGATATTTAAAAAAAAAATATTACTAAACCAATTCATCCTAATTTAATTTCCTCTAAATTATTAAATCTGTCTATGTTTTACTTGTTCCTTAAAGTCAACGCATTATATACGACTAGCTGACAGCCCAAGTTACACCTGGAGATAGTTGAGATAGTTTTATAAAGAAATATTTTTTTTAGCACAACCGTAATGGAGGTGTGAGTTAATAAATTAACTTGCCCAAATACAGCAACAAACAAATTTTGATTGGTCAAAATCGACCAATAATTAACATAAATTACATAAGATACTTGTTTTAGGAGTTAAAAACACCCTTGGAAACATGATATAATTTTCTCTTTGTGTATAACTTCAAAACTAAATGGACGGTTTCCTGACGGACCCAACCTACCTTAATAAATTAAACTTAAACTTAACGGGCCGCTTTTATCGTAGATTTCTTTTGCAGGCAAGCTAATACAATTAATCAAACATAGGACCACACACATATCTTGAAAAATATAGTACATGTGATCCATGTGGTCACAAATATCAAATGTTAAAATTTAATGCTCAGATTTTTCTCATGTTTTCATAAGACTATGAAATAACAATACAAAAAGAATGTACTGTATGTAAGTGTATAAATATTACAAATATTTCTCTCTCTCTCTCTCTCTCTCTCTCTCTCTCTCTCTCTCTCTCTCTCTCTCTCTCTCTCCCTCTCTCTCTCTCTCCCTCTCTCATTTCTGTTTACATGCATGGTCGTATAATTTTAATTATGATTTAGAAAAGTACTGTAAAAACAGGAAATTATAAAAATTGTATTGAATGAAAATAAGTATATTGATTGTTATTCATATTAAATAATAAAAAGGGGAGTTTGTTCACTTTAACTGTAATGAACCGCTATAAGAGTTCACTGTTTATTTAAAAGATGACTATTAAATAAATATATATATATATATATATATATATATATATATATATATTAAATATTTAAAGTTATATTCCATTCATTCCTAGATTATTGGAAAATTCCAGCAGAAAACCATGTAGCTGTTTTCTCTTTTTATCAGACAGACGTTTTTGTCAAGGTAGAAATTAATAGTGAACAATACATTATTTATTTATAGCAATTTGAAAGAAGGATGACAGGGTATTTATTTGAGCGGAAAAAGGAACTGATACAATGTTACTTCTTTAAGGTCAATCCACCAAAATTGAGATTATATGAGGACGGTCCTGACTATTCAACCAAACTTCCCCTATGTTAATGTACATTATATAATGGTTTTATTTCCAGCCTGCAGATTGAAAGTGAGTTGTATACATTATATTATTTTATTATTATTATAATAAAAAAACAAAATTTACATATGTGATAGTCACGAGTGAATGAAAATTATTGAAATAGTTTTACCTCAGTTCCCACAGAATTAGATTATATATATATATGCAAAAATTGTTTTGTTTTTCTTACATCTAAATAAATTGTGAGTACAGAGAGTTAAGCTAAGTCAATTTAAAAATTTACCTTATTATGGGCATTTGTTGCATCTATGTAAACGTAACCATCGTTCAATGTAGATGGTAATGTTTTAGACGAAACATAGTTTAAGATACATAGATTTAAAATTATATACAATTTGGTAACATATTTTCCTATAAAAACTAACTTATTTATAAATAATTTATAGTTGGGAACGTACACACCTACAAACTGCTCACGTCTTGTCCACAGTTTATATTTTACGCTGACATGTAACGACTGCAACTATTTTAGGAATATGAGGTACCTTTATGTCTACGTGCTGCATAAATCTATATATTATACAAATCTCCGTTTTCCATTGGAATAAAAAAACTATCCCTAGGGATTGACGGTTAGACATGCAAAATGTAAAATTCAGTTAAATAGCTCCCCAGCCTTAACATTACTATTCATGATATCAGATACTAGTAAACCAAGATTTACTTATTTTAATGTATCCAGTTAACAATATATTACATAAATATATACTTTTATTTTACAATCAATTATGCAATGTTATTATACTCTACAATAATGTAAATAAACATAACTTATTTATCCCTAACATCAATTTCACGGTCTATCCTTCGAAGGATTATAGTTTATTTATTTATTTAAATAAATGGACTGTAAAATTATTCTATACTGTACTAATAAAATTAATCGAACCTAAACATACTAAAACTGACCGGTATTACCCGTCAAGCGACTAAAGATTTTTTTTAAAGTACAGCTGCCAAACAAGGTTTATTCCCTCGTGACATTCCTTTACACATTGAACCACCAACCCTATTCTCCACTGTGTTTCATTACATGATGGAATATTAAACGGTTAAAAAAATAAGGACTGTTTTAAAACTATGTTACGTTTCAAGCTTTGAATATACGATTAATAAAACAAATAAAAAATAATTATTATTAACGTTGATACATATTTTTTTTTACATCTGAAATTACATTATTGTAAAAATATATAAAATTATGAGAAAACCAGTGATTTATATCCGAAATCGCAACTAGTAAATATGTTTCATATTGAAAAATATAACTCATTTTTAACTTTAGCCCTTGATGTGTGTACTTTTAAGTGACTTACTGTGTTTGTGTAATTTTTTGACAGTACATAAATTTAGTGATGCTGAATTTTGCAATATCGGTAAGCTTTCCGAATAAACATTAAATTTATAGAGCAAGAAACGAATACTTCCAATAATGAGAATATTGATGAAGTTTTTAGTTAATAAAGTCTCAGTATTATGTTAGTGTATGCGAAAAAAAAAAGCTAGTAAAACTAATGACCTGTTATTACGTACAAAATTAAAATTACAATCCATTCTAAAAAAAAAAAAAAAAAAAAAAAAAAAAAAAAAAAAAAATCGGTGAGTGTATATGTGACACGAAAGTAGTGAAAACGTATACATTTCCATTCCTATTATTATATATGATTATTTTATATATATATATATATATATATATACTTATTTTTTTCAGTCTTAGAATGTTATTTGATATAACACTAATATGATTGAATATCTTGTAACTAATATATCTTTATGAGTACAGACATAGGTAGAAATAATTTTATATAACAATATTAGGCCTACTATCACCTTGTTTTTTGATTCACCAAACTAATCCACACTAATCCTATATGTAACATAAATAAATAATAATAGAACTTCGAACACCAGTCTAGTTACGTAAATATACTTTTGTTTAAAATCACCTATTTATTTGGATTAAGTACGTTTCTATATAATAAAGTATAGTTATTGTACGTTTTGGCAGGTTATATTTCCGATCAAAAATATTTTTGAAAACATAAATATTAAAGAAAATAACTGGAAAAGTGATTACATCATAAAAATGTATACTATGACATACAATCAAAACTAATTACTTAATTCTACAAATGAAGTGAATTTTAGTGGTATAATTTTCAATCTCAATAGTGTTTGTACCAATTTTTAAATAGCATAATTGTGTACTATGCTTTCAATTTTATTGCAATAATGTTATTTACCGTGAAATTTAAGTGGAGATTTATGTTCTGTCAGTCTAATTGAATCTAACCTAATTAACCCTCTCTCTTTGCATAGTACTTCACCCCATACTTGTCCTTATGCACAATATCATGAATAGCTTAAAGTTCTTTGTTGAAATCAATCCAATAGGGTAGTTTTAAATTGTTATGCTCTGCATTAATGGATTTATCATTTAGGACCAAGTCAGTAGTTCTATAATTACTAATTCATATTTTTTAGTTATACATAGACCTGCCAAAAGTATTACTTATCATACCAGTTAATTAAATCGAAAAATAACTTAATTTAGTGAATATAATTTGCTTTGTGGGTAATGTTAACTTGTGCTGGTAGATCAAGGAGTCCTTTTTTTTATTTCTCGATTTACCCAGCATATTATTATAACCAATTTATTATTTTTTTAAACTGTTATTATGCTGGTTTTCCTGACCTTGTAATTACATATCATTACTTTCTTTGTCGTCGGTTCAGACCTTGTATATATTTAAAAGACTTCATTCACTTTGTTCGTGTCAGTGACTTGGCGGGCCTCGGACTTCCACTGGCTATCCTCGTTTCTGTGATTAGGTCCTGTCCTCAGATCTCGTAACTATATGAATATCATATTGTTATGGGGTCAATCAATATGGTATGGGGTAAAGTAAAATAAGTTATAAGGTCAATTCTAGTGTGCTCGAAATAAAAGGTTTGTTAAAAGTAACATTAAAGTCATTATTTCTCAGCTGAGCATATTCATTAGTAAATTTAAATTTTATAACTGGAAGTTTGTTTAGAAAGTCTTTTTGTCAGGATATTTAGACAACTAAATTCGGCAATCATTTGCATCACCTAGGTCAAACAAAATAGATAGCCTAATACTTCCAGCATGTGATTTTAACTTATTTTACAACAAAATAAATATAATTTAGCTGTTGACTTTAAACGTTGTGATATATAAAGAATTTTATATTTTGATTTATTATTATTATTTTAAATATTTAAAATGAATCTAATTTTATTAAGGGAATATTCTTTTAATTATTTATAACAAATCGTGGAAACACTGTTAATAATGATTATTAGTTCTTATCGAATGTCTAAATAAAATGCTTTACCTTCTAAATACCAAGGAAAATATTTATATCTTATTCATTTCATAAAAATATGTTGCCAAAGTTAAATTAAAAAAAAAAAACTCTATAGAGCTAATTTGGACAATATGTTTGTTTTATTATTGATTATTACTGAATTTAATACTCATTGATATGAGTCTAAACATTTTAAAATTATTTAGTTACATTAAATGAAAGTGAGTTACAAAGTTCGTTGTTGCTGTAATTTGAATTTACGCAGCAAATACTGAGATCTTCTGAATTATCATATGTCCTCACAATTTGAATATTTCCATGTTTTAACAAATCTGTGCTGAGATGTAATTTCAACTCCTTTGAATTAGGTATTAGAATAATTTCCATAATTTAAATTGTGTAAACCAACGCAACACTTTTGAATAATTAAATTGTGTGGATCATAATAAGTGGGTTCATTTATATTTAGTTACATGCCACTTTAAAATAATTATAAGCATGGTATAAACAAGTTTGTATTGTTGCTATTTTATTGTAGTTTTTAGTATATATATTTTTAAAAAGTCGTTTGGTTTAAGTAATAAAGTTATTTTGCAATTAGAGTACTTCATCTTTTTGTAATGGAATCAATAAATTAGGTTGACATGTACCTATTTAACAATAAAGATTATATTTTTGAGGTTCAGGTGGAGAAGAAGTAGCCTATGTTGTGCCTTACACGTGATTTTAGTTTTTCTTACCCGTATGTATAAAATTAGTACTTCGGTAGACTCATTAATGTTGTAGTTAAATATATTTGCATAATTTTTAAATTTAAAACGTGTGGTGTAGAACCACAGTAACCAATAAACTTGCAAACGCTTGGATATGTATTGATTTACTGTTCACAGGTCCACTCTTCAGTAGATAAACGGATAGCTCAACCAACTAAGTCACTTTTAACCTCTAGTATTCAGGTAAGAATAAATTAGAAAACTTTGGAAATCCGATATGTGTGATTTCAAAACGTTTAATTCTTGCAAAATTGGTTACAATTTGGAAACAAAAAGTTGTTTAATATTATTTATGTATTTTTTATGAGAGTGAATTGTATTTTTATTTTTGTATAGAATTAAATACAACCTCAAGCCAACATTTTTGGAGAAGCTGACTGCGGGAAATTCACTAGCGTGACAGTTATTACGTTCGGAATATATACCTGCTCTATATTTTTTTTTGCAAATAAAAATACACTCTTTTGTACTAACTGTAACTATAAATTGCATATAACGCCAGACAGAACTATTAAAGAAATTTTAAAATCCATTAAACTATACACCCTTTTGAGTAGAGATTACAATTTAAATTTTCAAAAAAATCAGAACTTGTCTGCATGCCAATAGGAGACGATATTACTTTAGTAACATTTTCCTCTAAATTTACCTCGCAAAATATTTTTTCCATACATTATACAATATGGCAATGTGTGACAGTATCATTTTTATTATACGAAACATTGTAATTTTTGTTTTAAAGTTATTTGATAATGATAGATACTCACATTTACAATGTCGTTTATTTGGATTTTTGCTATAATTTGTTTATATAAAAACAAAAACCCAAAACGTAAGATAAAATACAATATTTAGTTTTAAGTAATAAATTTAAACTTTCTATTAAGGTTTCTCAGACATCTAACTTAATAGTTAACAGAACGACACAAATGTTACACATAATATTAAACTTTTACTTTGAGACTTCCAGTCTAGTTTATATTATATGAATCTCGACTGTTATATTTTATTTGAAAAATTTAATTCGAGAGATAAATAAGTAAGTAACTACTGTTATGAAAAAAAAATTTAATAATTTAAGAATGAGTTAGAGATTTTTATAATTTGGTTCCGTGATTTTTTTGGATGTTTCACAGGATTTTATTAAAGCGTGGCACAATGGCGTGTTCCAGAAATTGAACGTTATGCTCCCAAAACAGTTAGTTGTTTTCCAACAAACTATTCAGGGCTACAAAAAGAGAAGAGTTATCCGAGTTAAACGAAATAAGATCAGAGTCCCGCATGGTAAAATATTTTGTTCTGTACACTACCTTTTATGTATTACAGATGTATAAAACGTCACTAAAAACACATTATCAGATGATACAGCTAGTATAGCTGAAGGAGAATTTATAGTACAAGCTACAAATAACCCGCGGAGAGAGTGGACGAATATCAATATATAAGTGGTCGTAGAGTTGTAGAATAACACTAAAGAACGAAAATCAGTGCATATCTAATTCATAACTTAAAACGTAAGAAATGAATAGTCAACCACTATCCATATTTTTCACCCTTGCAGTGAAATTGAGATGGAAAGAAGACATAAAAAGAAAAGATGTAAATTGGACATTATGTACATAAAATTATATTTTCTCCAGCGAAACCATTCCCAATAGTCTCTATATTTAACAAAATTGGAATATGTAACCACGTATACTAAACCCTATCTGCATTTATCCCAAACAGCTTTTGCAGTGTGCTACACTGTGTCAAATTAGAATAATAAATAAATAAGGTGTTAAAGAATATAGCATATGCTTCATGGTTTTCCCGTAACAACGACATATTAATTATGACCTTGTTTTTTATGAAACTGTAGTGGTGATCAAAGGCTTTGGTAATATATACAATACAAGGTGCTACCAATACATCAAAGTTGAGACGATTAAACTTTTTAACATAATTATAATACAAGTTGGCAGAAATTGATAACTGTAGGGCCAACCAACATAGTTACTATGTTGGTTGGCCCTACAGTGATCAATTTTAACGGTTTGTTTCTTTATAAAAATGATAATAATAATAAAAGGACACAAAAATACATTTGACTACTGACAGTTTTTTTTTCAATTCCATGGATGATTGTTTCAGATTATAAAATTCAAACTTTTAAGTTTATAATCTTCCATTATAAAATTATAGGACACTATAACCAGCAAAAACTGTGATGTATGAATGTAATTTTAGTTTGGTGGTATAACGAATGGCTAAGGAGTTTTAAAGCGGTAACCAACAACCTATCCTGTTCAAGATTTCCTGTAATAGTGAACAAAATAGACTAATATATACCATTAATTACCTAATGATGGTATTTATTATTTACAAAAAGGAAGAGTGTATGCCAATTTAAACAATATTTTAGAAATGACAATGTTTCGAAAAGATAGTAAGTAATACCTCTATTCTAATCACAAAATTTGAAAAAAATAATTAAAAATGTGGTTCTAAATTTCGGTTATAAATTAATGAGGTGTATTATACAAAATAAGCTTGGCAAACTAAAAAATTAAGAGTATGTAAGGGTTTTAAAATCTATCATTGCTACCAGTATTCGTCTATAATTAAGAAAACAATATTTAGTGACAAATAGTTAAATAATATAAATAGTTGTTGGACTTAAAACAAACTCATAAATTAATTAATTAAAAGAAAAACGTTAATTGTGAAGCTTAAGAATAGTGTATTATGATAGAATAGAATGTCATACATTATATTTAATATTTAAATTTTAATGTTTTGCTCATTCTTATTTCTTTTACAAGTAGAATATTGTTTGAGATATACAAAATTGATGATAACATAACTAATTTTTTTTCGTGGTAGAACAAGGCACGAACTTGAGCTTCGGTTGGGTATAATATGACATAATGGTCAACTGAATTAACAATTCCTACTGCTTTCCTGACGTTAAAAATAACAAGTTCACATGGACAATTGTTTATTACAATTATATTAGAGATGAAAAATCTAATTTATTTTTGAGCGGTGTTCAGAATTGAAAACTAGTGTCATATTCTTTTGATAAAACAACTGCACAAACAATAGATAATGAAGGAGAGACTTGTTCGTTTGGACCGGTGCGAACTTACCTCGCTGCAGCTCGTACTTGTGATCTGTCTTATTTAATCACGTTCACGTTTTTAGTGTTGCATGATATAAAAATAATAAATATATAAATCCGAATTTAGGGGAAGAAGTTTATATAATTTTTTCCAACTTAAATAGTTTGTTAACTATATAATGATAATTAATGAAACAAATTCCTCATAAAAAATTATATGTGTAGAAACGATTACATAATTCAATACGATGGTAAAACCGACCATAGACTTTAGTATTGCTACACCTATTAAACATTACGTAGCCGTTATTAAATTATTAAAAATTACGGAAAATATATACTGATATTTACAATAATTTTTTCCTTACCTTAATCGCCCATGTTAGACATAACCAGTAAACAAATCCAATAAATTTTCATTTAAAATATAACAATTTTATTGACAAAAGTAATACAAACTACATAAAACAAATATCCTAATTTTTGGTTAAAAACCCTATTGTTAAGTGCTATGCAAAACGTGAAACTGCTATGATGGAGCTGATTGTGAGAACAAGGTAGAGCGAGAATTCAACTGTTCTGTACGGTTCTGTACTATTTAATGACCAGGTTATACTATGAAATAAATGTTTCTCTTTAATTTGTGTGTCAAATAATTCAGTTTTTACAGATTAAAATTATGAATAAATATTGGTAATCAACCAATGTTATTCGGTGATTCTGTTATAAATGAATATTCGTACAGTATATTTGATTTAGAAATTAGGCTGCCTCAGCTGTAAAACCTCAGAACGTTGTATAATTGTGTGAAGAATAATTGTACAAAACGAATACAACAGGTTTTATTATCCGGTATTAACGATCAATCAAAACTTAGGTAACAAACTTAAAGGTTTAAAACAGGTTCATAAATAGTATTTTAATTAAATCATGTATAAATATGTTCAGGAATTCTCAAATTAAAGTTATTATACATACTTAAATGCAATTTGTTATAAATACACGAAATTAACTATTTACCTTTATACTACTTTACTACTTTACTTTATTACTACTTTAAATGAATATTTAAAAACAAAAATATTAACATCCAACATTATTTATTAAACTTTTAAACCGGTTTAATATACAACACTTCCTAACACAGCTTGTCACACTAAAAACTGTTGTACTGTTTATAAGACAAGTTAATTAGCCATACCTGCACATTTACAGGTATTTTCAACTATTATAATGTGTGATGTTAATATAGATGAATGATTTTAACCTACTGTAATGGTATTTCTTATACATTCCGTTACATAATAAAAAATAAATAAATAAAACATTTGTTAATTAAGGGGATGGGAGAATTGTTGAACCCATCTTACTTTTTTGTAATGTCCAAATCGATATTGCATTCATATACCTAGAAGGACATGGTCTTATAAACTGATGGAAAAAAAAACTGTTACCAATTTTCATTTCCATTTAAAAAACATTTTAAATAATATTACATATACAAGAAGTTGGAGAAAATAATTCACAAACTAATTTTTGTATGAATTTAGGAAACACAATTCGTCAGTAATATGTTTAATATTTAGTGCAACAAAAAAAAAAGTATTATCTAGCAAAAACAGTGTTTTATTTCGTAAAATAATTTATAACCGTACCTCTAATAAACGATTCCTACAATAGCAAATTAAAATTCAATATATATATATATATATATATATATATATATATATATATATATTAGCAATAAAAATATGCATTTAGTTAAGTGCTCCGTTTTTGTGATTCAGGTCGATCTAGATATATATATATGTGTTTGTATTTATTTGAAGTTTTATTTTAGTATTTCATTCGATGTGTATAATCAATAAGAGAGTTCAGAAACCTTAAATCATGTTCTATATAGAACCAATAAATTTTGAAATAAAATTAATTGGTACTTTCTGATAGATTTGTTTAAGACTTCAATAATTAAGTGTGTACCTTTATTTTAGGTTATGTTTATTTTAGGTACCTTTAGTGTAGGTCATGTTATGTTTTAGGTTAAGCAATAATATAATAATATAATTTTTTTAAAAGTATTTTCGTAATTACGACATTGTCTATGGTACAGGTACTTTAAATTCTAACAGTTTGGAAGATCTTCCAAAAGAGACCAATTTTTGATTACTTTAAAGTTTTTAAGTAAATATGCTCACTAAATAAATATACGTTTCGTAAATAAATAGTTAAAATTATATTTGGTTGATTTTTTCTTCTTTAAATATATAAAATTTGGATGAAAAATTTACTGATACAAATACTGTAAATATGTATATTTATAATTTGTTTTATTGTCTTTAAATATGATACCACTATAAAATTGGAGTTTTAAATTGAGGTTTTGATTAGATATTCTGTTGTTATTAATACCAAAAGTGGTAATCTCTTGGAAGTGTGTTCCAACTTTCAAGTTATTGTTTATTTAAATAAATGTTGAACGAAGTTTATTAATTATAATAATATAACCTGTTCCTTAATTTGTAAATTTTTCAAAATTTATGAATAAACAATGACTATTTTTTGCTGTTATTGTAATAACATATTCTAAGTACAAATCCCCTTTCTAACACAAACATACAGTCTTCCTAAAATATATCATTTAACTTATTTTAATTTACTTATATAATTATAATTATTAGTATTATTTCTTTCTCGGAATTATATGTATAAATTGTAAAACGTTACATTTTATAAAATTATGTCAAGTTGTTCTCAGTTTAGTGAACACACATGTATTGATGAATTATTGTTTTAGCATCAATCTTGATATTAAATTATATATATATATATATATATAATTTAATAACAAATCTGATATATAGTTTTCCTGTGGCAGGAATGCATCAAATAATATGTGGAAAAACAATATATGGTGGCACAGCAGTTAGAGTGTTGAAATTCATGATCAAATGATACAAATTTATTTATTCTAAAATATAGATTTTTGACTTACAAATTAAGTAAGTATTATTTACTACAACAATTACAATATAAGAAAGTCGTGATACAATTATTATTAATTCATAATACAATACTTTTACATTAATGGTATTGGTTAATGTGTTATCTAAGTATAGAATTATCAAAAAATGATTTTGAATTTTAAATATGCTGAAAGTAAATTATGCATTGATGATTTACATGTAATTAGTATATCATGTGAAATATGTAGAACGACCGGCCACATAAAGGTCAAACACACATTCAGAATTACCCGTTCATTTACATCTACAAAGTGTTTTATGCTGTAAATTTTTGTTATAATCTGACAAATCAAGATTAAAATTTACATCAACGAGTTTTAGAAATGCTTTTCTCTCTACAACGTACTGAATTATGGATGTACTTTATTAGGTTCAGAGAATATAAAGTTATAACTGACAATCGAGTTGTGTACGATTCTTTGCCATCGTCAATTATGTACAATTGATGACTGTGAAATGATAATAAAACTGGTTTATATGTTGACAGTTTATAAATACAATTATACCACAAAAATCTATTTGTACATCAAGCAGAGCAGATGTATCAATTTGCGGCATATAATTATTTAATAATTTCTAAAAATTATTGACAAGGTGTCTTCGATTTTATTGTCACAGCATTCTAAACAAATCTTAATTTTGTAAAAACGGTACTTGATGGATGAGTGATTCTATGAGCAGTCTATAGTTGACATAACGTTATGACTGTTAATGAAGTTTTATACGTTACTTCGTTCATGTATGTGTAACTGTGTAATAATATGTAATGGCTTGTTATGAAAAGAGATTTATAGGTTGACTTTATCAAGGGGAACAAAAATTTAAAAGTTCTCTTTTATGGCGAAATAATATTTTACTTTTTTTGCATAATTACGAATGGTGCAAAATATGGCTCAACATTTCCGAATCGTAAAATTTTTACTTACAACTTTGCCCATAAATGTAGGCAAAATGGTAATTAATCTTCACAATTCATTAAAGTGTGAACGACACAGACGCCAGCATCAAAACTGATATTTCTAACAAATTCGTCTTTTTTTTTTGTTTTAGCTCGTAGTATAACTTTCCTTTTAATTACAGATATGCATGAAAGTAAATATTTTATTAAAAATAATTGTCAATATTTTAAATAAAAACTAGAACAATAATTTAATTTATATATTTTTTTAAATATTATTTAATTTTAGCTACATATATTCAAGGTTGAGATTTATTTGTTTTTTTATTTTAAAAAATATTAAAATATTAATTAAATAACTATTTCAAGTTTAAAATATACTACCTAGACCGGGATTCGAACCAAGACCATTTGGCTTTACGCGCCAACGTTCCACCAACTGAGCTATCCTTGATTGGTTCCCAGCATAGGGCATACACTTCTCACTTGAATTTGTTTTTGGTACAATTTCTGAGTTATGACAGATAAATTAAATCGTTACAAACGACATTGAAACTAATCTGTATACTCGGCTTGCAGCCTTTGCGTATGCATTGATTTATAATAATTTATTGATTTTGACGCTTATACATTATTTTACCAAGATAGTATTATTGATTAAATAATTATTTCAAGTGAAAAATATATGATCTAGACCGGTAATCGAACCCAGGACCTTTGGCTTTACACGCCAATGCTCTATTCTTCGTTCCCAGCATATGGCATACATTTCTCACTTGAATTTGTTTTTGCTGCAATTTTGAGTTATGACTGATAAATTACCTCGGTAGGTCTTATATATTTTCACTTGATGTTATTATTTAATCAATAATAGTAGCTTGGTAAAATAATGTATAAGCATCAAAATCAATTAATTAATAAAACATTAAATCAAGTTGGCCACATTAAAATTTTTATCCCACCCAAACCTATAGTTGTGCAAAACTGTGTAACCATAGCAGGAAACTGATAAACGTATGGCTGTGAAATCTGCTTTATAGTAGAAGAATGACCGCGTTAATGTTTCTTGTGCTAAGAAAATAGTGGTGGAGACATACATTAGATATCTATTCCCACCAATCATTCGCAAAAGTACCAACACAGTTGTCAAGAGGGATTGACCGGTAGGTAAAAGAATAACTAATTTGATTTTAAAATGTTATATATAGGCCTATTATACGAAACGATATTTCTCCTTCTGCAGACAGATTAATTTCGTGGTAAAGTTGGTGGATATGATCACCAAGGGCCACGATCAAAACCAGAATTCCATATCGTGTTACATCAAGTTATATCGTCTCTGATATACAAACTTACCACTAAGGTAATTGTTCTCGGTTGCTAGATATCTGAGAATTTAAAAAAGATAAATATATTGAACTATAGATATTAATATGTAATGACATTATTATATGAATTTCTTATATTAAGAAAGAATATTAAATTATAATTCTCAAAACAAACAACCAAGTATACTATATTTAAGGCAGTATTTTGTTCAGGTTTTTAAATGTAATAATAATACTCAAAATCAGTTGTAAAAATTTAATATCATTACAAAAGTTGGATTTTCTGTTGGCATTCTAGTTTCCTGTGTGGAGCAGCACAAGCGACTAATTCAAGCAAACACAGACAAAACCTTTTGACATGAGTTATGAACAATACTTTCATTATTCAACAAAAATACATACGAAAACAAATATGGAAAATCATTTTTTAAAACAAAAAATCCTGATTTATGTATTTGAATTTATATAACAAAACTGGATTTACAGAGTGCAAAAACTGAACAATTACGATTCGATTTAGGAAACAACCTTATTACAAATATAATGCTGTTCCGATCCAGTGTACAATTTCTGTATTATGATATTTAGTCATAATATATCTGATTTCTTTTTATATCATGGAAGCAGTCGAAATATTCAAAAATAAGCTTATTTATGTTTTTTACATTTTATGTATTCTCTGTTATTTACATTGGAATATAACACCAAATAGATCATATTACAATTACAGTAGTTCAATTGAAATATTGTAAAATTCAATTTGATTAACGTACTTGGAAATTTAAAATAACATTTTAAAATATTCTTCTAACAATATTCATCTCGTAAGTTTAGAGCTTTGTGTTTTCAAATAGGTTTTGAATAATTCTCTTTACATTAGATTTGCATATTAACGATAATTTCCAATAAAAAAAAAATTGACACAATTATATTTCGTACAGTATATAATAATAATAATTCAGGGTTTTATCTCAAAAATTGGCCATATATATTATCACCTCCTCATTGGGAGAATATGTACTTGAAAAATACATAAACTTGGAAATAAAACCCAATTCACAATTTAATTATGTATTCATTTACAACTTTCAAAAAGCTTTGTAAATACGTGTGGCACTGGGAAAAACTTTATTTATTTGCGTTTAAAACAAATATCTGGTGGAATTTTTGTCTCTGTTGAATTTAACTGAAGCGCGAAATCATACTTTTGGGTTATGGACTACTTTCCTCTGTAGTCCATAGAAAAAGCTACCAGTTGATCTGTCTAACAAAATGCAGCGAGTTCTGTTTTAGCTTTTTTAAATTTAATTATTTTGTTCCGTTACTTGTAATTTTAATGACACGAAATAATATATTAAATCTGAACTCGTTAATTAACAAAAATAGTTATTCATTCTAACTAACAGATAATGAAAAATTTAATAAATGTCATTGTCTGCTTAGTTTATAAGTTCTATTTGCATTTAACGTAATACGATAACTACCATATTTTGTAAGAGTAATTTATAATACGTATATTAATTTAAATAAATAGTCACAGAATGTATTTGATCTAATCAGAGTAGTATTCAACAATATAAAAAAACACATACAACCAGTAATCAGATACTAAATATCTTTGTAGACATATTTAACAAAATAACAACGATTACATTTGTCTTTCTGTTTAAGATGTTGAAAACTTTATTTCTACATTAAACGTGCATAGAAGTTACAAAAAGTGAATGAGATTCTGATATCAGTAAAGACAAATTCCTTTTTATTACGTATTCAGGATGTGAAATTTGTTCAGTTTCCCAGTTTTGGACTTTGCAAGTACTGCCAAGGGATCTGTGTATCTCTAACCATTTCTCAATTTCTCGTTATTGCGAATCTATGTGGAGAACTTAATCTTATCACTAGGTCTTGTTAAATAATATAAAATGTTTCTAATCCGATGTCGGGGTTTAAAAACTTGTTTAGTTTAATTATTACTAATATTTTCAGTTATAGTAATTATTATATTATTTTATTAAAATTTGTCAGTTACTAATCAATTATAATTTATAAATCATTAAACATGAATAAATATAATGACAATTATTGAGCTTACGTTAATAAACCTACGTTAATTTTGTTCGATGATAAAAAAACATTTTTATTAAAAAACCAAAAACTCTCTAAAATATATAAATACATATGTATATAAATATATTCCCATAATTATATTTAAATAATAAATATGAAGAGAAGAATAACAACGTAAAAGAAAAGGCTTTTATATTCCTTTACACTCGCTAATAAAATATAATTATTACAAACATTAATTTTCTTTTAAAAATTATAATATAAATACCATTTGATTTGTTAATATTTTTTTTCGGAATTATTCTCCATAGGTTTTTTTACTATACTTACGGTATAATATTTTGGATTTTATTTGAACTGTACACATCCTAGAAAAGTAATGAAAAATACATATGTAAATGTTCGCATTTTTTTAAAGAAATTCTAGTAGGCTACTGGTATTTTATTTATTGTTGCACTAAATATATAGATAAAATGTTTTATATTTTAAATAACTTTGTATAGTTTCAAATCTACTCAACGAATGATACAGAAACATTATAAAATCAATCAATTCATAATTATATTTTTATGTTTATAAATTAATAAAATATAATTTAATGTAATAAAATATTACATAAAAGTAAGGTTGTAATGGTTAATATTCATAATATAAAATTTTGTAAAGTCAAAGTTAATCTATATTTAAAGATTAGAATTCGTTTTGCAGATATTTAAGAAAATCTCAATAATTGCTTCACTCCAGTTTAATATATATTTTCACCAAATCTGTTATTAAATAAAGTGACATTAAAAGAGAAACAAAACATTCCACTTTTATAACATCTCTTTAAATAACCAAGAGAATGATCTATTTATATAAGGCAAATGTAATATTTAACTTTATATAACGCGTAATTATAAATAGTACAATATCATTACTTCATGGACATTACATTTTATTATATTTTTATGAAACTCATTTATCATGGATTATTTTCAATAATCATAAGAGTGACTCAGATCAACTTCCTTGTTTAAGATATTAACACAGTGCAGTAATGATAACCGCAAGCGGCTTTTTACGATAGTAGTTGAACTGATTCAGTAAAATCATTATAGTGTTATGAGAAATACAAAATTATGTTCTTGGAGAAGTTAGAAACAAGAAAGATGTTTTTCATTTTCCAAAAGTACCCTAATTGTGTGAAGTCAGTTTAAATTTCTATGTAAGTGGAGTTCATTAAGTATTGAAATAAAAATTTACTTAAAGAGTGTGAACTGGACAGATTGGTCATTACTAGGACATTCACATAATATGAACTCGTATGGGAATATAATCCACTCACTATACCTAATTCGATAAATTGTAAGAAATATTCAATAGAACTTTGTGTTCTATTTATATTTGTAGTTTTTTTTATTCGTTCATTTATTACAGTTAGCAAGGTTTGAACTATGTATGTGATTTTAATTTAAAAACGTATAATATTATTTATATATTAATATATTTTTATTTTTATTCTAGATATATTGTTTATTTCTTACACACATCTGATGGTCATTTTCACGACTTTTGCCTCTATTATTAAAACTTAATAAAATTTGCCTTGAATTGTAAATGAATTTTTAAATAAAAACTTTCTTACTATCAAGAATTCCGTCCTAAGCATGAATTAAGATATATTGAAACAATTTAATACAAAATCTATCATAATAAATTATTTTAGAAAAGCTCACAATAAATATATAAATATCCTTTTAAAGTATTTTTTTGTGGGATTCGATAATTAGAAATACAAAATTATTATTTGATATTAACTAAGTATGCAAGTATAATTACACCGGTTTAAAAATGTACATAAGTTCTGACATTTTTCGTGGTATATTAACTACAAATGTTATTTATTTATTTATTTATAATACTGTCTACTTCCTTATCCCAGCTATTGTAACTGTCCGTGCTTCTAATTAGGTATATACAAAGATGCACAACAAAATATAATGAATTTTGTGTGTTAAAAATATATTTCAATATATTTCTCCTTGCCACACATAATATAATAGATAATTTAAACTGTTGTTTCATCCACATAAAGAAAATTAGATATTTCCCTTTGTACAATGCCAATTATAATAATATTATTATCTATGTTGAAATAATTAGAAAAACAAGCTATTCAATAACGAAAAACACCTTTTTTCTCATTATGAATATCACCACAATTATTCTCGGGAACATAAGCTTAATTTTAAATAACAGAATATATCCATATTTTTGTTTGTTTTTTGTGTTATTAAAAATGCAATTGTACTATAGATACAAATACAACTGAGTAAAAATGTGATAAAAATAATATATCATTTATTTTAATACATGGATATTTTGGCAAATGTCAGGATAATAAACGAACATTATTTTTTTACAGATACCAGTTATTGAATAAATTTGATTTTATGTGTATTGAAGAATTACCCTAGTAGATTATTTAAAAACTCAAATAAAATATTGCAAAGGAATTGTATTAGAAATAACGCTTTTTTTCAACATTTTGTAAATTTGTAAATTTAATTAATTTGTGAACAATTTTCGTTACATTATAGGCACCAATATATGTATGCCTAAATTATTAATCACATACACAAATCCAAGAATATAATTTAGTTTCAGATATTAGCACTGACCATACAGAACTACAGTTCTTGTCTCCTTTTATATGATCGAGCCGCAATTTATATTGTACATACAGTGGAATATCTAGGGGTAACATAAAGAAGGATGTCTATTAGGAACATTTGAAAGTGTAAGATTGAACAAATGATATTAGCTCTTAACCTTTGTGATATGACATTATATATTATTTATTATGTTTCATTTATTTATCATTATAATTACATTATTTCAGTTAGCTGTTTTAAACAAACACTTACCAGATAAAGTGGTCGATACGGAAATAATACATTAAATTTATTTTTAATATATAAAATAAACTACAATAATGTTGAGTTACTCAAATTTTAAACTCTCACCTATCATATCATTTGATATGTTCTTATTAGTATTGGGGCATTCGTTGTACCTCAAACTCAGGTACGTATATTGTAATATTACAAGAGCATGAACTCGTATACACTCAAGCAGATGGAGGTAAATGAATAATGTGTGTCTGGGGTAAGTGTCAACAATGTATTGCTTTAAGATATTTAAATTAGTCACATTTGTTAAATTTCTATTTACAGTATTTAAGTTATGCATTTTAGCTTTCAATTTTATTAACTCTCAGATGTTATTGAATGATACGCTTCATACAAAATTTACTTAGTTTTAAAAAATAAATTCCTATATAACAGGGTTTTATATGTAACTACATCACCCACAGGCACATAACCTAACGCTGGCACCAATGTTGCAATAACCAAGATTTATCTTATTGGAACTTTTATTAAATTCATATAACGACAATTGTTACTCTCTTATTTTCAACTTCAGAGATCTTACACGTTATTAAATTTTTGTAAGATAAAAAATTCGTATTCTCCTTCGTAAAATAAAATATCATTTGTACAATTTATAAAAAAAAAACCACATTTACATGAAAATAACACTCTTTTTATCCGCTTTCATTTCCTCAAAATCGACGATTAAAGTTGTGACTCTATGATCATCGTGTTTTTCGTATGTAACCCCCCCCCCCAATTAGTATTTTTCAACTCTGCTCTGTTATTATACATAAATATACATATCTTACACTTTTCCAATTAGTTTTTTATCCCCTGTAATGTTTTATTTAACCGCTTTTGGGCTTTAACTTTTTAATTATTGTTATTGTTATTTATCAACCAGTTTAACTTTAATTCTTTTTCTGTCTACTTATTATAATTCCCTATTATTGTCTATTTGTTTTCTAATATTAAGTTTATTAAGTTTATCCCCCTTTCACAATAAAAACCTTAAACAACTCCCCAAAAATGACTTTTCAAGTCCCATTTCCCCTCATTATTATTATTAGTGTTTTAAAATTTTATTATTGAATATTATTATTATGTTCCCTACTGTTTATGACTCTATTACTTTTGATTTTAAATTTTCCCCATTTCACAAATTTTAGGTTTTTTAGCCCATTTTATTTCCTTAATAACTTTTTTGTTTTAATTTGAATTACATTTATTCTTAGATATTATTAATCGCCTATTTTCACTTTGTCAGTATTTAATTTTAAATTTAAATTTTTTAATAAAATTTGAAACGCTGTATTTGTTCTGTCAAGTTCAAACACGAAACTTCTGGTCCGGTCTGGCGTGACGTCATCATTCTACCGCATTCCAACCTCACGACTTTTAGCTTTACAATTTTTACTATTTGAATTTTTCTTGAGACGACTGATTTTTCCAGAACGTCTCAATATACCTACTAAATCATGAAATATTTTTTAACAGTTAAAACTTCATTTCGATTAGAACTAGTCTCTGTTCCATGTGTTATTATTAGAGTTTTTAGTTGCATACCACTTTAGCTAATAAAACTCACCACAATTTAAAAGTCTGACGTCATAGTAGGATCCAAATATCAAGCAGACTTATTAATAAGAACTAATTTGACCAAAGTTGAGATTCTCTCGCAATTTTTACGTATAATGTCTTTGTAATTTTTAGATACCTCCCACATTACATTAAAAAAGTTATTTACAAACATAGCACTTTACTATCATAAAAAAAGTAAGTACACTTGTAGCCTCAATACTGCTTTTATTAAATTTTGGGTCATAGTCTTACGCATTCTTGATTTTTTAAATTTAGTCAAAACTTTAATACTTAAGCAACTACATAGTCATTAACTATTATAAATCTTAAAGACTCCATAAAATGTTAATACATTTCAGAGACTATTTAAAAATACTGAAAACATATAGCTTAAACATATATGCTTTAACACATAATTCATGTGTTCTCTTTGAAATATTGCAGACATTATATAGAAGTTATAGGCATAGCACTCAATGGAATGAGATACAGATATAACTAAATAATTACTTTCGTTTATGTATTGAGGATGTTATATGATTGCAATCCCTGAATATTGGATTTACATTTTTTCAAGAACTGTAAAGGGAGTTATATTGTGAAAGTTTATCCGTCGTCCCAATGTCTCATTCCATTCATTTAAATCACAAACTTCTTCGTATAAAGAGTAATTTACATTAAAATAAACACATAGATATTAATAGAAGTTAAGCGTAAGTAATTTGTTGTTTTACTTCACATTTTATTAGTAGATTGTTATTATAATTACGTTTACCGAAGATTTGTCCGATATTATGTCTAAGATATTTGTGTCGTCATAAATATCATGATTACTTAGCATTCCCGTTTGAAGCCCAATATTTGTACTACCCGTAAAGATAAACACAACCTCTAGTGATTCTATATTGTATAGAGAGTTAGAATAACTATATATATATATATATATATATATATATATATATATATATATATTTAAGAGATTTTTTGTAAATTTATATTTGTCATTCGTTTAAAAATAATGTGTTTTAAATTACACCACATATTGAATTATATATACTTTTTGAATTACGACCTGTAATTTAAAGGATATTTTAACACGAAAATTGTAGTTAAAACTTATTTATATTTAACTCGATTAAATTATCAGAGATTATGTGGGAGCTCATTATCAGAGTTCCCACTGAGACAGGGTTACAACAATGTAGTACTCTACTTTAATTTTTAATTTCAGTAAATACATGTTTAAATGGCTTATTAGTTACAAACACAAGTTCATCTTTTTTAGGTATTGTTAACAAAGATATTGTTAGTAATGAAGACGGCCATGAAAATACAATACAATGAAAATACATACAATGTTGTTTATTGTAAAAATGTTGTTGTCGAATATATTTATGATTTCAATTAAAATATCAAAATATAAAATTTTCACATCTTTTACTAAATTTGTTCTTTACATCGACATGAACAATACAAAGATGTGAGTTACTTAATTAACAACAAAAATAAATCATTTAATGTAACTTTTATTTTCAATTACATAAAAGCAAATAGGAATATTATTGAATTTTTATCTTGAATAATGTAACTTAATGACAATGTTTTTCACGTTCAAAATGTCATTTGAAGATCATTTATGTATATGTTGTCTAAATGTGAATCTGAATGATACAAAAAGAAATGAAAATCCTCGGAGGCGAATACGAATTGGTAAAAAAATGCTTACATTATAAATGGGATTAAAAGTTACCGGGTGAAAAATTGTTTATAATTTAAGAACATAAATGAAAGTATGCAAATATAACATAGTATTACCATGTAAATGTGTTCAAATTTTCATACAATTTTAATGCTAACATTAATTTAAAACATCCTGAATAACTAGAATATTTAATACTTAAATGTTCAGTGTAATCTTGTATTTTTCAAATCCCTCGGTTCCATAAACTTTTTTCCATCAGTTATTGACAAATGATCCCTCTGTGTAGTTTTAACCAAACTATATCGACATGGACATTACATCAAATTGAAACAAAAAACAAAACTCCATATATTCGCCTTGGCATATCACAAATAGGATTACATTTTAAATTACGTATCGAAATGTAAATGTTATAAGTAGTTTTCATATTAGTGTTCATATTTGATTCGATACGCACTGAGGAAATACTCAATTGGTTTTCTGTAGAAGGGGTTGTTATCGCTCCCAATCCATTTTTTTTGTACAGTATCATACAATGCGTTGACATGAAAGTTGAGTTTTTCCTTTAATAATACGTTGTTTTACAAAACTGTAAGCTCTGTAATAATTATATTATTATCAATATCCAGAATGGTGACAACCAAAACATAAAATATAAATAAAGTTTGTATGTATATGAACTTTTTTTATTAAGTAAGTATTTATACTGACATATTATTATATTGTATGTTGCTCAATTTTCATTTCCTTTCAGCTCTGCAATATTCCAAAACTGACCTACTAAAATGAAAACAATGTTTTCGTTGGAAAATATTTATAAAATATGTTGTTGAAATTTGTAGTATTTAACCAAAATTACTATGTATATATACATATTATATTATTATTAAGTATTACAAAGCTGTGAATAATGAAAGAGAAATAATATTATTAAAAAACCCAAAGTAATATAATTCTTTAATATTTTATATTATATTTTTGTGTCGCAATTAAAACATAGGTAACTGCATAGAAACATTTTTGAAGCTACAAAATGCACTAAATCTAAATAATCTATAGGAGTGCATATTATAAAGTAGCTTTTTTAATAAAATTAATAATTATAAACATTCATATGAAGTCTCTACTATAATAAACAAAAAGTCACAATATGTTGAGGAAAAAAATTATACTACTTTAAAATTATATTATACCCCACATATTTAACTATATTTTTAGAAAACCTGTTTATTAACATATGTTAAATATTATAAAAAAAATTGACACTGTAATGAAACATGAAAGTAGTTTAAGGATGTAATTTATTAGGTATACTGTAGTATATAGTCAACATAAAGTTGTAACTGCCAATATAGTTTTATGTGACTCTTCCCCAAGTACAATAATGTTATATCGACTGTTAAAAAGTAATGACACAGATTTATATTGTTCTGTCGTTACCCACCTAACACGAGACAAGAGTTCAATTTTTAAATTGGCGGTAGGAAAATATTTATAGGAATGGAAGGGATTTTATATTAATATAAACAATTAGATTGTTAGTGTTAGAAATTATGTAATTGCTAAAATTGTTTAATTAATCTATCATAACTGAAAGTGTCACCTTCCAATCAAATGCTGGCTCCTTTAACATAAAACTTTCCTACAAATATCCAATTTATAGATTTTAAATTCATACTGAACGAAAATCAGAAAACACCTCACTTCGAATATGTTGATGATCAGTTAATCGCCGTCCCCTATTAAATAAAGTCCCTTGTTTATGGTCTCGATCAGATAAATGTCTATCCTCAGTCGTTTTCTTTAGATGCATCACTTATTTCTGTGTAACTATATATTACGATCAATTCGTGTGTGTAGGATTGTGAGACCTTCCAACAATTAGCCAAATTTAACCATAGTCTACGGATTGTCATTACTACTACGAAGTTTTTCGGTTACTTATTAAAAGTATATTATCTATAATTATATAATAATGCAGTCCGAACATTCAAAAATTGATTCTATTATATATCGAATCTTCTTAATCTTACGCCACTTTGATAAATATGAACAAAATATTTACTTACATAAGGTCATAAAAAATATTGAAACAGTCGATGTAATTAATAAGTTTTTAATTTGTCTAAAATCTTGTTGATTAATGAATTCAAAAAAGTTAAAAATAATGTTTGTTGTTGCGTCCTGGATTGTGAATTCAATTAATATATTATATGTTAATTACCATAACTTTTTTTTTGTCAGACAATCCAAATTTCATCTTTGTGGATACCCTGTTTCGACGTTTAAACCGTCATCGTCAGATGCAAAACATTGTGAAGTTGTTCAGCCATATGTAAGTGTCATCCCATTACAACTATTAATTATTTAAATAAACTGAATAATTACCTATTTTAATGGGACAATATTTCATATGGCTGAACTAACTTCACGATGTTTTGGATCTGACAATGACGGTTTAACAGTCGAAACCGTTTTTAACAAAGATGAACAAAGATTGTGTGGTAGAAAAATTAAGGTAATTAACTTTTAATATATTAGTTTAATATAATTAAGATTGTTTGTTCCCTCAGGAACTCACTGTAGGGAGTACGGGTTTATAAATCCCAAAGGGATAACAGCAAAGGATCCTACCTGGATCTACACTTTTTTATGCTGACTTGGGATATAATTTATCTTGTTCTCTTTCAAACCTGACACTATAAGATTATTCGAGGGCTAGTTTCTGCATTTTTAGTTGTTTTTTTTAAACACATTTTTAAGTCAATGATGACAGAGTTTTATGCTTTTAACCTAAAAAGCATATTTATTACTATTAAATGGTCACAGCCTATTTTTAAGGAAGTTGGATAATTATTTATGTTATAATTGCTGAAAATCATTTTCATTTGATCGAAAGTTGAGTTGATCCGAACATGGCTAACTGTAAAGCGGACCTCTATAAAACAAGTTGAATCACCAATCAAGTTCCTTTTGGGAATAAACTACATATTAATATTTTTTTTTTTTAAATTGATGATAAATGCATTCTATTTTCTAAACGAACTGTTTTTTAAATATATAAAGCAACTGATTTCACGCAATTACGTTTTTTTAAAATGATTTGGTCTAATTTTTACTGTTAAGAGAGTCAAATATTCTGTCATGCTTATCAACATAGTTCACCTACTTGTAAATAACCATCGTACACTCATGGAAGCAGTAAGATATAGATAAATTAATATTGAATAGGGAATTTTAAACGTCAAACATATTACTAACTTTGAAACAAATTTCAGAAATTTAAATTAAGGTAAACGTATACATCATTTATATAATTGAAAGTGCGTGCAATGTTTGCTCGTTTGTTTAACCAACGTAATATTTTAAATACATGATAGTTTGATAAAAAATAATAAAATGTACTTGAAACTAAATTTAAAGAGTTACCATTTGATGATTATCATACACTAGAGTTATTAATGTAATTATAGAACGTATAGTCATAAAATCAAACATCAGCACACACTATTAGCTTTCATACCAACCTGTTATACACAAGCGTTATTTTTAATAGTCATTTTTGTTTCATAAACCATCTACTTTTATATCGGAAATACTTAATCTTTTTTCAATTACAATAAAATAAGTTTAGCAGTAGAATGGTAAAAATGAAGACCCTTGTTAACATACTTTAGTGAATATATGTGTTATTGACGTTATCATATCATATAACAGATATAGTACTGATTTATTAATCATAAAAAGAAAATTAAAATGTAGATAACTATTAAATATAGAAGCGAAATGTGGGAAAAACTTAAATATTGATGGAAATCTACAAAAACAAGGTTGTTTGTCCAATTTGTAAGAATTGATAAAACATTTAATTTTAAAGCGGAAATACAACTTGTTAAGATTCAAAACTTTGACAAAATAATTGATACCCTTAGGCAATATACAAATCTTGGTCATATTACCAAATTTCGCATTTAAGTTCTGTTGAATGTTATTGTTATTATATTCAACAAAGGTGCAATTATATTATATTAAATTGCAAAAATTATATTATATAAAAGGTGCAATTAAATTGTTATTATATTTGGTGCAGGCTACTTTTAGTCTGATTATTTAAATATTATTTCACCACGATATGATAAGGGATAAGGAAAACGAAAGCAGTTAGTCAGGATATTATTTTGAAATAAATAAATAATTTTCCAGAAATACCTCTACAAAATTAGAATACACTAAGATAGCATTAACTATAGTAGCATTAACTAGAATCATTTTTAATAGTTACCTTGTTTGCATGTTCTCGCTTTTTTATTACTTGATAGCTCTGAACTACTTGAGACTCGATACCTTTATTTTATTCTCTTTAGCTTCAAAGGAAAAATACAATAAAAATCTTTTGAAAGTATTATATTCGCTTCAAGAGATCTGATACAATGTAGTCAGTCGACTTGAATGTAAAATCAGACAAAAACTATATTATTCTCTGTGTTGTGTTACAAAGAAATTAAATATATACTTTTCACGTAACATTTCTGTAAGAAAAAAAAAAAATTAAAATATTCGTTGTGCACAATTTTATGATAATTTATTCAATATGATATCCTTATTATACCCTTATTGAATAATATGAAATATTTTATGATTAAGATAGGTAGTAATCATTATTTAACTTATGAACTATTTAAATAAATATTTGTAATAAGCTACGTAAGATAGTTTCCCATAAAGTAGTTGAACTATTGAAAATAATTGAAATAAGAGGAAATTGATTTTGTATTTATATTTAATAAATAATATTACTAACATAAACATAATAAATAGGTACTAAAGTGTAAATACCGTGTGTGAAGTTGGCTTTAGGTATGTCTGAACAAAATATTCTAATAGATAGCCAAACTAATATAATATACGTATATATAATCATTTCACCTCACTACTTTGTATATATTTTCAATTAACTGTTTAGTTGACCTAAGCTAAGAGATTAGGTTCCTATTTATCTAACAATATGTGAAAAATTCAGATACATAGCACTCACTGGTTTTTCTTGAGTTTAACTTTAATGTAATAGCAGATATTTCTTGTTGAAACTCCATATTCAAGGATAAAATAAAGCAAAAGCTTAAAGTATTAAATATTTTAATAATATAAATGAGCTACAGTTGTTTCGCCTTGCGGCATCATCGGACAACTTCTTTGAATTGTTAAAATGTTCAGAAAACTGTATCGTTTGATACCCCTAATCATTTAAGAAATGACTCGAAAAGTAAAATAATAAAATTTCAGAATAATGTTTATTTACGTTTTGCAGTCTATATTCGATATGTTTGTTTCATTTTGTCATGACAGCTGTTTCTGTAATAGTACCATCATCAGATGACTCTAATACACACGAAACACTAATATACAATACATAAAAATAAATAAACAGAAACAATACATGATATTAGTACTACAGTACACATCAAAGTTAAAATTGAGAGATATTTCTAGATCTTATGATTGTGGTAGGCAACTACATTATGGAGCTAGATCCAACCAGGCGGTTTTGATCTTAATAAGGTGTTATGATGACCAGTGTATCATACACTTAATTGAATTCAAAGTAAAGTTTATCATTTAATAAACCATACGGTTCTGCTTGAAGTGCTTGTAAATCTCGTTTTCTTGCAATACATCCTAAGTTTTACCTTTCTTCAATGTAAGCAATTTCAAAGAAAGACTGCATGACGTCAGTAGAAACATTATAATTTATTTGTTGATAAGCAAGTTGTAAAGTAAAATGAAAATTATAAAATAATCAGACGCGTTTTTGAATAACTTGAACCTACATAAAATTTTGAAATTTTCAATTTAAAAAAGCTAAAAGAATAGCTAACTTAGATTATCATTACAATTATACTATATCTGATGAAATATTTTTAAAAAATGTATTAATTATGATTTTAAAACCTAAATGTATTTTGTTATTGAGAGATCGTATATTAGTTATTTATTGTAATAAAAACCTAGAGCTGATGTGGCAAGCTCAATTGAAATAGTTACAATATATATTGTGGTTGCGTTACCAAAATGTCATTTCAGTTACAAAATTGTCATTCCATTTTTAACTACTGAAGAATGTACAATGTTCAATAAAATGTTAAAACAAAACTATGTGCTTGATTTGATTTGAACATATCAAAGAGCTAGTACAATAATTTATTTTTAAATCTAGTTCTATGATCATAGTGAAATTAGTTAAATTCATCAATTATAAATATTAATTTTAATTATGTATCTTTTAGTTATTAAGTATTGCGACACTTTTTACAAAAGATAATTACATACAAACTATCTAAAAAAACATTACTTAAATGGAGGATATTTACTGTCTTTGCACTAATTAAATTTAAATAAAACAATATAGGATACAAATAAATTACTACAGCCATTCTAAGTGTTTGGTAGTAATAAAGTTAGAGTAGTTTTCCAAGATCAGAGTTGAAACTATACATAAACGACTTTGTATATTTTTTTCGAACACAATAGGTTTATACACATTTTGTCCATCAGTTTACACAATGATGTCGTTTGGAGTATAACAAAGCAATACAGTCTTGGTCGTTATATCGAGGTATGATTTATGTATATGAAACTCCGGTTGAAGTGTTTGGCCTCTATACATCATTCCGAGGAATGTTTATATTACGTAAAAAATGTATACAACAGTCACTGCAGTTTGATAAACAATGTTCATATAAACCGCTGTATATGTAATAATTATTAGTGAATATTTCATTTTTCATTATCTACTTAAACGACGTCTAAAATAAAATATGTAGTCATAAATTTAATGATAAAATTGATAAATATACTCATATTTAGGAATACACTTTTTTAGCAAATATATATTTATACCTAAAATTTTATATATTACCTTACTAAAAAACGCTCGTTAATTATTATTACTATTTTAATTTTTATGTCAAAATATATTAATGTAAGACTTTTATTTTAAATTAGGATATTTTTTTATTTTATATCAAATAAATTCAGGATACATCTAGATTGTTTAATTTTATTTAGCTATGAGCAAATAGAGTACACTCTTTAAATTCCCATAACATAAATATTGTTTATATTTTTATGTTTTAAATCTAACACTTAATTATGAAACATTATTTGTGGTTGTTATATAGTTGTTATATGAGTAGAATCGAACTGGAAATAATTTATGACTTAAACGTTATATGTAAGAAAATTTAACAATTAGTAATATGCAAAAAGAGTAGCTTTTTTCAACTGGAGAGTGAAAAACATCCAATAACAATACAGTTAAGTTATTGTAATTTTTTTCTAAATAATTCTGTTTCAAACTTCGTACTTAAAAAGGATTTGAACGTTAACAAAGTGTTTTTTTTTTTTTTTTTTTTTTTTATTTTTTTTTTTAATTTTCTATAATTTTAGTACGATTATAAACATAACAAGCAGTAGTACGGACAATGCCGTAAAGAAGTGACTTTAAAAAAGTAAAATGTTATTTTATTCGCTATACAAACTCAATATTATTGCTTTAAAAACTCAATAATTAGACGCTCATATTGTTGGTATTAGTTTTTTTATATCAGAACTAAGCAGTAATTTAGGCGTACATAGTTATATTTATTATAATTGTCCAAATACTAAAAATATTTATTACAAAATAACAACGTTTGTATAATCTGTTTTACCTTTATAACTACAAAAAAATTGAGAATATAGAAAAAGAAATCAAGAATTATATTTACATGTTATTTATAAAAGATATTTTAGTATAATATTTTATACCATTTTATACAATTATTTAGAAATTATATCAATGTCTTTACCTCGTCAGTATCAAGGTCTTAAGTGTATATGGTCACCGATACGACATAGCGGGTTAAAATAACATTAAGAAAAAAATAAAAATAAAATACCAAGCTTCATAAATATTAGAGCTTACCCTGTGGAGTACATTTATAATTTTAATTAGCAGAATAATTCTTCCAAAGCATATCACGGCTGCACGAAATACCCTGTTGAATTATTTAAGATGTTTGAATTTTTTGTTTATTATAGAATTCACAACAGCAATATTTATTCACTTTTTTAAAAAATCAACTCTCTCTCTCTCTCTCTCTCTCTCTCTCTCTCTCTAGCTACAGTTTAAACTCCTTCAACGTTATAAGGTATCAATCCTTCAAGTTTTTAACATTTACCTTTATTTTATTTATTACATTATTTATTTTGTAAACATTGGTACACTTTTTACATATGATATTTCTATGCTTTGCACATTATAATACCTAATATGAACTGCGTGTTCATGATAGAGGAAAAATCCGTAGAAATATTGCTTCAACTGAGTTTGGCTCTTACACGTTCTACAATCGAATTTCATTTTTGTATGCACTTGATAACTTACCAAATATTTAAATCTATTCACTAACAACTAAATAAGTTAGTTTTATATAAACTTGTTATAATTATATAAGAAGAGAATGCTGTATTTTCCAATATGGTAGGTACTAAATAATTTTATAAATATTAGTAGTTGCAGATGGACGTTTTAATGCCGTATGCAAAATTGGCTCATTATATACTTAAATTTTCAAAAAGAAGACCAAATATTTTCAAATTGAATTTAATATATATCATTAAATAAGTTTCAACTCAAACAGTTGGTATTTATTTTTAATTAACTGTTAGCTGACATAAACAAAGAGATATTGGGCTTGTATTTATTTAAAGAAATGTGACAAATGTATTTCAGTTAAATAGAATTCACTGGCTCATTTCAACTCATTAGATTGTTGATTGTTTCAATGATATGATTATTTGGGAAACATTCTAAAAATAAAATAATTAATCACGTCTTTAATTAACTTTATAGCATCACCAAATAATTCTTTACTTGGAGGGTTGATGATTCATTCCACTTCAGTTACGTAATTGTTTAATTTTATTCCTTCGAAATATTCTCACTTTTATTCTAATTCCATGAAGTAATTGTAGTCTTATAGAGATGACAAGACGCTGAAGTTAATTACCAAGCAATCTTAGTTGCCCCAAAATATTGTACACGTCTCTCATTACATTATTCAAGATCAAAATGACCTGTATTAGATATTTGTTTACTGAAATTGACATAAATGTACAACGTCCTTATTTGAGTGTTAAGTAAAATATTAATTGTTTACAGAATAAATGGTTATGGATAAAATATTACCAGGACGTCAAATGAATGTAGTATTGAAAAAGATGTGCTAAAATGGTTGATTCAATTGAAATTGTTTTCCTTGTATTGAAGAATCGCTTCAGGATGGAAACTATGTTTTATTTAGTGTCCCTTTTTACGTACTTGTGGTTGAATCTAGTTTTTAGGAAATGTTAGAGTTTGTAATACACATAAATAACTATTAAGGTCTGTTTCTAGTAATATTTATGATACATCGAAATTAGAACAAATGTTTACAAGAATATCCACACGTTACACATATTTGTGTTAAATACATTTCAGTTTGGTTAAGTTTTGAAAGCGGTGCAGTCTATTTGGGGTGCACTTGATTAACTTAATTTAATGGCAACGGTTTTGAGAATAACATGGAAATAACAAAACTAAATATTTTGTCCCTATGGATAATTTTGAGCGTAACTAATGATTTCATTACGATTTTTGTTTTCACTAGAGCCACATACGGATCGACCTTATATGGAAATATCAAATCTTCTTTGTTGAGTTTGTAGCTTCTTCTTGATGTGTCATCCAATATACCTAACGAATATGTTACAATTATTACAATACATGATGTAAATTTCAAAAAAATACAGAAATATAATTTAATGTGTGGAGTTTTTAGGAAAAAAACAATGTTAAAAATAAATGTGTTCCGTCGGTTCACATTGCAATGAAGCTACAAAAAAAAATGACAGATTATAATCAGATGTTTTACATCCTTTTGTAAAAAAAATAAATAAATAAATAAAAAATTTACTGTGTTATTGTCATAGAAATTTTAATTTAAATTTTTTCTTGGATCACTGAAAATAATAATAATATTACTGTATATAATTATAATAACTAACAATTTGCCATAAACATAGATATAATTAACAATCTTCAAATTAAATTACACCAATTTATGTATAAAGCATTGGATGTTCTTTAAATGTTGTAATTAACAAAAAGTAAATGTTTTTTAGGTAATATAAGTAATCATAAGTAAATATTGTATTGGTTTATATCACTTCTTATAACACAATTTTAATTACTACAACCAGCCAGGAAATGAAGAAATACACTATTACTTTCACAAGTAACTTCATTAATGAACAAAAATTATTTTATTTTGTTAGATGTTACTATCGATATTTTGACTAACGATCACAATGTTTCCTTACCTAATCAAAGTTACTTTATAGATGTACTTTATTAGGTGTAGAGAATAGTTGACTCTAAGTTATGACTACCAATTCAGTTGTGACGACGCTTCACTAAGCACAGTAAAATAATATCGACTTGAAAGTAGAAATAAAAGAGATTTATGTGGTTGAGACCTTATGAAGCAAAACTCGAGTCCAAGAGTTCAATTTTATAACAATTGTTCAATTACTCACTTTGTAATATTTTTAAGAAAAAGATGACAATAACACGTTCAAGTAGTTATTCATGCTACATATTGTGATAGTATTATTTAATTGAGGTTTACAATTAGTGGTCAAGTGTTTGGAACACTTATGTTGTTTTCGTTGCAGAATTTAATGATTTAATAGATACAGCAAATTGCGATTGTGTAGTTTTTGAAAGAACATATATGTGGATGTGTGTTTGTTTGTTAACTATATTTGACATAAAATATTAACATTTCTGCCATAGAAGGTTACACGAGCGAAACAAGAGATAGAATAGATTCTTAATTATCGCAAAACCAAGAAAAGGTTAAGATGGGTAATAAATTCATTTATTGGTTTTAGTCCTTTAAATATTGATAGATAGTCAATCTAGTTATATAATTAATACATAACAAATATTTCTGAAAAAAATGTAATACGCAGTCGTCTAGTAATGAAGCAACAGTGCATAAGTTCAAATTAGTGTAAAAAAGTTGTAAAATTATTAAAGTCTTCTCGTTAGTCATAATAATTTTTTTAATAGTATATTTTGGAAAAGTTTTAAAAAAGAAATTTTTAAGCACTAAATTTTCTTAAAATAAAACCATTTTATGAAAACCTGAGAGCGTTTACCTTAAACATTCCAAGATATATGTATTATTTGTTCTATACACAGCTGTTTAGAAAACGTACCGTTAATGAGAATATGTAAGTAGTAGTAAACAAGTTCGTAATTTATTTTAGTTATTACATTAGAGGGAGGACTTCTAATTTATTTTGCATGAGTAATAGGAATGACGTTCCGTTTTTCTTTGATGAACGAAACTGAAACCACGACATGTTTTTCATTTTTATAGAGAAGTTTGTAGAATATTGTATTATGAAAGTATGATTTATTGCCAAAGATATGAATTATAATTATGCAAGGTGTAAGTAAAGAATTAAACAAATAATTTATCACATAATAAAAAAAAAGTTAATTATTTTCTACTGCAGCGCTATGTTGTAACAAATAATATTCAGTACAATTATTTTATTAAGTACACAAATAAACAATTTCCATTACACTTTATTTTTTAAAATATTCATTTTTTTGTTTCGGCATATTAAATTGTAAAATCTAATAATTTAATTATATATCACAAAATTATTAATTCATGACTTTAAGAACCGAATAAAATTAACATTTTCAGACTATATACATACGTTACATGTTTGTATGCTGTGTAGCAATGAATTTACAAAAAATGTACTCTGAAAGTTCAATATTTTTAACTGTAGTTAAATAAGTGGTCTATACTAACCTTTGAACACAAATTTAATACACAGTGATTTCAAAGTTTAAAGTCTATCTCCGATATATCTCTTAAAAGAATTTTATTAGTTTTTTATCATATAACTGGATCCTTTCAAAGAGTGCAATAATATTAGTAGGGGATGTTTTATTGTAATAAATAATGTTGACGTCACTCAAAAATTAGTCTGAAAATTAGTGTTCTTTTGCATCTTCGTTCTTTTGTTCAACATTGTGATAAATACGAATCAGATTTGAATATATATGTATAATGTATACTTGTAAATATAAACAAAAAAAAAACAAAACAAAAATAAATCGAGAGATTGCAAGGTTTAACGAAGCTATTTCCATCACTTGATGTATGATGTTTATTACTGCACTTACGGTAGCCTCGTCCCTTCTCCACAAATTACTCAGGCTCAACATAAAACAAATAATATAAGTAGGGTGGGCGTGGGAGTGGGGGTGAGGTTTAGGGATGGGGCTTATTGTAATAAACAAATTTGACGTCAGTTTCAAATTATATTTATAATTCTAAAATATCAAAATTTATGTTTATGAACAGATAATTTGAACACTGGTTTTCATTTATCAGATTTTAATTTCCACCGGACAAATCGATCAGTTTACCTATCCCTTTGAAAACAAAACAATAATTGTTTGACGATGAACCGATTTATACTAACAACATTTCCCATTGTAGTTAATAAAAAGGAATAAATGAATTATTAATGTTGTTAAAATATATATAAGATACTTCATTAGAAGTGGAAGTATGTGTTTCTATATGACGTAACAAAATTACTAATTCATGAATTTAAGGACCGATAATAATACATAAAAATTCAGACAACATTTAAAAATTACGTAATTGTATTCGTTGCAGCAAACATTGTACATAATTTGTAAGCAGAAAGTTCAATATTTTTAACTGGAGTTAAAAAAAGTCACCGAAATTGTCCTTCGAATGTAAAACATATCGATTAAACAACAGTTGTGATTTGTAGACACTTATAAAATGTAAACAATATTTCATTATTGACGCTGGTTTGTTTACTATCTGATAGAGTGTAAAAATATAAACGTAAATACATATTTTACAAAACAGGGAACCTTTTGTTTGTATAGAACTTTTATATGGATGAATGAATTGTCTTTGTTTAGGGATGTTTTTACCATTGTGTCGTTGCTCGTGACATAATGTTTGCCAACACACATGGGGTAGGGATCGTGATAAAGTATTTGTTCCACCCCCTTACTTTGACACAGATTTTCATTCACAGATTTCTATGAAAAGGGATTTCAAGAAAGTTGGAATGTAATATTATGTTAACATTTATTAAATGTTACTGCACCAAATTAATAGTCAATTTTTCCTACGTTTCCTCTAAATTATGAAATGTAAGTATGATATTAAGCAAGTAAAAATGATATTAAGCAAATAGATCAAACTAACCGAGTGAGTGCAATTGGCAAAGATGAAAATTACCTTAAATGAATTTTTTTCAGTTAATGAAATATCTTCTCTTCTAATACATTTCTGTGTTACTCGCAACAACAGTGAGGTTTCCTAACGGAGTGAAAAAATGGTCCTGTTTGGAAACCTATAAGGTGACCTATCTGTCCACTATTTTGGAGTTAAGTTAGGAAGAAATCGGGGATCTACGTCATTGCTAAGATGATAACTCCCGCCGCAATGACTTTAATACTGTGACGGAAAGAACAGCTAACACAGCTTTCACTCACATAAACACAGGGGGTTATACTTGGCTCTTAGGGGCCGGTGTAATTCACTTACCTTTTTACAAAATCTTTTATTAACCTACATTATTATCTCTGTTAAGGTATAGCAGACTTGTAAAAAGTAGTGAAATACATAATTTTGAGGTTCATAAAACCCGTGTAACAACTGTTTTAAATAAACTTACAATACTGGTAAGAGTCTTTGATCTACCAATACAATTGATCCTACAAAGCCTGTGACAACAACTTTTGGGCATTACATTTAGAGGATCTGTTTGTATTACACTGTTATCATGATGGCGCCAATCGATTTGTTCTTTACAAGGTACATTATTAGCTTCTCACAAACCCAAACTCTAAGTTTGGAGTGGCTATACACAAAATAGAGAGAAAAAATTAACTTACCAAATTTAAACAAAATCAGTTCGTGGGGAGAGAGAAATTAACAAGGCAACATCATCCCAAATATTTTTTTTATATCGTAAGACGATATTTCCAAACGAAAAATTTAACATTGCCTCTTCGATTCGTCGCATAGCTTTCTCTGCACTATTTATGTGCACATATTAGTTATAATAGTTGGGGCAAAATGGATCCTGTTATCTGCTTATCAAAAATAAAAACACATTTACGATGTACATTGTAGATATTATGATGCATATCGTAGAACACCCTGAGCCCAAGACGTTTTTGATTTGTGTTCTCTCAATTTCCAAAATATATGTAACTTACATTCAGAAATATAAATGAATGTTTATATTTATGTATAATTGTTTTTGAAAATGTTGAGGGCGCTTTTTACTGGAAGTTGACGAAATTTGGTAGTAATCTTAACTCCCTGACTTATTTCAACAGCCTCTTTTAAATAGTTGGTTAGGTTAGGTTGATAGTTTCGAATCTTACACTGCTAACACCATCCACTAATTGTATCCAAAGATACTTCTTTTCCAGACTTTACGAATTCATGCATGTAAATTTCAAAGCATTAACCCCCCCCCCCCCCCAGCTAGTAATATAGTGAGTACTGCCATGGCAATCCCAAGGGCACTTAGCTTGATATACTAGTACCTTTTTTCATATAGTTTTAAGTTAGATCCTTCTCTTTCATCTTTCCTATCAGGTCTCTTTTGAGGAACTCCTTTTCTCTTCCGACATTGACGCTATTATAGTATTCCAGAACTAAGGGTCATTATTTTTTGTTCTTTTCTTCGTGTTTTTAAAGGCTATAACCCCTCAGGGGCTCAGTATAATGAGTATAGGTTTGGCAATCCCGAGGTACCTAGCTGGATCTACGAATTTGTTTTTCCACCACGTTGTATTGAGTTAGGTATTTCTCTTTCATCATTTCTATCGGGTCTCAATGGAACAACTCTTGCTCTTTTGCTACCCTGACGCTATTGAAGTGTCGAGAGCTAGAGGTTTTATTTTATAATATTTAAAATTTTATTAATAAGGCGCTGATAACCGAGTGATTATTCATCTTTAAACAACAAGACAACATATATAAAGCGATGATAATGGAAAAGTTTTCTTCTTTAAGCAAGAAACAAAATAAAAAAGCATACAACACTTCGGATGTAAATTTAGTAAAAACATTGACAGATTTAACCTGACAAACAACAAAGATTGTTTTGTGCAACGTGTGACGTCATAGATCGTTTATAAAGACTGCAGTGTTTTATTATTATCTGGAATAGGCACGGCAAAAAAAGATTACAGATCATAACTATTTATGCTAAGGACTGTAGGTACTTGGTGGTATTCCATTTTATTAAATAAAAATTCGGCGTGTTTCAAATTCCATTTAGTACAATTTTCGAACAGTTAAAAAATGAAACAGTACGAATTGAGGTGTCCTTACGGTAATAGTTACAAGTTACTTCATACTTATTGCAATGATGACTGTTTATAATTTGTGTCAGAACACAAATTAAATGAAATTGTATGTTGAAGTTTGTACAAATATAATTTGATATTTTGTAACACTTTTTTAAATCTAAAACTGTTGAGAAATATTTGATTAATAATTGATTAGGCAATGTTTTAAATAAATGTTCGTAATTGTGGCAACATATAATATTTATTGTAAACAGCTCATTCAATATATTTAATCAGAAATAAACGTTTAGGAATCTCATTGTAGTTTTAATTAAGCTTCAAGGTAATTTTTGTTTTGAGCCCATTATTCCTGAACCTTTCTTTACTTGTTATTAGCACACCGGTTTGGTGTAATAATAGTTACATTTTAACCAAATTTAGAAATATTTTAACAAAATTGTAAATATATGTTTAATTATTTGACATATATTGAGAAATTAGTTATATAACAATATTGTAAATATTTTGGTTGACCAGATTTTAAAAAATATTATATTATATTTTTTTACAAAAACCGCTATTTTTGCAGAGATGGGGGACCAATAATAATTTTTAAGAGTCTTAAGGACTTCATTTTAATAAAATTTTATAATTGTATTCAACAATTTTTGAGAAAATTTATAGCTTGAGTTTAAAAAGCAATTAAATATATTTTTTAAACACATATTTGTATTTTAATTGTTATACTATAAAAAATAGGTAATATTTTCATAAAAAATCTGTATTTTGGGTAAAATGTTAAAATTTTGAGAAAATACTAAACAGTAATAAAAATGTATTATTATTATTATTTTTATTATTAAGAACCCAATTTCTTGTTTAAAAATTAACAGGAAATTTATAACTTTTTTAAATATACTTTAAAAAAGGTTATTTCGATTTTGGGAGTAAGTACATTTTTTCCAGTTTTGGGCTCATAACTTAGGCTTAAAATATCTCATCGTAATAAAAAAAACAGTAATTAAATAATTAAATTTTCTATTGAAATTACAGCGTTACTTTTTCGTGGAATGTGTTGGTTTTTATTAGTAAAAGATGAAAAACCCGATGAAATGTAGTGAATTTTAAATATAGCTTATGTTTTTCAAAATTATATATTTTTTATTCAAAGTATCGGAAAATGTAATAATCGTTAAACTTTATTTTTAATATTTGACAGTTTTGGAATGGATTTTCACCCCGTTATAAGTGCTAACTTGTGTGGAGTGAATTGTGTTGTATTGTATATATATATATTGGGCTAATATATAATTATATATATGTGTCTATTGTATTTTTGTTGGAACTTTAATCGGTAGTAAATAGGATCTTATAGGATATATAAAAACAGCAAATCCTCACATAAACTATTAAAAATGACTTGTTTTATGGGATAAAAACTCACATCTTCACTTTGGTGTTATGCTTGACAGTTATATTTTACAAATGTTCTCGTAAATTTAAAACTTATGATTGAGATATGAAAGAAGCGGGATTTCTGCTTTGTCTTTTCTAACAAGCTGTGAGAGAAACAATCTACTGTGAACCGTGTTTTATTACTATAGGCTATTGTCAGCAGTATGCATTGAAAAGCAAAGTGTAGAAAGTGTTTAAGAGTGTATAGTTAGTTAATACACAAAACATGTGTAATCAAAACGGACAGAGAGACAGTAAACACAATAAACATTGCACAAACATTCTTACACACTCATCCACAAAACCAAATAATTCATGAATCGACATTTTCTGGGAAATTGTTAACAATAATGTTTGCCTGCGTCTTTAGAACCTACCTTTTAGCCAAATTTGATCAATGTTGTTAGAGCCAATTTGTAGAAAATTGTAATTTTATAAACGAAACTCAATATTTATTTTTAAATTTAAGGACCTCTCAAGGACTAATTATAGTGAATAAGAGTTTGTCAATCCCGAAGATCCCAGTTGGATTTACACCTTTGTTCATGTAGTCATAGGTTAGATCCCATCAGGTCTCTCTTGACCAACTTTTGTTCTTTTTTTTTTTTTCGACGTAACATCTATTAGAGTATTCGAGTGCTAGGTGTTCTTTTCTTCCTTTTTGTTAAGGGTTTTGATGAACGAAAAAAATTTCGTCTTTAAACAACAAGAAAAAACTACAAGCAAATTAAAAAAAAACTGTCAACCAATTTTGTAAAAGATAATAATCGTCTATACTATTCTTCTCCCTTAAGAAATCCTTCCATTGGTGCTCCAATCCTCAGTGAGTTTGCTTACTGGAGAATTATTTTTTCATACATGTAATTCAAAAGTAGCCATTCTCCAGTTGTACATTCTCAGGTCTTCTTCAAACATCCATCACTCCATTTCTTCTCTGACTTTCCTTCCATCTTATTTTATGTTATTTCTCCTCTTATATTTTCTCGACAACTCTTTTAGATATCCTAACTTATGAGACTTGACAAATATCACATTACCACTTTTTAATCAACATATTGTTTTAGTTGTTTCTAATTACCCAAATTCCAGTTTCCTTCAAAACAGTACCAAAAATTCATAGATCTATTGCACAGATTGAAACCTATAAGTTTCTAACAAGCAAACAATTTTTTAATCATATGTTTTTTTTATTTTTTATTATTGATTATTAGTTCTGGTTCTCTTCTATTTCTAAGAATTTCTCTCTTCTGCTATCATTAATACATAATCCACTTACACAGTTATCTCCAACAATTAGGTACTTGTAAATCCTTCAATTTGCGTTTTCCTTTATACCTAATCTAACATAACGTTGATCAGGTTCATGGGTTCCATCATGGTACTTACAATATACAAGCAGATCCTCTAAATGTAAAAAAAAACCTGTTGTTGTTATCTGAACAGCTTTGACTGATATAGATGTCCATTCCATGCAGTTTCAAATCATGTTTTTCTTATTAATATGATTTATTTTATACAAACATAAATTATACTACCGTGTTTAAAACTACTTTAATTAAATTTTCGTTTGCCGGCCTTGGAGAGTATTAGTATACCAGTTCTTGCTAGAACGTTATAGGATGTTTGTTACCCATTAAACTATAATAAACACTGACATGAATTGAACACAATTTAACATTAATATAAGCAATCAACATAGTACACAATGTGAAATAAAGGGAATAATTAATAATAAGTAAATCCAAATGAAATAAGATATTCTAAAATTATGCTACTGCTTATTGATATTTCTCAAGTCTGAGCTGTTGGTTGTATTTTATTAGTATGTTTTACTTGCATTTCTTTGATTTTTTTTAAATAATGTCTGATTTTAGGATTAGTTCTTTCCAAACTATTTGTAAATAATTAATAACTTTTTATTTCCTTTAGTTATCTTTCAATGTCATGATATTCAAGTTTTTCGGTTTTTCGTACTTTGTAAACTAAATAATTCAGATTTTGACTTGAGTTAAAATTAACGTTGATAGTTGAAACATTTGATGAGCGTTGATTGTAAAATCTAGATATTTTTAGGTCGTATCTACATTCTAATATCAAATCTGTGGTTATCTACAGAGTTGAAGCAAAACACGTCCTTATTTACGTAGTTTATAAAGAATACAAAACTGACAAACAACCATCATGTGATTTGTAACTTTTACAAGTTACCTGCAATTGAGTTTAAAATTACGTTTAATATAAGAGAGTAAAACTTGTCGATAATCAATAATTCATATTAATCAAATATCGCTTCTCGTTTCTTGTTTTACAACTTTATGCGATAGATATCGATTCAGATATTATTTTCTACTTTTAAAGTTGCCATTTCTATAATTTTTGAAATTTCGATTGGTGCTGGTGTTGACTTTAGTGGGACTATTATTGTGAATCAGAGTATAAATATGTTGTATGTTTACATATCATTTCATATTGTGCTGAATCGATTTAATTAAAACTATTACTGATTTTCAATTCTGATATGAAGTTCTAATTACACCACGAATATTTTTTATATGAAGTTGAAGAAAGTACAAAAGATATCCTGGAGATGGAAAACACTTGACTATTAAACTAGTCAGTAAACGAAGTTTCTGTTTTAGACGTTTGATATTGATTTTATGCAACGAAAACAACATTGCAGTTCAGTCTGCGATGCTGTTTACTGCTCGAGGAAATTAATAATAAGTAAACAAACGTTTACAAAATGGTGAAGTTATGAAGTTATAAACTTCATTGTAACATTTGGTACAATAGCAATATAATATAAATTTAACTATAGTAATGTATTAGATTTATATTTTGTCATGTCATATAAAGTGGATAAAAAATATTTGTCATACTCAATATATTTGAGACAGATTGTTACTGGGAGTTTCTCCTTATGTTGTAAATAAGTAAGGCGTAATTAAACTTTATTAGGTTCATGAAACATATTATAACGTTCCCTACATTCCCTACTAAATGGATCAAATAGTTTTGAATATGAAAACAAAACTATTAACACAACTATTTTGAACTACCTAAGGATTCCAGAGATCAGTTTCATCGTAACTCTAAACTGATATAGTGGGAATCTGTTGAGGTGTAATTGCAGTATGGATTGTTATTCGAAATTGTGTGCGTAATAACAGTTTCACTAACATTTCATTTCGCATGTAATATCATATGCGTGTTAGGCGCTTAATGGGTAATACCGGTCAACTTCTCTATGTTTAAGTAAAATTAAGTTTGTTTTTACGGAATAGAAGAAATTTACAGTCCAATTATGTAAAAAGTCACTAATCGCAATTATTTGATAAGAGTTTATAACATAGTAAAATATAGGATAGTTTCTTTAAAATATTAATTAATTTTTGTTATCGTGTTTCTAATATATACACTAAATATCGTTCAATAAAACTCGGTAATGTAAACATTGAAATGTGTTCATCGATACTTCTTATTTAAAAAAGGACACCATTTTTTGTCATATTATCAAGCATCGATTTGACTAGGTTGGTAACTGCTATGATAATTTAGCTTATATCTACACCCCTCACACACATCACGAATACATACGTTATTTTATTATTGAATCACTAGTTGATATCACCACTCATATCTCATTTTAAATCCAAGATACATGTATTAAAAAATATTTTTTAAAGAATGTAATATTGCTAGTACTGTTCATTTATTAAATTATCAACTAAATACTGTCAACTAAACACATTAACAAAGAAGTCATGGTTCACTAGTACCTGATATCATGAACAATCTTATTGTTAATGTTGGTAAAGTAATTTAAAAGAATTTTCCATTTTACATAGCGTTGAACAAATCCCTCGGTGCAGTTCTCGATTCCGATACATAGATTTGCATGCAGCACCGAGATTTATATCTGGACGTAGAGCTGACGATAGTTCTTATTCCTAATATATTTACAGTCGTTACATGTCAGCGTAAAATACAAACTTGGAGATAAAAAGTGAGCATTTTCTATGAATGATGGTGTGTGTCTGTATATTCCCAACTACAATTTATTTATAAATAAGAATAATTTATAGCCAATTATTTTACCTGTATAGTAATTTATAGAAATATGAAATCTATTTCTAATACACTACGTTTAGTCTAAAACAGTACCACATTCCTAAATGCCTGTCATAAATAATTAATCTACAGTAAACGATGATTAGGTTTAATTAATAGTAGCAACAATACCTCTAACAGGGTGACTTTTTATATTTACTTTGATTAACTCTCAGTACTCTCAATGTAGTTATATCTAAGGAAATTAACTTTAACATATTGTGAAAAATATGGTTCTTTGTTAATGCTATGGGACTCTGAACTGAAGCCCTTTCACTATTTACTCGTGACTATTACATATTTTTAAACGTGTGGGTTTTTATTTACACAATAAAAAAATATAATACAGTATATTCAGTTCACATTTAACATCTAGATTGGAAATAAAAACCATTACGTAATTTGAGAATTAAAATTCGGAAATTCCTAATTGTAAGGTCAGTTACGGTTTTTTGTAATCTAAAGGTTGGTGGATTCCAGTTAACCCCAAAGAGGGATGCCCAAATTATTTCTCTTTCCCGCCCAAATTCCTTAAGATCCTTATTTCAAATCGTTATAATAAATAATGCATTGCTCACAATTTCTACCTTGGCGGCGGTCTAACATGGAGAAATAACAACAACATGGTTTTCCATTTTGGACTGTTATTTTTAATTTATATAATCACTTCTATAAAGTTGTGTTTGAAATAAACAGTGAATACTTGTAGTGGTTCATTTTGGTAATTATGAACAAATTCACCTTTTATATTATTACACATAAAAAACAATACGACGACGGGTTTGGCAGATCATTTCCATTTAACAAAGGATTACTAGTTGGTAACTCCCATTGAAGACCCTTTTTTATATGCCAATTTCATAGAAGCAACAAGTCAGCACCAGAAACAACACTAGCAGATAAACACCGGCAAAATGGAAATCACCTACTTCAGAACTTCATTACACGGACATACTTAGCTGTGCACGAGACAAGTCTACAAAACAACTAACTTTAACTAAGGCGGAGGTTTGTAGCGACACGCTATCCCTTTGTATCATTACGCTAAATTGTCGTATGTAAATATACATGTATACAGTTGTAACATCTAGGGTTGTAAATAAATAACTCACAGCAGAGAAGGAAAAACACTGAATTAGTCATTGTCGTACAAAGTGGGGGACATGCGCACGCACTAGGATGACATGCGACCTATAAATACAAGCCGAGTCCATTTCGAATTCATTATGTTTAACAGAGTCACCTGCAACATCTCTCTCTCTCTCTCTCTCTCTCTTTCTCTCTCTCTCTCTCTCTCTCTCTCTCTCTCTCTCTCTCTCTCTCTCTCTCTCTCTCTCTCTCTCTCTCTCTCTCTCTCTCTCTCTCTCTCTCTCTCTCTCTCTCTCTCTCTCTCTCTCTCTTTCTCTCTCCCTCTCTCTCTCTCTCTCTCTCTCTCTCTCTCCCTCTCTTGCTGCTCTTGTTACCTAATTACCCTTGTTTTCTTTATTGTTCCTTGCTGTCTTTTCTACCGTGGCATTTGGGCTGATCCCTTCGGGACGAGCGCTATCACTGTGGTCTGTAGGCTGATCCCTGCAGCACGGACTTCCCAATTCGTAACCTGAATGCTGATCCCTCCAGGACAAACTTTCCAAATATCCGAGTGTTCTGTCGGCTGATGTCAACAAACTCTACCTCCTTCGTTGTCTGAGGGCTGATCGCCTCGGGACTAACTCCTTTCTAAATTACTACCACGTTATATGCTACTGAATACGCATATTATCGAAGCACTTCTGACACCTATACGATAGTATCTCTATCCTTAGTGTAAACCGCAACCCAGCTCCGACAATTACATTAAAGGAAATTAAGTTTAATAGTTCATCCTTGCTGCAACTACAGTTTATGCAGCTGATGCAGTTAAGCTAATACTGCAGTATTATTTTTCATATGCCCTTACATTACGAATATTGTCAAAGCTTAACATATCTGTGCTGAAACGTAATTTAAAATCCTTTGTACTGGGTATTAGTTTAATTTCCATAATTATAAAAAACTTCTGAATATTGATATTGCGAAGATCATATTTAGTGGATTGCTTATAGCTGTATATATATATATATATATATATATATATATATATATATATATATATATATATATATATATATATATATATATATATAGTATTTACTCTGCTGCACTACAATTATACGTCATAGGGTTTTCTCTGTGAAAATTTGTGAATCCTTGTAGGACTTGGAACTGTGTTCCAATAGATCCGAAACCGAGTGACCGAGTAACCGAGACTGAAACCATGATTTCGCATAAGGTGTCTTCCACCAGCAGTGATATCGCCACACTTGCCGGTAACTAACAGCAGTCAATCTGGTTGTTTAATACATTAAGAAGCAGGTTAAAGTGTTAAACCATGTAGGTTTAAAATGTAGGTACAAGATTTTGATTGGTCATAAACCAATTAGGAATGTATATGATGACTGAACACTTAACTAGATTGGGAAATATTAATGTTTTGTTTTTAAAATTATGTCAGTTGAATAGTCTTCAGTATGTTCTTTACAATGGCTTGTGTTACAAAATATCTTTTGTACAAGAAAGAAAGGAAATCTTCGAAATTAAAAGAATCGACAGACTACATCAAGCAAAAAGATGTAAAAATCGTTATAAATAAACATAGCAACCACAAATCAAACGTAAGAAAAATAAACAATTTATTTTAGCTGCGGCTTAGTTACATATAAGGAACTTCGATTAGCCGATATCTTTATCAGGAGTACAGTGAAGTTTAACCACTAGAGGACGTATATCGGGTTATTGTAGAACACATACATATTAACAACCGGGAAGAGAAGGAACTACCAGGAGATTGTTGGACAGTTATCGAGAGATCGTTGAACCGGTCTTTAATCTGGAACACAATATGAGTCCAAACACATCGATATAAGTTTAATAATGGCTTAACATTTTTATGCGTAGGCAAGATATATGGAATACTTTTGTATTGTTGTACGTATACCGGTGGACATTTTAGATAGTAGGAGAGAGTGCCATCAGACCCAAAATTCGACTATGGTAATCCATGTAATTTTGTGTTTGGGATGAGTGAGTCCCATACTTTTAGCGGAGAGGGCGGGCCATTAGAAGTTCTACCCTAATGTTGTTGACTACCTTTATTAAAAATTATATATTTAAACTATTATTGTATCGCTATGATTAAAAAATAATAAAATTACATATCCTATTACTTTACTACTTTGCATTTGTTATTACACAACATTATACCACCAAACTAATTTTCAGTAACGGTATTATTTCTATAGAAATTCATTAGTTTTTAAGAAAGTGTTTTTAATGTTCAGATAATGTTAGGCATAACTTACTTTTTTGTTACATATGCCAATGGCACCTCAAGTGGAAAGGTGACATTAAAAAGACGTTGACACTAGCTCAGTTTTCAAAATTTTTCCACGCATTAATTTTATCGTGGATTTTTAAAGTTGACTGAACATTTTAAATATGATGAGTGGTATGTTTTCCATAAAATAAATTAAATTATGATCACGATTGTTTATAAGGAACGTAGGTAAGGTTGGAACAAAGTTAGTACCTATAAAATGTCAATTTCCTAAAATAATTATTTACTACTTATTTACATTAGAGCATCGGATTTGAATTCAAGTTAGGATCAGAGAAACCGGCTACCAAAACAAAATAAATCATACATTTTGCTAATATCGATTGGCTGAATATTTAAAAATGACTTCATGATACTCACATAAACATATTACTGTTATAAACGCCTTTTAGTTTGTGAAATGGAAAAATAGTGGTTGTGGAGGTGCCACAGTTTTTTTTGTAACAGTGGAAGGGGCGTAATGGTTTTTGTAATAAAATAGAATGAAGAAAAAAAACGCATTTCTTTACGTATATTTACAAACTTAAACTATAATAAATATTTCATAATAATATTAATCATATTTATTTCCACTTTTTTTAATTTTTTTTTTTTTTATTGTATGTTATTTGTAGGATTTGGAATAAAAGTTTAATAAAAACTGAAAGCCTAACATTGGAAACAAAACAATTCAACTTTAAAGTTTTCAGTTGAGAATTGTAGACGTTTATATAACGTAAACAACATTCCATCCCATGTGTCATGTGCTGTTTGCTGTGAAATGGAATATAAATACAGACAAATTCAAACATTTAGCAAATTGGAACAGCCATTGTTGATGGAGAAATATGTGATGTATGAACGATTTTTTAGAGAATTTTCACCATTGTGATATCTCCCGTAACACAAATATTAGGTGTTTTGAAGTGTTTGTACCTCCCTTAAATTTTTAACTAATATGCATTCAATGATTTAAAGTGTAAAGGGTTAGGTGACGAACGTTTTGTTAAATTTTATTACAATTTGTATAAATATATAGTTCTCCATTAACTAACAACAAAATAATTGGATCTATTTTAAATAGTATGTTAATTTATTTAATACAATATTTAACATCGTTTCTTCACCAAACAGGGTACTGTGGGCTGTTTATCGCCAAGGCCGTAAAACGAAACAAAATATAATAAAATAAAAAATGAAACCCTAAATAGATCAAGACACATATTTTGATTATTTCAGAGCCAATATTCATTAAGAATGCTATTAAATTATATTGTATGATATTTCAACAAAGATTAAACAACAAATACTTTTTACAGTTCTGACTAGTCATTATTTTATACTAGCATGAAGCCAACGTTCATTATCAACAATCGTTATGACTTTATTAAGACTCCTTCGTTTATTCAATACAATATCAATATTTGTATTATATATATTAATGTTGTATACATTTTATTTTATATATGTACTGATATAAGTTTATGTATGTCTGTGTTTAGAGGTCATGTTTGTGAAAATTACATCAGTGATAATTTAAATTTTAATGAACACAATCTTATACTTTGTAAAATAATATAATAAACGCAACATTCTGTTTTGGACATTCTCGACTTACAATAGTAGTTATAAAAGATAAACAACATTTCAATTTTTAGATTATGCTCTGTTTACTGTGTGATAAAAAATTCAAACATTTTAAAGACTATGACATTGTTGATGGAATTATTTATACTCTATTGATATTTATTATACTCTGTTGACAGAGTATCGATTTTTTTTGTTTTTCTGGACGTTTTAGAAATAATATTTATCTTGATATAAACATCGCCGACCATTGTCACCTAAATATGTTACACTCTACGATATATTGCGTTTAGCGTTTATACCTTTTAATTTTGCATTCATTAGAGAGTGGAAAGCTTTAAAATATTGTTAAATTTTAATAAAAGCAATGAAACTAAATTAAATATTAATAAATACTTACGCGTCCATTTATTTACGAAAAAAATTGATTGACTCATTTTTCAATTTAAAAAATATCGTTAACTCATTGTTTAACGTCAATATTAAACCGGAAAGGCTAAAGAGGACCGGACAACACATAATAGTTTTTTTTTTAAGGGTAAAACCAATAGAGTTTATTATTGATCGAATCTCGTTACAATTGTACAGCTAAGTTTCAACCTCGAATGAATAGAAAAAATCTACAACGGTATAATTAGAGTTTTTATGGTTTTGCGTTATGGGCTCTGTTACAAATATTTTTTGTGGTTCATAGAGATCGGTTCTCACTACATTTTTATACTTATACACTACGTAAAAGCTAAAAATTTATTATTTAAAAATATATACTATAATCATAGTATTGTAACAATACCTAGTGCTCACTCCTTCGACATTTTACTTTAAGTTCGATTATTTATTTTAGATTACCTACTTTACTGCTGATGTAAATATATATCTGAAGTTGTCTGAATGTGTTCACGAAAATTCTTTAAGGTTGCTTAAAGGATATAGGCACATGATAATTTAAAAGATTCACTTGTATTCTACAGCGTATAATTGTCAAATGATAGTTCAATCTTAACTCCATATTGGTCTTATATTATAATTTATATACAGTAAATAACTTCGGAATCGTTTTTATTGAACGCATTTTTTTTTATATACTAATTTAATAATTTAAAATAAATAACGAAACAGGAAATCACAAGCCGTACCTAAAAAATTGATAATGTTAGAGCTAGAAGTTGTCTGTAATGAATTAATCGGACAAAAGCTATTTTCTTGAAATAAGTCCATTATAAGAAGAATTTGAACATTATATAATTTCCCTAATTTCTGAGATAAAAGACCCTTAAAACAAAACAAAAACAGATTTATTATTAAAATAGAGTTTGAGGTCAATAAATTGGAGGCAGTGACAGACAGTCGAGATTGTAAGCGAGTAAAAGGAGGAAGCTGAAAGGCCACAACGGACTTATCTACACCTATGGAAGTAAGTGCGTACGATTACTTCCGCATATCTGCAGTCCTTTGTACTTAAAAACTTAGTTTCACAATACATGGAATTTATCAAGGTTTTGGCTAAGACGTATATTACCATTATTATTTAATTTTGACACGCTTATTATATTTAAAAATGTGAAGTTTTGATACAAATATTTTTACCAAAAGCTGTTAAAAATATGTTATATTAATAATCGAAATTACCTACGTTATGGAACAAAATGTATCAGCTAAGGACAAAATAATCTGTCAACCTATTTTATCTCTAAAATGGCAGATATATTTATTATTTCTCGTCTGTGATTGTCATATTTGTAAATGAATAATATAAATATGAGTTTAGAAGTGTGATATATCATGAAGAACATTCACTGGAACAAGCTACACTAACTGAAACTACAACCAATAAATGAAGCAAAACACAATTTTACACAATATACAAATATTTGTAGAATATAATACAAAACAACGTTTCAAATATAAAGTTTTCATCCTCAGTTGAACACCAACTGTAACTTTAAAAAAATCAATTATTCCTGTAAAATTTAATAAATATGTAACAAAAGAGTAATATATATATATATATATATATATATATATATATATATATATATATATATATATATATATATGTAACGACTAAACATTTTGATAGGAATTTAAATATTTATTTAAACTCAATTTACGTCATGGGTAATATCATAATTTTTCATTTAGTACTCCAATTATAGGACATAGTATATTCTTTGTATTTAGTATATAAAATGACTAAGCTTACTATATAACTCATAACGCGTGTAAAACCGAAATTATCAGAAAAATAAAATTCGTTTAACAATGTTGATATGTTTCAATAATAATGAATGACAATTTTGAGAATTTCATGATAACTATTCATTCATAACAGAATGACATAACTTAGATAAACGGTTAAATGAAATAGAAAACAAATTGCATCACAAAATAATTATAAATTATTTAATTATTTTCCACAAACAATATTGGATCTATTACATTAAAGAAATTCGACCTATAACATATAAAAATATAAGTTATGCAATGAATAGTAACTTTCGTAAATGATTGTGAAATATATTTTTATATGTTATTTACATCTTGAGATCACTAGTTAAATAACTTACATTTTAGGGGAAACTATTTTTGTAAAAACCGAAATACATTTAGTCTATTGAGATTAAAATTTGATGTTAAACTTAATCTGTTTCGGTTATTGTTGAAACAAATTCATAAATGAAAGTACTCGCTATAGTCTGGTGAAAATATGTTTAGTATCTAAAGGTTGACAGAAAAAAATATTTTACATTTTTCATCTATTTCTAGTATAGAAAAGATAAAACACATTTTTCCTAATATTCTCCTATCCAACTAAATTTGCATTCGTAAGTCGCCATATGATATTAATTTATTGAATTGTTTCCGTTAACTTGTACACAACAAAGTGTAGAAGATATTATTGTGTATAAGAAAATAAAAAACAATTTTTTCATTAATTAAATTCTAATAAACGATATATTAGACGTAATAATGGAAAGCAGGATATATTGTGTTAGAAATCATCTTAAAAATTTTAACCACCTAATCAATACAAAATAACTTAATTACATATTTTACACCTAATTAAAACATTCTAAATATATATTCTAAATATATTCTAATTTAGATTTGTCAATAATAAAATAGAAAAAAATAGTCTACTCCACTATGTCCCTACTTGGATTCGTCCATTGTATTTTAACAACTTACATAACATCAGACATTAAGCAACGTGTACTTGTTTGAAACCATGTTTTCCGGACTAGTATTTATAACAATAAAGTACAGTACATAAAATATGTTTTTATAAATTAAAACGAACTACGTTTTTTAATTGTTAACATGTTTGTCCCTTTGTACGACGCAACGTTTACAAACAACAAGTAAAGAGGAACAAATAAATCCCCGTTTTATATTTACATTCAATTACTCATTCGCTTTCTGGCATAAAGATGCAGTTTTTAGTACAAAATTATACAGTAGTTTATTTGTATCAATATTTTGTTAACTTCAATTTAAAATAGAACATAGAAAAAAAGCTAGTTCTGAATACATTTCTTAGAGAATGTTTTCAATTTCTTAATATTCTGTATCTACCATCGATGTTCATATCTGTATTCCAGAAATCCTATGTTGTTACTTAATTCACCAAATAACCTGCACTTAATCATTTTCCTTGCAATTATTTCAATCGATATGAAAGTATACATCAAGTAAAAGATAGTGAAACATATTTTTTATCCGGACATATTCTTTATCTATCTATATATATATTTAATTGAATGTGAATGTGAATGTTAATGTTAATGTTAATGTTAATGTTAATGTGAATGTGAATGTGAATGTGAATGTGAATGTGAATGTAAATGTGAATTTAAATGTGAATGCGAATATAAATGTGAAAGCGAATGTAAATATAAGTTTAATTATAATTGTAAGTGTCAGTGTATTTGTAAGTATAAGTATAAGTATAAGTATAAATATAAGTACAAGTACAAGTGTAAGAGTAAATGTAAATGGAATAAATGGTAAAATGATTTATTACTCTCTTCTTTTAGATAAAAATTTGTTCTGCTGCCTTTACCAAATTATGTGGATTTCTCGACCAAATTACCCCAAATAAAGTTTCTCAATTTTCATTCCCAAACTTATGAAGGTTTTCCAAACTTACTTAAATCTAAAACATTATTGTATGTATGTGAAAACGTTAACGTGTATGTAAATTTGAATGTGAATGTGAATGCGAATATGAATATGAATGCGAATATAAATGTGAATGTTAATGCGAATGTGAATGCGAATGCGAATGCGAAGGTGAATGTGAATGTAAATATAAGTTTAATTTTAATTGTATGTGTAAGCGTATTTGTAAGTATAAGTATAAGTATAAGGTTAGGTTAGGTTAAGTGTAAGAGTAAATGTAAATGAAGTAAATGGTAAAATGATTTATTACTATCTTCTTTTAGATAAAAATTGTTCTCCTATATTTACCAAATTATGAAGATTTCTCGACCAAATTACCCCAAATAAAGTTTTTAATTTTATTCGTAAACTTATCAATGTGTTCCAAACTTATTTAAATCTAAAACATTATTGTATGTACAGTATATGCACTTCTGTTTTCTCTGTGACAAGCAATATTTATGTGACATTCATGCTCTAGTGTTACACTCAAGAAGTACATGTACGATTTTAATATAAATCATTAAATACCAATTAATTCATAAAATCATTTTTTAATTTCCTTCTTCATATATATATATATATATATATATATATATATATATTGTAATTCAATGTGGAATTCGTATATTTGTAAACAATTAAGAAGGCCGGTATTTTACTGCCTGTGAATACTTATAATGTTTACAAACAAATACATTAGTCCAGGGCTTCCCTTTGTTACGAGGAAAACTCCATATTGAACAAAGGATCAAAGGATTAATTAAACTCGCCACAACATGTATCTACTGTTGCTATTACACTGTAATGTAATGATGAATTACTGGACATTATTCGAATATTATAATGGTAAAAGAATAACATTGTATAATCATTCGAATAAACGGTTAAGTATTTTTGACTGTAAACAGCAATTCAATTCCCATTGTATTACATAGTTGCATGAATTATTATTTAGGCATTACAATTATATAATACAACTATTAACAACTTATCGATTGATTATTAATTCAATACTCATGGTGCAATGCGATTGATTTATGAATCAAATATTAGTGTAACGAGGTAGGTATGCTCTAAACGAAGAGTGTTGGTTAATTATTATTTCAAAAACTAAATTTTATGCTTAATAAATTCCACCAAGAACGTGAATTTCATAGCTATCAAATAATACGACTAAACTTACAAGAAATTAATGACAACGTCACATTTCTTAGATCTCTGCAATATTGTACTTGTAAATATGATAAAATATATATTATAAAGCACAAAATATCAATGTATTGTATCAATATTATGTAGAATTATAAGTTAAGGTGTTCTCGAATTCACTACTACACTGGAAATAGATTGTTTACCGCCTAAACAAATTGTCACTGACCAACTCTTCACTGAAGGAAATACGCATGAAAGTTATTGCAAATATTTAAAGTAATAAAACTAATTTACAAAACATGTATTACAGGGTATCTACTTACTTTAACATGTAATCACTCGTGTGTATGTGTGTATAATTTTTCCTGTATCACTGAATGAAATTTTCACGTTGTATTACATTAATCGTAAATACAACAGTGTGCTTATATTAAAAAGTATTTCAAACACTATAAAATATGTGTTGAACAAGTAAGTATATTTGCGACTAAATACAATAGTTTTTTATTTGAAAGATATAACATATTTTTTTTCATATTGAAAGATGTAACATATTTAAAGATATATGATTTTGTATATAATTGAATTAATTATTCCAAATATATATATATATATATATATATATATAATGTTAATTTTACATATTTTACTCTCTTCTCTTTTATTATATCATATAGACAATCTTACCCCACTATAATTTTAGTAGGTGATAAACGACAGCCTTTAACTTCATTTATAACGCTGCAGAAAGAACTGTGATGGCTTACGATCATGTCCAGCCAACAATTTAATAAATCTGTCATATCTTATTATTTCTTTAAGTTGTTTTCGTTTTATAAACTATCAAAAGTTTTAAAAGTGAACTATGATAAATAACTATAGTAACCGACAACGTGCATTGTTTTATACAAGAAATGCAGAATATTATTGTATAACAGAAAATCATATTCCATTCGTTGAGTGAAAGAAGAGAGTCTCTTGTTTCGTATATAAACAAATTTTACGTTGTTTTATTGTATTATTACTAAATTTTGTTATTCCGTCATGGGTTTTGTATTTTTAACAAACAGATCATTTTTCTTGAAAATGTATATAGAGTGCACTTACTAAGAAAAGTATTTCTTAAAAGAGCTACAATTTGAATTTACATCATAAAGGTTGGAATTAATCGATGTTTATTATTATGGTTTGTTCTGTGAAATCTGTAGTGCTTACTTGTGAAAAGAAATCTTTAAGTAGGGTGTCAACTAAAATATCATCAATGGTTTAACACAGCAGAAGTCACTAATGTATTTGTTGCTTTTAATACAAGTTATTGTTTATAATTATAAACATTATGCCATTATTTAGGTCGTTATTCTTCTAATTTGCTATAGTTAATAACGATTAACACCAATAATTGACAGTTTAAAGAGAATACTTTTTTGATTTTACGACATAGCGTGCATAACTAATACAACTATCGTTTACTAAGCTTATACAGGGTAATCACATCAAGATGGCCACCATTGGGATCTCAGAAACTACTAGTTTCTCGAAAATATTTAAATTGGGAAACTTCCCTGGATTTATAGGTGTTACCGTATTTTAAATCTTCGCCATTTTCCCCATATGGTCGCCATCTTAATTTTTTTAAAAACAAACATCAAATTTTTATTTTTATTTATTTATTTTTATTTTTTTTTGGTAAAACATATTATTATGACACTTTTGTTATTTGGTATTTTTCACTAAACGCAGCCGTTACGGAGTTACATACTGTCATGGGTAGAAACAACAATTAGGGACATATGATTTTAATGGAAAATAACGTAATTAACTTTTACAGTATTAGAAAATAGTGACCGAACATTATCTTACAAGAATATCGTCAATTTTTTAAAACTTTTAATAGTTTTTCGTACACTAAGATTTGTAATCACTGTTAACAAGCATGAGAGTTATTTTCTAGTAGTTTTCTGATACAATAAGTTGGATACAAATATTTTATTTGTAAATCGTGAATAAATTGTTTAAAACATAGTTCCTCTTATTTAGCATTAAACATTTTTCGATAAAATTATTTTCGTAAGAATTGCAGAGCCAAATATGGGGAAAAAATAAAGCACCATAAATCTTCTCCCTCTTCTTTTATCAAAATACATGTAGAGATAAAATCATGTTAAACAAATTCAAAAAGGTACTTCGTAGTAAATTTACCATTTTTGAAATTTACATTACTGGCTTTAAAAAAGAATAACGTATTATTTAAAAATTAGTATTATTTATTTTAGAGCGTTGTGGATTTATACCATTCATTGTTGAATTAGCATAATGTATAGTATATTTATCTACATATTTTACGTTGAATTGTTGTAGAAATATAGGTCAAACTGATATTAAACTTTTACAACTTTGAAGTAGCTGCCGATTTCACTAGAATTCGAACTCGTCCATCATCAAAAGTAAAAATTATTTTTTAATTTTCTTTTATTCATATCAAAATTGATATTTTTATAAGTTTATAAGGAGCACTACTAAATACATATTTTAACCATTTGTATATTTTTGTAAAATAACTTATGTATCAATAATTACTTATATATTAGTATTAACAAGTATCATAAGTATATCATAATTTTATTAGTTAGACATACCTATATTGACATCAGAATTCGACTGCCAGCACAGCTGTTTAACGTCTACTTGCAATTAAAAGAAAATAATTGATGAAAATACAGAGTTATATTCATATATCTGTACTACTCAAATATTATGTACACCTTAAGCTAATAGTCTAACGTTCTGGAAAACTAAAGTTCATTTGATCATAACCGAAATGACAATATTAGTACATAAACGTTCAGATATTATAGGTGTTAGTTACAACACATGGTATTATGAAATAACTTGGTTTTATGACATCTGTACCAAAGACCAAAGACCAAAGTTCACATAATATAACTTAAATCAGTATGTGAGACCCTCACATATTGTGGAAGTTTCCTCAAATTTGCCTATATTTCAAAGATCTTCCATGTTTGAATTAAACAAATGTATGTGCTGTTAAAGTCTGCATTCTTCATCTTCTATTTTTAGTTGCTTATACAGCTCATTTCTTTCATATTATTCATTGTTTATACTATTTTTTTAAGCTTTTATTTATATTTTTACAATATATCAATATCAATATCAATTACAATATCAAAATTCTACAAATTTCTACCAATTATATAAAAACTTATTATGTGAACAATAAATGGTCTCGTGTACACATATCATAAAACCAAGTTTGTTTCCCGCTATATAAAAACTCCCAAGTCATTAATATTATTAACCCTATTCAACAACTAATTATTATTGTAATTAGTGATACAAACCTTTAAGTATAGAGAAATTATGTAGCATTAAAATTATTATTGAGTTTTATTTTATTTTTTAAACACCATACAATTCCACAAATGAATTTTCTTGTAAAACAGTAGATTTGTTAATTATTTATTTAATTAATCTTATAAATTTTCAAATTGCCAAACGGCCCAATTTACGTCCCTGTAGAACTTTAGATCCTGTTTTAAAACCAATATGTTTGTGAAACCACCATATCTTGCATGTTGATGATACCCATGAAATAAATGGGATGAGAAGTGAAGAAAAAAATCATTAGAGAAACCTTAAAAATAAATTGTTTTCAGTTAAGTGCTGTAATCGACTTTATCAAAAGCTTTTGAAAAATCTGTTTATATTACATCCATTTGTCATTTGCAATACAGTATCATAGATATATAAATTACACAGTTTTAATGATTAGTAATTTTTAAAAAAATATGTTGATAGCAATGAAAATACTGTTTTACATGTGGTAATACAACGGAAATAAGTACTATTATAGATATTTTATCTAAAGTTGCATTGCAACAGGTTTGTTGTTAGTAACTTCAAATTTTTTATCCCATTTTTGAAGAGGAGTACTGTATTTTCAATCATAAGAAAATTAATTAGTTGACGGACTCAGGATAAAACTATTGCAAAACGGTTTAAGTAGGAGCTCCGAACATGCGTTAACACTATATGTAGGAATGAGATCTGGACCAAATGATCTTAAGAAGACAACATCTTAATTGTGGCGGAAACTCGATCAATAGTGATATGGGAAATAATGAAAGGCTGTACATCTGCCATGACAAGCGAGTAAAATAATGAATTTAAGTAAGGATATTGTGGGTTATTATAAACAGAATTAAAAAATATCGCAAACTCTCCAGAAACAGAAAAACTGTCTCTAAACGATTCTCTCAAAATACGAAATCTTTTCCAGTGACTGTCCTACTACTCCTTCTATATACAACAAAATTCCAAAACTGTTTCGGGTCATCATAAGATTAAATTCAAGATAAGTAACATATATATATATATATATATATATATATATATATATATATATATATATATATATATAAAATTTATTATAATAATAAATCTTCCATAATTTATTTCTTAACTTTCAATCTATATTATTGATTTATTTAAAATAATGAAAAGCAAATTTATGATTCTTCCCCATAAATGTATCTTTTATTAATATTTAATTTATTATACATAATCTCCTTTACCAATCAGAGAGGGCACTTTAAATTATTTGTTGGTTATTTTTGAGAATATTCCTACATACAGTCAGAAACCCCCATATTGACATATTTACAAATGAGGACTTCATTCTATCTGCAATTTATAAGACAGATTTATAAAACATTAAATGACATTAATATCGTCCTCCCAAAATTTCCCTGCAGAGGAAAAATTGGACCTTAAGGAAATTTAAAAAAATAATGTCTTGTAATGTTTATTATTTACATTTACAGACTTATAGACTCATTCGTTCATTTTCATCCGTATATGTCAATACAAATTCAGTACATACTAATTATTATGCCAGTTACTAGTTATCTTGACTTGTCTATAAATAATTAAACAATAATCGTTTTAATTATTATATCATTGTATTTATATGTGTATTTTGGAAGGTTAGAACATTTAAAACGTTCGTTATATCATTTCTTATTGAATAGGTGTTTTATGAAAATTCCGAAAGAACTATGTCACTTGTACCATTTTGAAACTGTAACAGATTCTGTACTATTCCAAATTATTAGAAAATTAATAGTAAATTTGTACTATTTAAGTATTTGTAAAACCATTACATTTTAAGAAAACGTAAGAAACATTAATAATAAAAGAATACAAAACCAAATCTGATGCGTTAAACAATTATAAAAAGCCGAACGGATGGAGAAAAAATTAATTGGTTTTAAGAGATAAAGAAATATCCTAAATAAATGCATTTCAGATTTTCTCGTTGAGACCAATCTTATATAATAGAGCAAAACTTTGTTTTGTTTTTACGAGTTTGTTGAAGTTTATAGCGTATTTACTACTTTAGATTTAAACTTTATAATAACAGGAAACATTCATAAGTAAATTCCGATTAACAAATAACTGCAATATTTGTTTTATGAAGACTTTTGAGGTTATTCTTGATAGTATACGTTTTATAGATACTTTCTTGTAAAAATTATTATTTGACATTTACAATGCACTTTACAGCTGATCTGAAGTGGTTAAGATCATATAATGTAAGATGTTCAATAAAAGGAAAAAAAATATAAAGATAATATTTGATATTATTATTTTGCATCAATATATATTGTTGGTTGTCATACATTTTCAACCAAGTATTATGTTCAACTGTATTTTTCGTATTGAAAGGTGTGATATCATATTATCTGACAACAGTTTTAAATGCTACATATTGCAAAACCGACATAAAATATATCCAAAAGGATCAAACACTCATTTATATATACTATAAAATCATATATATATATATATATATATATATATATATATATATATATGAGTATTTGATACTTTTTGATATAGTTTATGTCGGTTTTACAATATCTAGCATTTAAAACTGTTGTCAGCCGAATATTATTATTATGTGAAATAACGTAAAATAGCTGCTTTCTCGTTTAAACATAATTTTAAACTGGTAACTAAAATATTCCAACTAAACTGGTAACTATTCCGTTCCAATTAAAATCAATGATAGGTGTTTGAAGTTTGTAGAAATCGTAACGGTAAACTTAGGAAAATGTCTCAGCTTATAACTTCACTTGTTCAATATTTTGTATAGTAGAATTCTATAACTTGTGTCAAAGGAAACAGTTATGGATTTTTAGAAGCGCAAACGTTTAAACAGCTTAAGAGGTTTGAATATACACGTGTATAACGAGAAGTTAACGTAAACATTTAAACAGATAATTTAATTGGGTAAACATTATCAAAAACTAATTGGTTTGTTTATAATCAAAAGTTTCCTTCGTCTTACATAATTCTTATATCAAGTATTGATATATTTCGCACTAAAATAAATATTGTATGTTATTGCACTTAATTCTTAAGACTAAATAATATTCTCAATTATTACTTAAAATATTACGAAATTTGTACTGAACAGATTAAATATTTTAAAGGCGTTATAATAATAAAAAAATTTAAAAACATTTTGCAAATTCTGTGTTATTAATCTATTAGAATCAATATGAATAGAATTTTCTTCATCATGGCTTTTCTTATTACAGTCCTAGCACTATTATGTACATTATTATACACAGTTATATTTGTAGACAATAGTAACAAACGACATTACATTGCTAGATATAATAGGACTTTTTTGTTACCCCTAGATTTATCTAAATATAGTAATATATAAGTAAAGCCTTTTCGATTGGTTATTTACATTATATATGTAGTTTTAAGAGATAATTTTCTATTGTATGGTTTAATTTCAATATAAAATACAAATGGTCTATTAATTTGTTTATACTTTTTTTTAAAGACACTCTTTGTTGACGTTATTACTTTTTAAAAAACCTGTTATTTTAACAGATAATTTGAAATCTGTTTAAAGCGTTATTATTCATTCCCCCCCCCCCCCAGGGTTCATGTTATACACCAGATTCTATTTCGAAATCAATCTTATTATCATCACATCATTTACAGATTATTGCCTAATACAGTTTAAAAATTGAACAGACGAACCGATAGATGGAAAACGGACAGATTAAAACACGTTTTATATCGACTCATTCTTAACTTTGTCTTCTAATTCTGTCTTTAATATTTGTTCCAGTTACAAATTATAACTGATAACAAGATACTGTGATTTTCCGTTTCATAAATATTCCCCAGGATCTATACGTTTCCTTACAGTTACAGCCACTAAATTTGATAAGGCAGTACACCCTAATGTCAGTCAACAGTTAAACTAAACAATATTAATATAATTTGTTCACTAAAAATGATTATAATATTTAACCTTTGTATTTTTCCCTTTTATATCAATATTATTCCAGATCTCTTTTAATGTTTCAATTATGTTGTTACATACAATTGCTACAAGTTATATTGTCTTTTGGTACAATTCTTAAAAAACAGCTCTTATGTAATTATAATCTACTGATTTTATATACTACATAAAATAAAGAGTTTAAAAAATATCAATAATAATATTATTTTATATGTTATAAAATGTTATATTTTGTTACAACTCTGTTTTATTATGGATTTTTGGTAAACTGCAAAATCATATAATCAAATATTATCCAATAACTAAATAAAAATAACCTAAAAATAACTACGTTATTATACTTAGCCTTATGTGTTTTGTTGCAAATAACACGCGCGTTTAATGTTTATTGTACGCGTGTTGAAGTTATGCAAACGAATGGTATTATGATGTAAGAGGAAGGAAATCGTTTTATTCTATGGATTCAGTAATATATACTTTTGCAATTACTGTGTTTGAACTTGTGTAGACTAGTAGTAAGGGAGTGATCTGTGTAGATGAAATCGTTTCGCAGTCTCTCAAAGGATTCTAATTTGTTCAATTTTTTTTCATAAATTATTTAATGTAGACATTTAATGTAAATCATTATTAGATTGATTTACCATCTTGCTATAACATAGATTCTACTCATTTAAAATGAGTTTTTCTAAAATGTTTTTTCCCCTATCTTTATATAATAAGTGAGAAATTAAACATAACTATATACATTTAGATATATGTACAAAAAATTCTACACAGGAAAAAAAAAATCAGATATTTACAAAGGTTAAATATTTACATTATTTTTCTCCTAATTTAAACAAATATTTATAAATATTATTTATTAGGTATATTCATGAACATACATTGACAACTGATTTTGTGGTTTTAAGCGTCATATGTATGTATGGAGTTTTAATTTATAATATGTGTTTACTGAAAGGTGGTCATTGCCTACTTTCAGAGACGAAATTAATCCGAAGGTCACAAAAAGTCAATTAGTGTGAAAAACTGCAATAATGGTAGGTATAACGTGTAAAATAGGAAAATCTGGTGTAAGCCTAACGTAGTTAGTTTGAGGGTGGTCTGTGGATCACTCAACACTAAATTATAACCCTTCTCAAAAATACACTAAACTAACCAGCTTGTAGACCGTGGAAGCACCTTTGACAACTAACTAAAAAGATTAATAAATAGGGAAGTAAATATTTAAGTATGAAAAAGCATTAGATACATTTAACCCTAGTGCTCATTGTATGGCAATAAAGGTATTTCAAAGACAGATTATTAACAGTTTTTAGATGATAGTGTGCGCAGTTGGGTATATGATATAATAAACGTCAAAATAAATCATTATATTAAATGGTTATAATTATTTAATTATTCTTGTTCATAGAAAGTTAAATATAGTTTAATAAATGTTCTATTTTAAAAGTAAGTTAATTTTACTAATTTAAAAAAAATAAAATAAAACATATATAGCCTACCCGACAAGTTTGATTAGATAACTTTCAATTCCCAAAGTATACAACCTTGATTAATTAAATAGTTGACTGTTCAAATTTTAAATATACTGTATTTTAATAATTAAAACATGTTTCACTGGTTTGCATTTTTAATCACAATTATTATTTGGAACGATGCTTTTTGAATACAAATGAAGAACCATTATGTTATTTCCATGATGTTACCCTTTCCAGGAATCACGTCTTACAAATAAAGACAAAACAGGTGAAATTAATATTTCTCTCCGCTTTTTACATTTTAAATATGCAAACGTTTTCATCTTAAAAGGAGTAAAAATATAATTATGTAAAACATAGTAAAGGGTAATCTCAATTTTAGAATAACCCCTCATTTACTTAGTAAATATAACTGGGTAGAATAAGTTTATTTAATTATTCAAAAACCTAAACAAATTAGATTTGATAATTTCAAATATTGTTGAAAATATTATGTTTTTAATTTTATAAAATAATATTGTAGTAATAAAATCACATAATTCATATTTAATGAAGTAATTTTAAACATCGAAACCGCTCGCCAAAACAACAATGAATTAACCATTGTAATCTATCGTATTATGTACACTAATAATTATAAAGTTTAAAATATATTTCTCTCAGTTTTAAAATTATTGTAGCTTTGTATCTTGATAAAATTTGTGGAATTATGTCTCCGGGTTGGATTTATTATTTTAGAGATATATGTATATCCTTCCTCTTGAAATATAATATAATTAAAAAAATTTAATACAGTAATAATCATATTTCCCGTTCATTATGCGTAAGCCCTCATTTGTTATTAATATTTTTTTGTATAATTACAAAAGTGAATAATATACTAACCATTTATAAAGTATAAGGTATATTCTTATGATATAGGTTTACCATTCATTACCATACAATCAGTTTACAATTGTTGAAGAAGTATATATACAAATGTATTATGAAGAATAGGACTAATCTGGGGTTTACACTTATCGTCAAAATAATATGTAAGGTCAGGATAAAAAATATAATTTCGGAACACAACAATAGTGAATATATTTATTTGTATAAACCAATATTGAAGATTATCTGTCGAAAAAGAAGTCTTCAAACAACAAGTCACAATATCTTATATTTTGTTAATATTTCGTCCCTTAGGAATATATATTCCATAATTAGAAGATTACAATGGGAAATTAGGAAAAACATGGTACTTCAAAGTTCTTTTTAAAACCATACATTACAATATGGAACAAACATTAACACAACAAACAGATTAAAAGTAACAGAATGTTGATTAAACAGTCATTAAATTAATATATTTTAGAATTATAGATGTATATCAATTGAAATTTGTGTTAAATTTTCACAAACATTGGTACATACAAAGTTTTTATGATGGCGTGAGATTAAACAAACATTTCCAAAACAAGTGATTTTTTTATTGCCTATGATATCGCTGGTCTTGTATTTTTCTTAGATTTTCAAAACATTATCTTAGAAATGACTTTATGTAATCAAAATGTCGCACTTTTGTAAATTAAGGAAAATAAAAAGACGAATAATCTAAGTTCTCATTTAGAATTACATTAATCTTGAGACAATATAGAAAATTTAGTGCTTTTAGAGATTGTGAAAGAGACATGGGAGTTTAGAACCACTTCACGACAGCCACACACACTGTATTATTCCGAATTATGTGAAATTAAATCGCTAAATTGCACAAATACTTTTTAAGCATTACATGAAAGGGAAAGTAAGAAAGGAAAACAATTGCCAAATTTCTGTCATATTAAAAAAGTATACAACGCTAGTGCCAAATAAAGAGAAACATTCCTTTTTAAAACGATAAAAACATTACAGTAGGACTATAAACATTTTTAAAGAAACATAGGAAACTATGTAAAGGAAAAATTATATATATATATATATATATTGTAAGTGTTATCTTCAATCAAAGGTCATGCGATATTCATCAACCGGTCATTGTGTGAGGATTCCAAATTAGATTCTATTAATACATCAATGTATTTATCTTTATTGCTAAGAAACGTACTGTATCCTTCAACTGGTTAAATTTGGTAGCATTCTTCCTAGGATTAATTAAATGTATCAGATAAGCAAGATTTTAATTTACATGATATAGATAATATCGGTCTTCAAATTTAATTATTTGGACATTTTTAAATGGTTTCACGTAAGTTTATTTTGTAGCAGAAGTTTAATATACTTCTTACATATCAATTTGGGCATATATTGCGATAAAAACATATTGACGTTAACTGTATATTTATCAGCTATACACATATATCGATAAATAGAACTGCTCTTATGTTAACTCAGGGGCATAAGTTTACTTTTGCCATTTTGAGATTTACTAGCCTATATAATATATACTATTTATATTTATATTTAAACAGATGTTTGAAACTATATATGAAAGTTTATTTCTGTCAAATTAGTATGAGCTAAGTGTCCAGAAAGTGCAAGTTGGAAACTGTTTGTATAGTTAATCTTAAAATATTACTTCACTTATCCTATAATTAGACCTATGTTTTATTTTATGAGTTTATTTATATATGACCGGTTTTGGACATTGACCCATCACCAGATTGATAAACAATAAAAAAATTTAATGGACACACCACTAAAATCACAAAACATTTTACATATGATTGGAGATCGTCGTATGTTCCATAAAATATAAACATGAGACACACACTAGAAAAAAAAAATACGTCGGAAATGTAAGTAAAGAAGACTGAAGTTGTAAGCCAGATCCAGTCTCTTATCAGTTTTTCAATTGTTCCTGTACTCGTCACTTGGTTAAAATGTCGAAAAATATGTTTGATTGAAAATTGCCGATCAATTAACAAATGAGTCAATGTTATACGTCATGCTAATGTCGATCTCCTTTAAGGAATCATTTCAATAATGTTTGGAGATATGTATTATATTCTGGTTAAAGTCGAATACGTTATAACATACTCAACTTTTTTATATTTTTTATTTATTAACAATGAATACTTTAACAATTTGCCTCTACGTTGGGCGACAAATATAACATACGCAACTTTGTTATATTATTTTATTAATTAAGTAACAATTATTACTTTAACAATTTGCCTCTACGTTGGGCAACAAATATAACATTCACGTCTGTTTGCTTTATGTTATATAAAAAACCTTTTACTTTACTTTCAATTCTTCTTTTACTTACTTACTTATTTAGGATTTAATTTTGATTTATCTTGGTACTGAAAGTATTTGGTCAATACACAATACTTTAAAATTTAAAAAAACTCAATTTATTTTAAGGCAGAACAAACAAGGAACAAATTGTTGTACGGAAATATAGTTACACATTTAGTAACTTAATTTTAGCAACTTATTCTAAAATCTATTAGACATTCATACAACTTTCATTCCTTATGTCTAACAATCTAATATTAAACAAACACAAATTTCAATACGAGCAAATATATTTCTTCTACTGCATTTTCTCAATTACTTTTATACTCTCAAAAAAAAATTTCAAATTTATCAATCTCTCCAATTTAATCCTCGGCTAGCTCTTGATATACAAAACAAATGAAATGATTAAATTTACTGACTCTTGGTTAGATTTAATTTCCTATACTAACAAAACTTAAATCTACAATCTCGGTGGGAATCCTTTGGAAGCTCAAGCAAAATGAAATTTAAATAGTATTAAAAAGATATTAATATAAAACATTTGGTACTTATCAATTCTTGTCCTGGTCTCTCTTTCGACGAAAGCACACTTTCACAAAACCCCAACCAACACTTTCCCCTTTATTTAACCAAAAAAAAAAAAAAAACACTTTCGATGCACACACTTGCTCCTTGATGATGGATCCTGGCGATGACGAGATAATCTCCTTCTTCCAGGGTGACGATGAACAACGTTTTCTTCGCGTTGAAGACGACGAATCAAACTCTTATCTGCTGAAGGCTCCTAATTTAATGTCTCTCTGAAGATAATACTCAGCGAGTTTTATTTAATTAAATTATTTTATTTTATTTGTTTTTCTGATATCACTTTAATCATGTTATATGGTTTGATTGGGGTGATATCGTTCAACGTGTTACTACATGAAGATGTCCCATGTAGCTCGACTTTATTGAGATAAAGTTCATTAAGGGCAATTGTTTTTTTTAATTCCTTTAAACACATAAACGAGTGACACGTTTGGCCAATATTAAAACTGGGGCACTCAATGAAACATATTTTGTATAATTTGCAACTGCTTTACATAGATAGTGTTCTTAATATTGACTCTAGGTTATTCATTCTTCTATATGTAACGGTAACATTTTGTTTTGTTTACTTTTTATTATTTTTAGTTTTTTCAGCATTATGTTTTAAATGCTATTAGAAGTTTTTTCATGTTTTTTAAACAACATATTTTTTATTGAGCTTTTGCACTCGTTTGGTACTCCCATATGAATAATTAGATTCATACAATTTTTCTAGAGAATTTAGAATACTGCTTTAGGTTGCTGTGTTATATACAATGATTCTAGAATATGAATATGGGTGCTTAAGTTTAAAATAATAAATAAAGCCAGTTCAAAAACTTCGTCCAGTTTTATTGTTTTAATTTTTGTATTAGTTCTGAATAATCTATTAGAGTGTGGAAAATAAAGAAAACAAATTGATTCTTTATGATGTTTTCGAGTTCACAAGGTAAGATATATTTGGACCAATGCCCCTTCAGTGAAAGAGGAGAGGTGTGCTGGTTGACAGATTTCAAAGGTCGTAAGTCTTGAAAAATTCGCGTACTTTGTTGTTATAGTCTGTCTTACCGATAACTATCATTAACTGTCCTTAACAGGTTTGGTTATGAAAGTATATTTCGAAACTAATTTGTTTTCATGATTGCTAATTGCACATTGTCTGCATTTTCTTGTTCCGTTGTACACCTTTTTGTACTTGTATACGTTTTAGAGGTGTTTAAGACAAGCTTCAATAACCTACAAAGTACATAAAACTAATAAAAGAAGACCTAATGATGATTTGATCTACTGTGAACAATTTGAGTCTAGTGAAGACTGTTGCAATCTCAAGAAGAGTGTAATTAGAAAAATACTTATATTCTTTATCGAGAGTATTTGGGAGATACATTAACAAATATAAAGAAAATACTGTCATTTTCCGTAAAAACACACACAAAAATATAAGTTTCAAAAGAACTACAATTTGTGTACGTGAAGAATATTTTGATTTATAATTGGTTGGAATGTAAACCCAAGGTCCCAACAATTAGGTACAGGCTATTTAGTAACCTAGAAATATAATTGACTTCAACTTGTTGTATATAAATCTATATATTACCAAACACATTTAGTAGAGAATTAATATAAGTAATTATGGATATCAAACAATTATTAGTGTTTCGATTCTAGATTTACTTTCGGTTTTATGGACTAAGGAAACCAATATTATGAATTTTCTCTATGATTTTAGTAAGGCTTTTTGGGAAAGTAAACATAATAAATTACACAAAACGTAAGACTGTATGGAAATATTTTGTATACGTAAATCTAAACCAATACGAATTTATAAAAAAATTAATAATGCCTTGAAAAAGTTGTTGAATTTGTCAATTAATTTGGATTATTACAACACACAGCACTACATTTTAGGTACAAATGTTTTAAAGTAATTCTACCTAAACTAACTATCTCGTATATTAAATAAGGATGATATATTTTTAATTATGTATTATGAGGGTTTCATTAGTATTAATTATTGTTAATAATTATTATATTTTGTTACTCTTTATAATTGGTTAAATATTTTAATAATTTTTCTTTTGGTACAAAAATATATGTATGTAAATATTTACTTAACAAAATAAAATTATTATTATTTTTTAATTTTATTATATATTATTTTGTTCAAAATGAAAATTTTCATTTTGAAGTTTAATATATTTTAAATTTCAGATATTTATTTCTCTTCTCATATCTAGCATACATGCAATCTACGAGCAACTATTATGCATAAAGTATTTAAAACGTTTTATCTATGCATACACTTTTCAAATAATTATGATCGTGATATCAAAAAGTGCGTAGAAAGTGTTAAATTGGTTGATTATCGTCACAAGAAGATATATACACAATTAAGAGAGCCATATACCTCTCTGTATGTACCACATTACGTATTGTATGGTCTCGTTAATGGTGAAGACACAAGGATATATGCAAAATAAGCTTGCCCGGAAAATAAATCCGTTAATTAAGAAAGTTACTGATTTACTGAAATAATTCAGTTGAATCCTTTCCATTTAACTGTTCTGATCTCTTGAGAGAAGCTCACAACTTAATAACGGGATTGAAGCTAACAACAATGTTTATGTCTAAAATATTAATCCAATGTATTACTCTTTCAGACTTAGCTGGCACGTTCAAATTCTATTTATCACAGTTTGCCACTTAATTATTACACCACAACCTATCACTGTTTCTCAACACAATCCTTTACAAGTAATGATAAAATATTTGTTATTATATAAATTGTAATATACATCAAACTGTTAGGGTGTACGGCTTTTATGAATACAAATATACTCCATTACGATATTGGTGTATTATTGTTAAAATGGTGATTGAAAACCCCATTCAACAAATCACTAAGTAAATATTGACATTTGTAAATCTAAGTTGAGCAGTACAAACTATTGTAGAACCTACGTGGTTTGAATGTGCATGTGTAAAGAAAAAAATATAAAGTAAACCTTAAATTGAGAATCAATTTGCGTAAAACATTTTTGAAGATGAATAACCTTTTTTATTAATTATCAGGTTTTAATCATTTACGTATTTTTATCACATGTATTTCTACTAAATATAAATTAATTGTAAGGTATTAATTAATTTCTTGATGTCTCTAGGGACAGTCTCCTATATAATAATCATAATTATTTGTTTGAAACACAGTATTTATTTCTTCATATTGACCTTCATAAGTGTAAATTCACAAGGTACTGTGTTTTCACTCGTGATTTAAATTAATATAATGAATTGTATGAAGCTAAAGGTTAAGCTATTGGCTCACGTTTTGTATGTGCGATTTCAAGTACAGTGTTATTGTATCCACGAAGCATCGCATGACTAATGGAAGCTTCATTTATAGGGATTCTTGTAGAAAAGATTAGAACTATGGTCTAAACACTGAATTTGATGATCATAGATTACCTAACTGAAAAGCCGCCTCGACGGCGTTGGCCCTTCACACGCTGTTATATCACTGTATGGCAATTATTAATACATTTTGTTTTAAATACTGTACTCACCATCATTGTAACTCTCAGCACAAACTGTTAGGACGGTGTGATCCAACTCCACATTCTCGTCAACAAATCCCTCATAAAGTAGTTTGTCGAAAACCAGTGAGTTATCATTCTTATCGGCGATTCCAACATGTATTAATTTTGTCACTGGAAATAAACACATTATCAATATGTTAGTATCTGGATTTCTAGTAGCTATACTATATATTTAACGTAATAATTAAATAACTATTTATTTATATTTACCTATTCCATTCAAATATGTGTTATATTTAAATAAATGCTAAATAGAAGTGTATTATGTTTCTAAAATAGTTCTGAAGTATATGTTAAAAAGATATTTTTAGGAAATGATTAATAATATGAGTTTATATGAAGAGTTTTAAAAACGTATTTAACATCACTGGTATTTGAAACTTCTACGAAGTTAATATTGGACAAGCCTTTGTCAAATATTCAATTGTAATATTGGCGCGTATCGTTATTTGTAATTTTTACACGACATTTATTGCAATATTAATATAACTCACGAAATTAATATTATAATACCCACCGAGCACCAATGGAACCAGTTCTTTTCCGACTAACAATTTGGTGTAAGACTTTAAATGAGTAATTTGGATTAGTGTAATTAAACAATTATTTAATTCTACAAAAAAGCTCTTTAGAGCGACATATGTTTCACCGGTAGGCATTTTAAAGCTATAAAATGTATTACAAAAGAACAACTGTAAATGACCAAAATTTCAAGAGAATGGAAATTAAAGAGGCCAGACGTTTTTACAGAAAGAGCAATGACATGAATAGTGGGTTGGAGAGGAAGAGGGTTTAGAAAAAAACACAATATGCTTCAAAATGAGCGATGAGTTAAGATGTATATATATATGTGTTAATTTAACTTGGAAGTATTGTTTATTATAATAGATCTTTTAATTCTCAAATATTCCAAAGTTATTCAGTTTCCTACTTTATTGTTTCGTCTGAATAACTTTAACATTTCACTAAGAATCATAAATTATGTCCTGTGTTTAAAAAACGATTCCTGTGGTAATGGGATCTCCTATGTCACTCCTCGCTCCCGAAAATTTCATTGCTAAATTTCAAGATAAAATGTTTATGTCTAATAAAACATACCTTCTTTAAAAATATAGTATACAGGTATCGTTACATGGCTAATGTCTATTTAACGGTATGACGATAATTACTTTGGAACCTAATATGTTGGGCTATATTATTTGTAATCCTATCTCAACTCTAAATATGTTACTAGTGATGACATTAATAAATTTACGGTGTACCAAAATATTAACATATTCCCCCATACTGAATTTTATCAAAATCTATTGATTGTTTGGAAATGCACGGCGGATAAAACTGTAAAAGTACAATAATAAACAAAAAAGACTCCCTTAATAATGCGTGACAATCGTATTCAATCCTCACTGATTTTCAACCACACCCCTATCATTGCAAACACCGCCTACTTCAAATTAAAAACGTCAAATCACCCATTCAATAGACAATCCGTATGAAAAATTCCATAGAAGTACGGTTACATAGATATTTTATTTTATGGATAGAGGTGCACATAGACATCTTTATTGAAATGGTATATTTGTGCCTGCATTATAGATGGAAAATTCCAAGAAGTTAGAATCCCATCACACTAATCGTCACATTAATTGTCTTTAATTTACAATAACAACACAATTTAAACTGATTTGTTTTAAATGACATTCCGGGCACTTTTACAAATTTTAGGTCGAGCTTCAGTTTTTATAAACTCTACGACATTAAGTCATCAAAATAGTTCCCCTAGTGAAAAAACACGTGTGGGCCAACCTTTTCCTGTAGCTGATAATTATAACACTGTACCCGCCCATGTGCTCTCATTTAATAGCAACAGAATCAGACCCGTTAATCTCTTTAACCATTCAGTGGTTAATATCTGAATTATTAATGAGGAAGTAATGTATTTCACTGGTACTCTCATTGATTTATACGACTGTTTTGTTTCTATCTACAGTTATATTGTTGCTTATATTGACATAAATTATATTTTGAATAGAGAGATAATTAAAAACTAATCTATATTGGAAACATGAAGACCTGAACAGATGAAATAACATTAGTCGGTTTTTTCAAATCCACTTAATAGACTTTCGTTAATATTCATCCCTGAAAACCATTAAGATGTTTTAAATATTGCAGGTTAATATTTTGGTTAATGTATTCCGTATGAACCATACAAGAAATATATTTAGCAAATATTATTTAAATTATTTCAATTTGATAAAATAATTTGTATAAATAGAGCTTTCGAATTGGTGAATTATTTACATAAATGGAAAGTTATTCACTGATTTATGTTGTCGGTGGTAGTAATATTTTTCCAACAATTATGTAATTCTTATTGTAAATTACATAAAGCTGGAATAACTAATCAAGCTATAATGCACGAAAACAAAAGTACCAAAAATTAAATTATTGTAAAGGGTTTGAAATTTTCTCACTACAAATAAATCGCTGACTTTATAAATGGTTTACGATAGTAACAATAGTGAGAAATTGTTTCTAAAACTCAATTAAACTGCAATAATTGTATTGAGTAACAAGTACATTTTGTGTGCTTCTATTTTGCAATATTAAGACTTATATATATATATATATATATATATATTAGTTTACATTATAATTTAGTTTATTTTTATAATATTTTATCAATCAAACGAAAATAATATGAAGTTAATATTTTTTATATTGTGCACTAATCAATTAGGCAGTGAAACAAGCTACTATAAACAGCAGTGGCTGTTATGAAGTCACATAGATAATCTTTTGTAAAAATACACAAAACTCACATACACATAAACACACACACACACACACACACACACACACACACACACACACACACACACACACACACACACACACACACACACACATATCACACACATATATATGTATGTGTGTGTAAATCTGGAACGACTTGAGTTAATTTGGTAAAAAATAGTTTTAGGAATTGTGCTTTGGTGACTAATTGGAATGCAGATTTTCTGGTTAAGACTTGAATACCTTATTAGCTCTAGATAGTTCATCTTATTAGATAGTGTTATGTCTCCATTACATTCCCTTTCATCCCAAGTCCTAACTCTATCCAGGTCTAAAACTATCGACGATAGAAGTTATTAAAATTTCACAAATTTGCTCAATACCTTAAAACAAAAACATTCCGTTAATAAAATAAATGTCAAATGTTCTGTGAAACTCAACTCCTCAGAAAATTTCCCATACAAGTTAGGTGTGATAACGGCCACTGTATGTGTGGTAAAGCTAAGAAGGAAGATTCCGCCGCGGCCTGTGGTTTCTAGGGGTAATGAGACTTTCGTGCTGATGGGGGGATAGGTCCACTAGAAATAAAACGCGATTTTCATGATTTTCTGTGACTGTAACTGGTGAACGAAGAGGGACGGAAGTCTTTCGGGGTCATGGAAGTAGAGGATAATTTATTGGACACGTAGAATCAACTCAAAGTGTCATACGATATTTCCGAGGGAAACTACAGAACTCCCAGTTAGACAATGGAGAACTGAGTAGGGAGGTCGGATTTTGGACGCCAGTTTATTTGTTCTTACCAATTTAATAATTGTTTTATAAATCTGAGTCATAATAGCACAATAGTGTTGGAGATAATCATACACATTAGAAATGTATTATATTTCCCTGATCTCTCAATTTTCTGATAAACTTAGTCGCCAATAGTTAAGACTGAATGTTAAAATGTGTTTAAAACCAAAAGTCGATTGTTTTAGTACTAGATTTTATTATTTAAACTTTTTATTTTACAATATTTTAACTATGGATTTATATAGTAAAATATATAAAAATCAATCTATTTGATCGTCCAATCAAATTTTGGTGAAAAAGTAAGATTTTTAATTGAAACCAAAGATTTATAATTTATAAATTAAGGCTGCATGTGAACAAAAAATGGGGGCTATTCCTCTATCCAAGAAGTTACACAAAAAATGTAATTTTATGTTATTTGTTTTTTTAATATTTGTGTTTATCGTTTGTGTTTATATTTATTAGTTACGTTTTAAATTGTAAATATTAAAATTGTTTTTAGTTTTTAAATAATCATAATTTTATGGGTACGTAATTGTATATTTTTTTTGAGAAGCACCAATTTTTAAAAATAACAACTACTATGTCTAGTTTCAATTAATTAGGATAAATATGAGAGACGTTTTATGAAAACTGTTAAAGAAACGAATAACATTGTGTAATTTATATATGTGTACAGATATCTCGAATTTGAGTACATGAAGCTATGGCTGAGTATTATCATTTGTATAGTTTTGAGTTGTAATACAGCCTCGTCAATGCCCTAGCAGGTGAAACCATTGGTCGGCTAGACTAATAAAAAGTGGATGTTACAAAATAAAAATTGTGTTTTATTATTTTTAAATAAATATTTATTTATTTATTTGGGCATCATTCATAAAAGATATCCATTCACTGGACTTCAAAAAGGAAATGTTTTTGAAACGACTGACATCCAATTTGTTTTCTTACATAAAAAATATTCATTTCTACGATCATGGTTTAAAGTAAAAGGAGAGAGACTGGAGTTTCTCGTAGTTCATTTTTGTAAGTATTATCTTAGTTTATTTTGTATGAAAATTTATCACACAAAATATTACTATACTAAACCCCGTATCTTTATCATGATAATAATGATGAAATTACTCAGAGAAGAGATTTGGCAGCAAAGTTTCAGTAATTACCAGAGCAATGCATAATTTCAGGCCATTGAAGAACAATCAACTTTTATGTTCACATTATCGCGAAGTACCCCACTGCTCAACGTTGCTTCACATTAAATCTGAATAGAAAATACAATATCTAAAAATAAATCGGTTATTAAAAATGTGCAATATTATATAAGGGTTGTTTCTTCCTTGTACTTTTACTCATTTAAAGTTTTAAACAATATTTTTAAGTTAGTTCAAATATGTGAAATTGTCTAAAACCTACGTAACAAACTTGATATTTTCTTATCTACGAGCTATGAATAGTAAAATATAACTATTTTACCTGTTTTATTTAAAATTTCAACAAACTTATTATAGCTAGACCGGAAAATCTCTAAACATCTCCTTAATTTTAACAATTAATAATGGGATTTTTTTGCTAGCTTACTCATCTTATTTATTTTATGAAAAATTGTTTATTAATAATTTCACAAAAGTTATTTTCATTAACGGTGTTGACGGTAAATTCTGTTAAAATTGTGCAAAAATAAAACTAACTTTGTATTTCGTTAGGTTTTAATAAATATTTTAGAATTTTAATTGATTTGTCACTTACGTCGTTATATGAAATATTTTTTGTGTAGTGTTTAGTTGATTCCCGTCACCAAATAATTCATTGTGGGTTTCGCAGTTGTTGATATTTATTTCGGGATTCCACTTAATAGTACCTAGTAGATTACTGCTTAGAGTTTTAATGATGATGGTTGAACGGTTGAAGTTAAGTTAGAGTTTTTTTTTTTTGAAAGTACTTTGTTTGGTTTGACGATCTCTGGAACAACAATGTTATATTAATTTATAGTTTCTCTCAAAGTACTAATTTTGTAAAATAACTGAGATCTTTATTTGCTATCCATTCTAGCGAGGCAGTAGGTTCTGTATCCCACTCCCTGTATCCAGACCGGGGGGGGGGGGTGATTTGATCTTTCACTGAAACCTGACAAACTTCTTGCTGTAGCCTGAGCGTGGATGGAATGGTCCTCCGAATGCAATATGTTTAACACATCCTATCGCTGTAAACCTGACGGATTCTGATGGTTAAGCCATTTAAGCCTCCTTGGACTGTGGAAAGCTACACTTTCTGTAGTATCTTGATTCGGGAGCACATTTGACGCACGCAGACAGGGGGTGTGTAACCTCTCCAGTGGAGACTGTCTGCAGAGATGCAACAAGATCTATTGTCTCATATTGAAAATGTACACATTAGGGTATTATATGCGTTAGATAGGTCAACAGAACGCCTGTTTGCCCAACTGGAGTATTTATAGAATGTAGTCAATGTCAATGTAGATAACGTAGTATTATAATGTAATTCCTATCATAAACAATAAAATGTATGGTCTGTGTGAAACCAGTACTAAGTACGTATCTATGTAAGTGAACCGAAAACTATCATTTATATTCAAACATTAGTTTGTTGTAGTTTCTTGTTGAGTAAACATTTACTCAAAAGTTCACTTAGTTATTATAAAATAATTGATTTAATTGTATATTAATACTTTGCTGTAGAGAGAGACTTTTAATGGCTGTCTGTATGAAGAAAAACAACATACCAGGTGTTCCTAAAGTACGGGAACTATCTCGTAATTTTTAAAGTTTTAGATGTATGGTAATAAAAAATTATATAAATGTAGTAAATTTTATTTAAACTGGAATATTTTAACGTAAGGTACAAAGAGTAATGGTAAAAACCTTCTAATAAAAATAAGAATGACAGTATTAATATATAAATGGTTTAAGCATAACCAAATTTGTTCACGAATTTTAACTGATCTTACATGAAAATGTTTTATAGACAATACAAAACTACTGAAACATAACAAAAATAATAAACTTTTGAAAAACTCATACCCTCACACCTTTAAATTATAATCACAACAATTGAAAAGCTAAGCCATACAAAACAAGTTATTAGAGAAATTAAGACAGAATTGGTGTTGCTAGTAAAAAGCTATCAAATTAGTATATTGTTAGGCATTTAAAGATTTGTGCCTATTTCGTACCAAACTTCATTAGACAGAACAAAAGTGCTGTACATAATACTTCTGTGGACCTCCACGAAAGTTTCATTTTTCAATTTCGATCTGTTAAAAAAAAAAATTGAATGTGTCTCATATTTTTAGAACACCCAGTATATTTTCCACCTCAGTCGTATTTTGTTTTAAATAATTGCAATAGAAGTTAATTTAATTTTCCTTCAAAAATGTAATAACATATTTTTACAATACATCGAAAAGACCCAATCATTTAACTACATTTACAAAATGGATAATAGGCTTATTTCCACTAAAGCAACTAACTATTTTAATATCGATATTGAATTTATACATTTCAATGCAACGCTACAACTGGTCAGTAACAACATTAAATTATAGATTGTACATATTTAATTGCCTTTAAGTTATTACCTTCGGTTACAAATGGTATAAAATGAGTTACTTTACAATTAATTTAATTATATTTATGAATCAAATAATGTTATTAATGAACAATAAATGCACTTTATTCACGTTTGTATTTAATTTTAAATGTTATCATCCCTTTATAGGGAGATAGTTGAAAACACACACACACACACACACACACACACACACATATATATATATATATCATTCTTATCCTAACTGTGATTATATTTATTATTCCGATAGAATGGTTTCTTCTCTTACTTTGAGAATCATGTGACGTATTTATTTATTTTTTTAATAGGACAGCTATTACCATTAGTTTATGATACAAAATATATTACCCTGTTATTTACTTTTAGTAATATTGTAGCGTACTGGAATCAATATGTTTGATGTCTTGTATTACGACACTTAGTCTGAAGTGTAATTTATGATAAAAACAAAAACAAAATTATTTTAAATTTGATCTAAAAACATATTCTTAACGACATAAAGTTTATAAAATATAAATGTAAACACGAAAATATATTAAAATATAAAGAGAGTAATTAAATTCTTATATAGGAGTGTAAGGATGTATTACGTCACGAAATATATGAAATCAACTCATTTCAATATAAATAAAATTGATTTTATATTACTAATATATATTATTATTTATTTACTAATATAATATATAAAGGCAATTCTACTGTTGCCAAAGGAATAAAATTATGTCTCATTTGAACGAAAAACCCCCACAGTTGTTTCTTATTTTTTGTTTTGTATTTACATTTGTACTTAGTAACCTATATTGTGATGAGTCAGTTAGGTATATGACAGTGCTTGCACGTAATAAATGAAGTTTTTGTGTAGGAAGTTATATTTGTGTGGAATAACAATGATTTTCCTTATGTATATTCCGCCACGTGACTTCTTTTTTGGTGTTACAACTAACGTGTTTCAGAACACCTGTTCCATCTCCAGAGTTTTTTTTTTTCACTCGCATGAGATCGTTAATAAATTAAAATTCAACAAACATCGCGAACAAAACAATACATTTCACAGACGACACATAGCACAGCACATCACACAAAATGTGCATCTTATCTATGCCCTAGGACAACTGACATCTCATATCAGTATCGGGGTTTATTTAAGATTTGTATCTTGAATTTTGGTAGGAGTATCATATATTGTATAATTAGTTGGTCGTTCATTAAGCATTCTCAATCTCGTAATTAAAGAAATCACCATTATTGATAATTATAAGAAGCACTGATGAACTTCTATAAAGAAAGATTTATTACTTTATAAAGAAAGATACACTAACTTTTTTTTTTTTTTTATTGAGGAAAAATCTGGTCATCGGAACATATTTCTAATAGTTGATAATTTTTGAAAGAAATAGATGTAAAAACAACACAAAGAATTAGATGTGCAAACGTAAATTAAATTCGGAACTATTAGAAATACCAAAATTTTATAATTATGAATGATCATTTCCCCCTAGTTAAGTATATATGTTGACGTCTTTTACTTCTATGGTTTGATCACATTTCTAATTTCTTAATATATATATATATATATATATATATATATATATATATATATATATATATTTCGTAATTCCTAATGTTTCTGGAATAAAAATAATCAATAAAATAATCGTTTAGAATTCTTAAAGTGAAATCTGATATTAAATCATATACAGTAACTTAGTCATTTTGTTAAAGTTGTTAACCATTGTAAAAGATATGTTTATAATAACTTGTTATTGAAACTGTACTCTTTTATGTAATTTACGATTACACACACGCAGGCGCTCACATACACAAAGACAAATAGATTGGTTTCATTATACTAAAATAAAACGAAACCTGTACAAGAAACTAATACTGCCTTCGTAAACACAGTTGAATTATTGAACTGTGTAAATTCAAAAACAGTTGTTTTTCTGTGTAAAATAAACGCCATAACACCACTTTAGGAAATACTTTTACAAACATACGTAAGGGCCGATAGTTTAAATCTAATTCAAAAGGCGTAGAAGGAAAAATTGTTTATCATTCAAAGTTTCATTCTATTTAATCAAATTTTGAAGACGTGCCATAGATAGAAATGTAAATTCTGTTTGCGATTAACATTCAAGAGACAGGATGTCAATAAAATAAATTTTCTCTCTCTATAAAGTTAATATTTCCGCATATGCATAAATTACTCTTTCTGTTAGAGTTTTAAGTTATTATATTTTTAATTTTTCCAAATGATAGTGAAAAAACAGGCTGTAATCTTTTTTAAATTCAATATTGTTTATTATCCAATAACACATGCAGTGATTTATAAATATATACATATATAGATACTTGTTTTAATGAATTGTAGTATTAATTGCAACATTACATAATACTCCATCTAAAAACGGAACAATAATTTAATAATGTTTTTGTAGAGATGCACATACTTTAATTACATGTATATAAGTATGTAAATGCGTACAACAAACATCATATATATGTGAAACTTTTGTTGATTAAAACGGAAGTAAATTGAACAGAGAAAAGTTATGTCCTATGTTGGATTTGAATACCGTTCTAAATCACAGGAATGACGACCTAAACATTGCAGATAAAAGAATAGTTAGGAATAGCTACTATTTCACAATAGTTCAGCGATCAGATTGTCTCTTCTGCAATATACCGGTCAAGAAGTTTCCGACTACAATTCTTTGCAAAGGTCTTATTAGTTAATTAAACTATTTAATTTTAGATATTACTATATATTATATTAAAGGAGGAATTAGTCGATGGGGCATTACGTTTGAAAATGATGAGTTGCCTCCTAAATAAACCATATTGGTGTGAAATTTAATATAACTAATAATGTCAAAATATGGTGTTTTTACATTATACAAAAAATTGTAAAATTCATTCTTTCAACATTTTATAGTTTGCTTTTTTTTATAACCTTTACATACACGTAGTCTACTTATGCAAACATAATTTAACAAATCCTTTTTACTAAGCTGTCCAACCGTTAAAACGACCCTCATGGAGATTTTATTTTTTTAAATATGTGAATTACAAAATATTTTATTGATAAATAATAAAAATAAATAAATAAGAAAAATAAATTATATATTTATATTAATAATTCAAATACATGCATATTTAAGTCGTTATTGTGTTTATTATTTATTGATTATTCCATTATTATTTTATTTTGTTATTAAAAAAAATATTTATTTTATTTTTGCCACACATTTGGGTATAGATAGACGTAAATCGAACAATTGAGTTAAGTACTGGAATACGTAACTATAAATTAGTGACCGTAAACCTAATTTACATATATTATTTTTAATCGTTATTGAATCCCTGAATTTTGTTACTGATATAATTATATAATTACTGCCCAGCTAGAGTAGATTTAATACTTTATTTATATTGTTTTAACTTTACAAAATGTAAAACACATTTCGTTAACTGAACGGTATCTTATTTATTATTCAACCTTTCTAGTGTTCATCAGATAAGAAAGCTTCTTGTATTTATGTCTTTTAATTTCAAAATGGTAATGCTTTTATATTTTCACATTAGAATAGTTGTGAAACTAATCTTCTGTTTGATCAAATGCAAATAGAAATTTCGTAACATTGATTACGTATACAACTGCATGTAAACTAATATGCACTTATAGTAGATAATATCTTCAAATAACATACGAAGAGAGTGTATAATTGTATTTGTAAATTATATTTATGATATAAATTACAATTTAACTTGAAGTAAACTAAAAAACAAAAGTTTGTTATCATCAACAAATGTTTTTTGGAATTTACTACTAAATAAATTATGTTTTACCTAAATTGTTCTATTCCATTTTATCAATGTCTAGTTAAATAGAGTACACATAAGATAATTTGTTTGTTGTTAGGTTAAAAGTTTTATTATATTATATATAAAATTAAATATAAAAACTTTAATATTATATTAAAGGGAATTTTTTTAACCTCTTTACAAGGAAATCTTAATTACTAGTTCCAGAACAGGAAACGATTCTACGTTATAACTTCTCAGAAAATATCTGTCATCTCTAGTAAAAATCTATTTAATAAATATCCCTATGTAATTTCTATTATCCTGTTAATTTCATTCAATAGTTTTAAAATTAAATTAAAATTAATAGCGGTAAAAATACAAACAAGATATTTCAACGTGTCTAGGTGAATATCATTACTTAATGTTGTTGTATAATTTGATAATAATATTTACACAATTAGGTTCCAGATAAGAAAGTAATAATAATAATAATAATAATACAAATAACAAGTATTTACAAATTTGTATTTGTCTCTTATGAAACAAGTAATATTGGTACATTTTTGGCACATTTTGAACTACATTTGATATTGATGAATGAAAACCCCTATGTCAATATTGGTCATAGGATGGCAGCTATTGATTTTTTCGACTATAACCGATATAAACAATTTTGAAACAAATCACAGATTTTCCTAATGACATATTTATACCCACACGAATACGCGGGCGTCCTCGAGGTCTCTAATTTATTTGTCAATGAACAATACTAAATTGTATTTAGGTACCTAGCGTTTTTATATTTTGAACTTCATAAACAGTCGTCCTTTTCCAATCGTATTGACTAGAGCCATATTTGTATTAGTATGTAATGCCATATTCTGAAGCGTATCAAATCCCTATTCATGAGGCAATTCGTATCAAAATCGCCAAAAGAGTGTAAATTGATTGATATTTTAATTTACTTTTGTTATAGACATTAATACAAAAATGTTTTGCCTGTATGTCGTTAAATTGTAATGTAGAAGTTAAAACACTATCACAATAAAGTGTTAAAATGTAATGGCTATAATTAATACAATTAAAAAAAATCGTTTCCGATCACTTTTATTATTGGTTTTTAAGGTTATGTTTTCGCAACTTTTAGAAGTAATTAACTCATAAAATAAAATTGAAATTCCATATTTAAAAATTCCTGACATAACACCATGAACACACCTTCACCATATGACCAATATATGTGGTATTAGGTTATTAAAATTAACGATGTACTCGCCTACATGTACTCATTTAATCACAACAATCCCCTTAATTTCTTTATCACTGAGTGGATAATATCCGAATTGAAAGTGAGGAAGTACTGCACTGGTACTTTCATTAATTTCTTCAACTGCTTTTTTTGTATCTACTACTTTAAGACCAATATCTTCACAAATTAAGTTTCGGAAACACAGTTCATTAAAAATTAATCGATATTTGAAAGGGGTTTAAAATAAACCAACGTGACTTGAAATAATAAAATAATTTTAGGTGATTTAACAAGGGTATTTGAAGTTGATAATAACTATGGGATATTGTAAGATCTTCTAAACATATCAATTTTTTTTTTAACTGGAGCTTTTTAGTTGCCGAATTATTGAGATAAATGCAAAGTAATCGACTGACCTAAATAATTTGTAATTGTGTAATTATTTTCTTAGCAATTATGTAATTAGCATTGTAACTTACTATATAAAGTTACAATAATTAATCAAGATATATTACAATAAAAGTACCATTAATTAGATTGTGCCTAGTTTGCAATTACCTCACTAAATAGAGAATGCAAGCATCACCAACTGTGTATTACACATAATAATAATGATTCACTAATTATTAAAACTCAATTCAGTCTCGATAATTGTGTTAATTGAAAATAAATTTGTGATCGCTCTCTCTTTTCTAATATTGAGTTCTTTAATAATGTAAACAAATGTATGATATATTATAATACATGTTAACAGTTCTCCCTAAATAATAAAACTAGTCGGATTGGAATTGATTTCGAGGAACAATGTTTTCTTACAAAACCGAACAATATTTTTCGACATGTAGTTTGTTTATATTTCAGGGTTCATAAAATCTGCACAAATTAAACTCACGTTTTTTATTATTTAGAAACTGGTGACGCAAATGTCTAATCACATATATATGTTGTTTGTTTAACACATTTACATACTTATATACATGTACTTAAACTATATACTTAAAGTATCTGTACAACAAATATTATTAAATTATTGTTCCATTATCTTCTCTAGTTCAGAGTTAGTATTTCAAGATGAACTTAAATACACTCTTTTATAAAATTTTAACGGGGTTTTGATTTCGATATAAAAAATGATTATCTACACAAATAAAAAATCTGTAATCGTTTATAAAGTCCATATGTTTTAATTGACCATTATCAGATATTTTTATAAATTTTGTTGTTAAAAGCAAGATTAAATATTATAACAAATAAAATTTTAAAACAAATTTTATGATGATTGTTAATTATGCGCGCACACAGACACACACACACACGCGCGCGACACTTATTGCTATAGGTTTACATTTCCGTATTGTTAAATGCTGGATTCTCTATGAGGCAGGATATACTTTGAGATATTATATTTTATACTAGAAAAAAATAGGTAATAATTACGTTGTTTGAATACGTTTTTCTTCTTTTTTAATTAATGCAATACTGTGTTAAGTCAAGTGGTTAAAGGATTAAGATTAAATATCTCAAGGTTTTAGCAGACGATGATAATCACATCTACATCCGAGGAAGATACTCTCAGGACCACTGTGCATGAGCGAAAAGCCTTATCCTGTTTTAATTAATCACAGCGGATCTAGACTGAGAGATCTATAAATATATCCCAATCTAATGTGTCAAGTGCACTTAAGGTGATTCCGTACTTACGCAAGAATTGGAAAAGGGTAATTTAAAATTAAACGGAGTCTACGAAGGTTTTGCAAACCTCCGTATTAAATAGTCATATAATATGAAGTATTTACAATTAAAAACAAATTATTACTATTATAACCTGCTCAAACATTGCTACTGACAACGAATCAGAAACTACTTAAGTTACTTTAGTGTCAAATGTTAAAAAGGAGGAAAGGCCTATGAGCTATAGCAAAAGCCAAAATCTCATTATATTAAGAGGACATGATGCTTGGAAACAGATGATTCCTCTCAAGACACCATTAAAAGTGATACAACTGAGAAATTAAAACATGAAAGTAAAGGTAAAATACACAAGAGCGGAAACAAAATCTCTTTGAAAGACATACAGAACAGGAAATTTAATTAATTGTGGAGAAGAGGAAAAAATATAGGCAAAGAACCTTCTACGGTTTGTACTAAAATATAGCTCCTTAAAAAGAAGTCACTCAGATGGCAGTACCCCTACAAAGAGTGAAAAATATGCTAAGACGGCAAAAACAAATAAGCACTAATCAAGCAATCACAATGAAATGATATCACCATACAATATAGCTATGCAAAGAACATCTAGAGCAGATTGACTATTCCCTAGCTATAGAGTTTAAAACCTATCAACTCTATATTTCATCAATACCTATCTACAGGCTGGAGCCTGTATCATGTTCTTTGCTAACCTAGACACCAAGTCCCTTAGAGAAAAATCCCAAATATATCACCTTTGAATGCTGCCAAGCTACGTATAGGTGATCGAATGGTGGCCTGCGAGTTACCAAATTGATCTTTAAAACTTCCAAGGTTTACTCAAAATTTCGATATCATTTTAGAGACATTAAACTTTTGATATATCATAATTATACACAGAAGCTTTTGAGCAATACGACACCAAAACATTTAATTTGTATTTATAATTATATGCCAAGTAGCGTATACAAAATTCTTTGTCATGGAAATATTGTAATAATATCTCGCACCTTCCAATGAGCAAACTTATAACAAACACATGCGATAAGTTTAATTTTTCTAATTATTAAACTATATATAGGCTACACAATAAATAAAATCTTAATCGGAATATGTGTCCGTCGAAATGTGTAGATATAGAGGCAAAGATCACAATTTTTTGTGGGTAACATGTAATTATATATCATTAACGTAACAAGGAGTGACCCAAATAATATTTAAATAATATCAGTCACTAATTCAGTTATTACATTTTGATATAATGACGTAGATTTAGAAGAGACAAAATAAATGAATACTAATCAAAGATTATGTTTATATTTTATGATACTACTACTAATATGTGTATATTAAAACGCAGAGTTTGAAATTAAACTTAGTTTTTTCTCTAAGATATTTAAGTTTTATCATTTTCACTTTATAACGGATGTTAATCAACACTATTGAATTTTTGTGTATTATCTTTATAGACACAACTCGTGGCAGCGTTTGGAATACATTATCCCGATAATGTGAACAATCCATTAATATTCAATAACTTTAGGATTTTGAGTATACTGGAAACATGAATGTTGTCGGTAAATAATAATTATTGAATTGTGTTGGGTGAAGTGAAAGTAGTTTAACTTTTTCACACACCCGTAGCCAAAAATACGATTTAACCAATCAAAGCACATATGATGCTTTCACAAAAAAAAAAAATTAATAAAATCTAGTTTGGAAATAATTATTTATAAAGAAGAGATAAACAACAATAGATTTAGATATTCGAATGTATCAAAATTGGACTTTGCTATTTCAATAAAATGTTGGTGGAACCAGAAGATTTATAATTGAAACCAATGCTTTAGACTGAACGTAAAGAAAAACAGTGGCTATTCCCCATCCCCCAAATTTGATTTAAATATTTTAATTTTATATTATTTGTTGTTTCTCATATAAAGTTACGATATAAATTAACCATAATATACTAGTTTTTATTCAATCGAATTTGCACCAATTAAAAAATATATAGCAACCATTAGTTTCTGTCACTTAGTGTTATATATGAGACTTACTCAAAAATATTTGAGCCAGTTTTCATAAAGTTTAATAATGTGTAATTTATTTGTTTAAAGGTGTTTTCAATTTTGCTTATATACAAAAAAAAATAATACTAATAAAAATCCTCTTGAAAATGTGACTGTAAAATTTTACGTAACAATCGATCCTCCTTTCTGAGTTGTAATCCACCGCCATAAAACATAACCATTGTATGTTCTCAAGGGACTTCAATAAGGAAATGTTTTTGAAAAGGTTGACATTAATTTTGTTTTCTTATCACTTTTTCTTTTCTACGCTTAACGGAGAAAGCAAATTTAAAGAAAATTTCGAGTTTGCGATTATGTTCATTAGTGTAGAGCAGGTAAATTTATATGAAAATTTATGACATGAAATATTACTACCCTGATATTTTGTCCATAATAATAATAAAAGGAGACGTAGAAGAATACCCAGAGAAGAGATTTGGCATCATAGTAACAGTAATGACCAAAGCAATACATAATTTCAGACCATTGAACAACAATCAACTTATATGTTCACATTATCGTGAAGTACTCTCACTACTCAACTTTGCTTCACATCAAATCTGAATAGAAAATACAATATCTTGAATAAATCGGTTAATAAAAATGTGCAATATTATATAAACGTTGTTCCAATAAAAATAATAAATGTTTTTACATAGAAAAGCCAATTAATGTGGTGAAGTATTACTCCAAACACTTTATCTAAGATATCTGGACTGGGATCAACTTAACCAGTTCGCTTTCAACTAGATAATAATTGCAGTGATAAATGTTCTCAATGTAAATCCACTTTAAATTAAATTAAAACAATAACAAATTTATACATTGGTCTTAACTTACAAAAATTCGCACAACATTACACCGAAATTAGTTTAAATTCTTCTGTTCATAGAAACAATAGACAAGCTCCATCTCTGTTTAATTATCTAGATTTTACAAGGACAGAACTGATTTTATTTTAATAGCAGAACTGCTATGTTGTTAAAATTATGCTAACAAAATATTCATACATCAGAAATTTCAAATTCTGTTAGCTTCGTAATGTGAATTTAGAAGTAAATGTATGATACAGAGTGATTCACCAAGATATGCAGAAACTTCGGGAGCTCATTCTACATTGAAAAGTAAAGAAAAAAAGTTATATAAACATAGGTCTGGAAATACATCATTAGCGAGTTCTAGCTAGCGAAAGATTCGTCCCTAATTTTTTACCCTGGGTTAAATAAGGGCCTCCTGGAATTCTGGGAAGGTAAAGTAAAAGGCAAATTCAATTGTTTTCCATAGTTTATAACCTGACAAAGGGAATAAAATAGGTCCCAGAACTGTAAGTTTTGTAGTTTATCGGAAAAAACGTGTTAAATTCAAAAATTGGAGTAAAAAACACATTTTTTTTTTTTTTACATTTGGCCAAAAATAACTTTGTTATTTAACCAATAAACATATCAAATTTTACAATAAAAATTGTAGAAAATTTAATTCTGAATCTAAACGGTGCAAGTAGGTTGTACAGAAAGTGAATTGCATATCTTCGTGAATCATCCTGTATGAAGAAGCTTTAAATTCAGTAGAGGAGGTCTTTAGTTCATAACGTTCCATTTTCAAGCATGTGAGTTACATAAATAATAATAATTTTATTTTATTTAGGCTACTTTATTAAATATTTGTTTTATGTAAAATGTATGTATAATTACTTTTACAACAAAACTTACATCACAGATGTGCACAGTAACCTTGCTCTGCTAAGAGTACACCAAATGAGGCAATTAAAAAAAGAAAAATAACAGATGATGCTCTCTGTCCCTTAGCTCTTTATTCAACATTGAGCGGCTATAGAATATAAAGTCTGACTAAATTTAATTTATGTAGATGAGCTCAAAAAGTATTTATACGGTCATAATTAGTTGAATATAATTATGTTTTACATAGCTGCTTGGAATTATAGACACAAGAATTACTTTTAAAAAAGTACAATTTGTCTACCTTATTGTACTGAGTGGACCAAGTCCACACTCAGTAGGGTTTCTTGCATATAGCAGCCATGGGTGGCGATTTAGTAATTGATACGTCGCTTTGTATTCATTTAGCACATATAACATTATTTAAATTTTGAAATATTGTATTTCCATTCATTTGGTTACTTTAAATAGTTATGTATAGTTCTTTATTTATTATAGTATTCAGTGTAAATTTTAAGAACTGTAAGAACATAAAATAATACATTATTCTTTTTAAAGAGATTACTAAGTCTATTATAAGGTATGTTTACATTTATTCATTCTTGGTATTACTATAAATCTCTTGGTCTTGTTCTTTTGCTATTTTTCTTCTTTTGTTTTGACGGGAGAGGAGGATAGTTGTACTAGAATAACTGCGAATCTTTACAAATGGTGTATTGGCATTTTATAAATCTCTTTAAAAGTTTGTTTGTATATTATTTGTAGATGATTTTGTAATAAATAAAGATATTTTCTTTTAATATTAAAAATAAAAGACTTTAAGGTTTGATAATCATATTATACATTCCGATTATACATTACATAATATAAAATACAGAGAGTGAAGCAGTGGAACCACATGTATTTAATTTGATATTTAGTTTAATATAAACCATGTAATATCAAACAAACGTGAAACGATGACATTTAAAAAATTTAATTTCGAAATGAAGAAAATATTATAAATAATGCGTGTCCCTCAAAATGGGCATTTTTTTCTGCCAAAAGGGTAAAATTTATTGAAGGTGAAAAGTGGTATAATTTCATTTTCATAACTATGGTTGGGCAGGATAACTCCTATAGTGTCACTTACCTAATAAATGTTTACATTTGTCTATAACATTACTTAAGAAGTATATGTAGAAAGAGAGAGAAACACTATGTTATTTTTTAAACTATTTATTGTTCATGAGACTAATAATATTTGTCTATTGAAACACATATTTTTAGTAAAACATAGCATCGTACTTTATTGATTGTCGAATAAACAAAATACCAAATAAAATAAGCACAAAACAACAAAAAGTTAATGAAAATTTAATATTTGTAATACCGTATATGGAACATAAAATATTTATATTATAAGTATTCACTACTTCACTATATTATTTAGTCACTACGTTATCAAGGTCTTATTCTAGGATTATCAATTGATAACATTTGTTATTCCACACTATAAAAACATTATGTCTTAAATTTATAAAACAAAGTCATGGCAGTGATTGCACTACATTATACCAAAATATCAATCAACATCCAATAACTTTATAACCAAAATGCATTGATGAGTTATAATTTCATCATACATTTTCTTTTTATATGGTTCAAATACATAATATGGTTTCAAGTTGAAATTAAGTTTTTTTATCTAAAATACTTGAAATTCGTATGCACGTGACACTACGTAATGCAATGATTATTATTTAGTTTTACAATTAGTACAACTAAATCGATTTTGTCTTCACAACGGCTATTATAAAAACAATTTACAAGATGATATTCTGTGGATTTCGTAGCATTATACTCGTACACATAATTTATAAGACATTAATAGTTTCCTTTGTTATTTTTTTCAGAGTTCATTTGACTCATTTAAAACTAAGAGCCATAAACCTGAGGTTTCTGTTTATTCTTGCTTATTTTTACTGTGGATGAGTCGCTTTTATACTGTGCTACATCTACAAGCCTCAGGCTGTCTGTATAAATTTGTTAAAGGTAAAACCGTTTCCTTCGACCAAAAATATCAAGTCAGATTGAAATCAGGATTAAGGTATTTTCACTGGAGGCTAGGATTGCTTTACGAAACTAATGATAATAATTTATCATGTACTGTACTAGTAATAAAAAGAGATTTTGTGTGTTGCATAAACTCACTGAGCATATATATTATATTACGATGTATAATAACAAATTTTAGAACAGTCCATCTTTAGTAAGAAGTCAGTATTTACATCGTCACTAACTATAATAAAGTTTAAGGTTAGTGTTTTAAATTTGAAATATTTCTTGCCAATTGAACTTTTTTAAATATATGCATATTACTCATAATAGTGCAGCGAAAATTTAAGTAAATAATTCATATTATTATGAAAATATTAATTATTATATTGAGGTTAAAAAGTTGCATCAACATTATACAAACACTTTCACACACCCAAAGCCAAAAATAAATGTTAACCAATTAAACTGATCTGACTCCTGCACACAAATAATATTAAATCTATTTTTTTAATTGTTTATTAAAAAGTGAAAACGAACTATATATATATAGATAGTCGAATATATGAAAATCAGTCTTTACTAACCAATCAAATATTTATGAAACATGAAGGTTTAAGATCCAAACCTATCTGCAAATTGTAGGTGAAGTAAATTTGAGGCTATTTAACTCCCCTACCAATAAAGAAAATACTTAGATATGGTAATTTAATATTATTTATTGGTTATTATTTATTTAGTTTTATTTTTACTTGTTATAAATACAAATTGCTTTCAGTTTATAAATAATCGTAATCAATTTTAGCAAAATTGGATCGTTTTAGGGAGGCGGCTTATTTGTAAAGAAATAGTAACTAACATATCTTGTTATAGTTGCTTAGAGTTAAATATGAGACAAACTATAACAAAATGGTGGCAGTTTTGATAAGGGTTAATATTGTGTAGTTTATTTGTGTGCAGGTATCTCCAATTTTTCAGATATACACAAAAATAAACCTGTTTGAAGATGCGGCTGAATATTACATTATAATCGGTCCACCTTTTTGTATTGTAATGCACTGCTATAAATAGGAAAACAAATAAATACTCCAACATCTTTTATGATAAATTACAATTATATATACCCATGGGACTTCAATAAGGAAATGTTTTTAGAAAAACTGACATCCATTTTGTTTCCTTATAAAAATATTCTCTTTTCTAGGTATATTGGAGGAAGTAAAAGGTGAAAGACTTGCGTATTTTTACTTCATTATTGTAAGTCTTACAGCAGGTTATTTTATATGAAGACATTTCACAGATGATATAGCTATCCTGAACTCCTATCTATGTTCCTTAATAATAATAATAATATGAATACCAAGGGAAGAGATTTGGGAGCAAAGTTTCAGTAATGACCAAAGCTATACATAATTTTAGACTATTGAACAACAATCAACTTTTATGTTCACGTTATCGAGAAGTACCTCGACTACTCAACGTTGTCTCATCAAATATGAATAGAAAACTATTTTTTTTTTTAATAAATCAGTTATTAAAAATGAGGCAATATCACATTAAGGGGTCTTACTTCCTTGTCCTTTTTACTGCTTTAAAGCCCTAACAGCACTCTTACGGCGTGCAATACGTAGGAACAATGTTAAGGACCGATACTTTAAATCAAGTTTAAAACGAGAAGTTGTAGAAAATATTATTTCTGCTCAATATTTTATTCTCTTTAATCAATTTCTAAGACGTACTATATAGAGAAATATATTCTGTTTGTGACGAGCGTTGAAGAGACGGGATATTAAATAAATAAAATATCCTCTCTAGTTCAAAGTTCGTATTTCACATACACTCTTTGAAAAACTTTTAAAAGAGTTTTGATTTTGTTGTTTATTTCCATAACTAAAAAAATCCATAAACATCTTTAAACTTTCATAAATTAAATATGTTTTGACTAAATGGCATCACATTTTTTTATTAATTTTAATACTAAAAGCAAGATTACATATTATTACAAAAAAAAAAATCAACAATAATTTTATTATGTTTGTTGTATATTTAGGGGCGACATGTGGCAACACACAAACAAACACACACACACACACACACAAACTGCAACGCTCCCCCCTGAAAGATATGCGGGTTATGTGTGATCACCTCCTACTAAGAGGGGGCACTCTGCAAGACCCTACCGTGACTCTACACTAAATTATTCGCCGACGCGGTAGACAATGGTTCTCCTAAATCTACCTTTTATAAAGTCCCTGATAAGGCTCTTATTTGTTATGTTACACAAGATTAATTCTATTTTATCAAACTTACGATAACACATGAAAATTTTTATATTTTATATATTCACTTCTTAAACTATCTTCCTTTCTTGAAACTTCAGACTCTTTCTCAAAGGGTGTGCCCTTTGGAGCTAATTAATTCATTAAACCAAAATTTGCTCTTTTTTGAATTTAACTTTTTACTGGTGAGCACTTACTTCTTCTTCTTTCTAACTTTAAGAGTTTATTTGCATAGGATAGTTTCAATCAAAATATCAGCCAGT
>OY740771.1:57943880-58187244 GCA_963513935.1 Aphrophora alni
AGTTAAGTATATCTAAGCCCAACTAAAATTCAGGTATTAGGTTAATCCTCATTGTTATATCAAATTAGTTGGTAATGTGATGAACGTTTAGGTTTTATAGGTATAAATATTTTTAAATTTATAATATAATATATAAATATTATTAATAACTATTCATATTTGTCGGATCTTTAGATGAGATGTGATTTTGTCTAAAAACAAAAATAAATTTACAAACAGATTTTTTGGTCCACCAAAAATGGTTCAACCTATTTTTTTTATTAAATGTTAACTTGTTTTTATAAATTTAAAATTTTTGTTTTTATAATTTTTCTTTAAATTTATAATGGCGTATTCTTCAATAAAGAATTTGAAGGAAACACTAAAAACGTGTTCCAGTAATCATGATAAGTAATCATTTGTTAACCCACCTACATTTTAAACTTTTCCGAAGGAAATTCGTGAATAATTGTCTGCCATTGACGGGAATGAATTCTGTGGCTACTCCAAAGTTATTTCAATATGATTTGTTCCAATGTATTTATTAACGAATGTGGTCATATCAATCCAGATTGTGCGTCAACATTATCAGTAAAATGTATATTATTACATTAAAAGTTATTGGTAGTCATTTCGAACATTTAATGTATTGACACTTACTTTATTAGTGTAATAAATATATTACATGTAGAACGCCATTTGAAAAAAAACAAAACTGTTGGTCCAAATTTGAGACACCGTCGAAAAGATACAACTACTCGTAAAAGATGTATCGTTTAACATCTTGTCAATTAAAATTGTACGGGTTGATTTTACCACCTAGGGGTTGAAGTGGTAATGAGTAAAAAATTAAATGTTTAGATAATCAAATTTACGGGGCTGAAATATTAATTTGACAAAATACGAATGTTTCGGCGAGCAATCTGTTTGTTTGTGTCGCGATTATAGCATACACGTGAGTTGTTAAAGTTAAAAAAATAAAAAGTGTCTACCGGTACATAAAATAACAAACTGCAATAATTTATGATCAGGTTTTCTGAGAGTGCCACTCATATTTTGATTCAACAAACAATAATTTTTTCCCCAAATTTATACGACACTATTTGCAATTAGCATTAAAATCTAATTAAATTTTGTTTAGAATTTGACGTATAATAAACTACTCACGGGTAGTTTATAAACATAATTATATATAGATTACTAATAGAATTGAAAATTGCAGTCTCTTGTAGTAATTTTATATAATGACAGAATTGTTTATTTTAACCTCTAAATTACAGATTCTGTAAAAGCAGGCTTGCAAAAAGCCAGCGATGTAAGAGGTAAAATATGACTAATTTCTTTCGAATCCGCAATATTGTACAAAATTGACTTTAAACTTTAATAATATTGATTCAATGTAATTTACAAAGTCTTTGGTCACTTGAAATGAGGAACACGCGAAAAATTAAATCACAATGTGAAAGGAAATTAGCAACTTTTCACACAACAAACGCTTTCAAGTAAAGAGGTTTGGCCTTGTCTCTTGCAATTCAGAAAATAATTGAAAAGTTTCTTAATGCAACATTGCAGCATAGCTTAGCATTCAAGATTTGATTAAAAATTATCTAACTATATATTGTGTGACCCGAATAAGCCATCTTCCGTTAAGACACCAGAGACCATAGCCCACTTGATAAAGGATTTCTCTAAATCTTCTGTAAGAAAATTATCATAGCAATATGTTATAAAATATACATCGTACGGCAAGATTTATTCCTTAAATTAGAGACAACACCGTGTAAAGAACGAAGGAAGCATGTACAGATCGAAACGTTTTAACTACTCAGTCCTCTCAGTAAATTCAATGACGGTGAGTTAGACCTGATGCTGTATTTTATGACTGACGAAATGATTTTTTCTATCTCGACCTGTCAAAACCTCACCAATCGCATTGAGAAGCTACTTACCAAAGCTTAGGTTAGCTTTGGTTACATAAGCTTAGGTTACATAACCTAACCTAACCTCACGAACTGCATGAGAAGCTACTTACATAAGCTAACCTAACCTAACCTAACCTCACGAGCTGCATGAGAAGCAACTTACATAACCTAACCTAACCTAACGAACTGCATGAGAAGCTACTTACATAAGCTAACCTAACCTCACGAGCTGCATGAGAAGCTACTTACCTAAGCTAACCTAACCTCACGAGCTGCATGAGAAGCTACTTGCTTAAGTTAACCTAACCTCACGAGCTGCATGAGAAGCTACTTACCAAAGCTAACCTAACCTAACCTTACGAGCTACATAAGAAGCTACTTACCTAACCTAACCTAACCTAACCTCACGAGCTGCGTGAGAAGCTACTTGCTTAAGTTAATCTAACCTCACGAGCTGCATGAGAAGTTACTTGCCTAAGCCTAACCTAACTTAACCTAACCTCACCAGCTGCATGAGAAGCTACTTGCTTAAGTTAACCTAACCTCACGAGCTGCATGAGAAGCTACTTACCAAAGCTAACCTAACCTAACCTCACGAGCTGCATGAGAAGCTACTTACCTAAGCTAACCTAACCTAACCTCACGAGCTGCATGAGAAGCTACTTGCTTAAGTTAACCTAACCTCACGAGCTGCATGAGAAGTTACTTGCCTAAGTTAACCTAACATAACTTAACCAAACCTCACCAATTGCATTGAGAAGCTACTTACCAAAGCTAACCTAACCTAACCTTACGAGCTACATAAGAAGCTACTTACCTAACCTAACCTCACGAGCTGCGTGAGAAGCTACTTGCTTAAGTTAACCTAACCTCACGAGCTGCATGAGAAGTTACTTGCCTAAGTTAACCTAACCTAACCTAACCTCACGAGCTGCATGAGAAGCTACTTGCTTAAGTTAACCTAACCTCACGAGCTGCATGAGAAGCTACTTACATAACCTAACCTAACCTCACGAGCTGCATGAGAAGCTACTTACCTAAGCTAACCTAACCTCACGAGCTGCATGAGAAGTTACTTGCCTAAGTTAACCTAACCTAACTTAACCCTAACCTAACTTAACCTAACCTCAGCAGCTGCATGAGAAGCTACTTGCTTAAGTTAACCTAACCTCACGAGCTGCATGAGAAGTTACGTGCCTAAGTTAACCTAACCTAACTTAACCTAACCTCACCAGCTGCATGAGAAGCTACTTACATAACCTAACCTAACCTCACGAGCTGCATGAGAAGCTACTTACCTAAGCTAACCTAACCTCACGAGCTGCATGAGAAGCTACTTACCAAAGCTAACCTAACCTCACGAGCTGCATGAGAAGTTACTTGCCTAAGTTAACCTAACCTAACTTAACCTAACCTAACTTAACCTAACCTCACGAGCTGCATGAGAAGCTACTTGCCTAAGTTAACCTAACCTAACTTAACCTAACCTCAGCAGCTGCATGAGAAGCTACTTCACGATGAAAAAAATATGTGGTGTGGATTTTGAAAATCGTATCGTGGAACGAATATCCTAAAAGGTCGACTGTTAATACGTATTTCTCAGAGTTTTCAAAGCATTCTAAATTTAGTTGATGATAGTAAGCGGAAGTGCTGTTTTTTCCAACAGGGTGGAACTACCATATCACACGTATCCTGCCTTCTTCACTGAGTCGTATTTACGAGGCCTTTACAGAAGGACGAATCGTTGTTTGAGTTCTCTACTTGTAATTTTTATCGGTGAAGCTTCTTGATGGATACGATTTATGCAACAAATCCCTAAATTTTACTTTAATTTGTGACGAATTATAAGTGTTGTCGAAGACAACTTTCGACTGCCGTTTTTGCGTCGAGCGTCTCAAAACACTCGAGTACAAAAGTACATTGTTGCACGGGCACTCATTTCTAACATATTTTGTAAAAATAAAATGTTTAATCTTTTAAATATAAATGTAACTAGCCTACTACATATTTTTGTTTGCGTCTTCATTTTTTGATCTCATAAAAAGCCGGTATAAATTATTTTGAGGTTAGTTTTAAGTTGGTCACAATGTACATTATAACTCATTGATGCTCCTTGAAAGCGTATGTAAACTATTGACAAATGCAATTAACTGTAAGAGACAGATTTCTTCCGATGGTTTTGAATACCTGCATCTGAGGAAGACGTTGTTTGCCAAAGGCACTGCATTAACCATTCCATTACTTTGCTTTATGTCTTTGTCTAAAGGTCCTCCTCCCCTCTTTCCATCTCATCAAGTCTACTGTGAAATCAATAGTCGTCTTTATACTGCACTCAAGAGCTTCAATATTGCCAAATAGGATTTAACACTAAAATTAAATTTTAAAATGTTGATTTTCTTTTAAACGTGTCATTAAAACAGTATATAGGTTTCGGAGTTTTATTTCAAACATTATAGCCTAATATACCGATACTTTGTAAACATCTATCGTGGTTGATTTATTGTAATTGCATAATATTTTGGATTGTTATAAGCATATCAAAAATAAAAAAAAAAAGTTCTTGTAAATTTGTGTTCTAAACTGCTTTATTTTCAGTCTGTTTTTAAAAACAAATTTACAACTTCAAAAATGGATTAAGTTTTGAGTTCAGATTTAGTTTTTACATTTTGTATGTTACCAGTATTTCAGGTTTTTATTTTATACACTTTTAAAATCGTAAAAATTTAAAATTTTTAATAAAAATACCTCCAAATCCGTTAACTTTATGAGAGAAAAAATATCAAAATAACCGATAATAAATAGAAAATAACACAAAATGATATTAACGAATAAAGTAATATCATACATTTATGGATGTTGTAGTAAATTATCGAAAAATTAAGAAACCATTGTGATTTTCGTTAAAAGAGAAAACTGTTTTGTCTTTTGTAAATTTTGTGTAATGTTAACGGTTATCGAGATATTCATTATTTAAAAATTTGAATCTGCTATTATTCTGAAAAGTGGTAAAATGTTGAAAAAAAAAACACACACACACACACAAACAGACCGACATACGGAAAATAAAACATGCTTACCGAAACTTTGTTCTATATTTTGAATTTTGAAAAAAAAAAAAAAAAAAAAAAAATTAACTTACAAATTTGGATAAAATGTTTAATATTTATTTTTTACTCTCAGAGTTGGTAATTAAGAAGTTTTTTTTATGTAAGTAATTGGATTTAATGTGAAGGGCCCTTACAATAATTATATAATTACGTAATGGGGTTTAAATTTTTTTTTTTTAATTTCTGAAAATATTTTATCGGTATAGTTTATTTGCACAGTTGTGTATAAAAATAATATGTTTCGAAAGTTTTAAACCAACTCTCAATATAAAGTTACGAATCCTTGGAGGGTAAACTAGAGGCTTGGGGAGTTAGGCCAATGTTAGAATTATAACATAAGTAAGAAATGCAAAGGCAAAATTATGACATATGCTTGATAAAGATAGTTAATGTTCTTGACACGGCGTGTATTATTTTATACGTAAATAAAAGTAGGAATATCAATACAGTACTGTACAGTATATCAATATTATAAATACTCATTCATATCTAATTTCTATAAACGTTCCTTTACTTTATAATTATTTTTCATTAATAATGAATATAACAATTTAGTAAGAGAACTTCAGGTTCGGCTGTTTGCGCTTTCGCTTGGTGTGTGGTTTGGGTTTAGTGTTCGTGGAGAAAACGTTACTGTGTTAACACAACATCGGGAGTTCTGGTAGTAAAGGTTAGAATTATGCCGATGGTAATTAGATTTGCTAACGCCACATTAACTGACAGCAAAAGTAGTCTAATAGTTTATAATTGTAAATTGTATATAATTAGATAATTAGATAATTTCAATAAGCTTTGTAAAAAGTTATGTCTTGAAAGAAGAATAAATAAATTAAATGAATTGAGTTATAATTTGTTTCTTGAAGTTAAGTGGAATCTCTACTGAAATTTTTATTTCCCTTATTATCATTAAAAAAAAAATATATTCATATTTTAATCATCTTTAGTAAGCCTAGTCTAATAACTAAGAAAAATTTATTTGTTAAAAAAATTGCATATTTTTGTAAAACCGTAAGTACATTTAGGATTTGATATTACTCAAAAATTACAAGATTAATGTTGTTGGTTGATAGCTCATTTTGAAGTTATAGTAAAGAAAACTGCTGTACATTTGTAATTTTATTTTGCGTTACATATTATTAAAACAAAATTATAATTATTGAATTATTTACTTTAGGAAAACTGATAGGGTATACCCCTCGTATATTTATAACCAAAAAATGGAAAAAAAGTTTGTTCTACAAATTTCATATTTTAAGATATTTTTCAGTAGGGAATCTTTCTAAGGTATCATTGAAGATGGCTACATTGTCGATGAAACGCGATTCATATATTAAACATTATTTTGTGTTCTATTTATAATTGTTATTTTTCAATCAAGTTTTCTTCTTATCAGTTTCTATGCCGGATTTTTTTCCCCGAGGTATTTTCTATTATAATGGATAAATTTCTTTTTAACGAGTTTATAAATTACTGTCGTCACAGGGTTTGTTATATAATGTTTATACACTAATGGGAAAATACTTCAAAGGTCTTCAAATTATTAAATGCAACTTCTTCTGCGCCAGTTAAAAATAAATTGGTGCTATTCCATTATTCATCTAAGCTTCTTTTAACGAGACAAAATAAAATAGGGAAGCAATCATATATTCATTATTTGAATGAAATTGTATTGTTATATTTTTTAAAATAAAGACGAAAAATACAATTTGGTAACACAGTTAAACCATCAATCTTTTATAAATTAAGATACATTTTTTATTGAACCCTCATCTTAAAATAGGAGAGTTATTTATTTTACTTAGCGGCAGGTAAACGTGGGAACGTAAGACCATCATGTGTCATTTGGCGTACATATTAAGGGGCACTTACCTCCTCCTAAACCTCCCTGTGGTCCTCGTAAATGTCACTAGGTTCAAATGTCCATCTTCTTTTACAGAATACACCCACAATCGAAAAGTATCTTTGATAAATAATATGACGTTTAATTTTCACTAATTCGACTTTCACAAGATGGGTCGCTCCTTTTACCTTTTATATTGAGATGGCACTTCTAACAAATCTTCATCCTAATATCGGATCTTTTCATCCTGATGTGTCCTTGATCCACCCTCATCAGGCTTTCAACATTGATGACTTAATTACAATCTGTTAAGCATTCCATCAAGCTTGGCCCTTTTTGCGAGTCCCTTCTACATGTTGTCTCCTCCTTACTTCATATCCTAGGTTGTGTCCTCTCATAGCCAGGTGCAGCTATCTTTCATTTTGCATTCTTCCTACCTTAAACCTACTACAACGTGGTCCGGAGTTCACAGAAGACTCACTTTCTCTAAACTGATATTGAGACTATAAGCGATGATTGAGATTTTTGGTTTTGTTAAAAAATAGTACTTAAGATAGTGCAATGCATTTTTTTCCGTTTTATGATAGTACTATAAAAAACCTGGACATTAGCACTATTACATGTAACAAATGTAATTTTTTAAATTTAGGGCTCTTATCTTTACTTTCAATTTTATAGTCAAAGATCGTCTTAAAAGCAGTCGGTATAGGAGAGTTTATAAGGCATGAAGAAGTGCTTTGTGGAATCGTTCGACTTTATTTTACGGTGGAATTGATGGATTTTTGGAAAACTTCCAAATGCACGAGTCGACGTTACATCAAGAAGTTTTTCAAAGGGTGGAAACAGCAGTAAAACACGTCTTAGGGCGGAAACAAAACAAGGGATGAAACTTGAGCTTAACTTTTGTCAGAAGCTGAACAACAAATAAACATTCTTTTTTGTATTATTGCCTATATGGCTTATGATTATTGTCATAAGTATGTGAGTTAATGACGTGTTATTGTTTTCTGTAACATTTTGTGTTTTTATTGTTCAATATCAGTTTGAGAATTGAAGAAACAAATGTGATTTTGGATGAACTTTTTGACAAACAAAAATCTGTCTGTTGGAGCGAGATTTACAAGGTTCACAAGATTTACAAGCGAGATTGAAGACAAATTGTGTTCAATAAATTGGTCACTAATCCTAAAAGTTTTCAAAATGGCTGTAATATTATTTGTAAACATGTAGTTACGACGTAAGGTATTTTATGTATTTCTAAGGAATAAGTTGTTTGAAACATTTCCACGTAAGTAATCCGTCAGTACAAGACTGTGACATGTGCACAGATTTTATCCTTTTAAACATTTTCGCAAACCTCCTAAACATTTTTACAGGTAGATTAAAAAGTCCAAGTATAATTCAAGTTACCTTACCTCTTGTACTACGTTTTTTGTTGATTTTCCCCCATCCTGAATTTCAGTCGTTTTTTTTAAGTAATAATATGATCATGTGGTTACATGATTAAATATTATTTTTCAGCGGCATAATCGGTTGTCTACAATCCATCTCCTACTGTTCTGAAATGTATGTAATTTCACTTTTTTGAACACTGCTAAATGCATATTTAATGTTTTAGACTATTTATCCCTCAGAGGATTTCTTATATTGAGTAAGAGTGTGGTACTCCAGTTGGACCCTAAGTGGATCTGTTCACATTTTTCATTGTTTCTTGGTTTAGATCCCTCTCTTTCATCTTTCCTATCAGGTCTCCCATGACCCAATTCTTGTTCTCTTCCGACCCTGAAGCTATTAGAGTTTTCGAGAGATAGAGGTCTTTATCTTATATTCCTTTTTTAAGGCGATGATGACCGAGGAGTTATTCACCTTTAAACCACTAGAAAAAAATCAAATTATTTATGACACATGATAGGGAGCGTGCAAACATTTTAATTACAAACCATTATTTTCATTTCATATGACATTAAATAATAATCAAACCGTTTCCTTACTTTTCTAACACACTTTGTAAATATTTATACATATATATTGGAATATGTTAATTGTCACAATAGTTAGTGTTATTTTATAAAGTTTCTTCTTGTAGAGTTTAATAGATATTTCTAATTTACCATTTGTTTATTATTTAAGTACCTACTAAATCCTATTTTGTAATTTATTATAGGCTCTTGAATGCAATAGAAGACTCGTATTGATTTACGTAGAGACTTGATGAGATAGGAAGTGATGAGGGGGGGGGGGTGTTCTGTGTCTTAAGCCTTTAGACAAAGACATAAAGTAAGGTAATCCAATGGTTAATGGAGTGCCTTTGGCAAACAACGTCTACATCAGATTCAGGCAATGAAAACAACCCGAAGAAATCTGTGGTTTACAGTTATTTACATTTTACCAATATCTTATTATTATCTAGACTCTTTAAGAGCAATCTTGGTTGTGTTGTTCTGTCATCGTTTTGATTTATATGTAAATTGAATTCAAATATTGAAAATTTTAAATCTTATCATGCAGCTGTTACGCTATCACGATTGGACTGAATTTCTTTTACATGTTTTTAGTATATTAGTTACGAAATAGTGATCACGGTTTTGGAATTTATAAAAGGCAGATGGAAAACTACTTAAAATGAACTATTAAAGGTTCATGTAAATTCTAGATGAGATGGGACGTATCTAATAACTACCGTCATTTTGAAATCATATTCCAAGAGTAATAAAACCTTTGACTAGAATACCTGCTACTAGAGTTGTTGTTACTGATTTTTTGTAATTTTTGGGATATGTTTTTAAAGATATTGTTGTTGTTTATATATGTCTTACTTTTAATAGCAGTAAATAAGTTTGTGTATTATTCGTTGCAGGTTTTCAAAGTGTATAAAATTAATTATTGTGGGACATAAGAAGTAAGAAGTTATCCTTAATAAATATTTTTTGATACTTATAAATCATCCACCGTTGTAAAATATTCCGATTGCTAGAAAAAAACTAAACCTACACACTAAATAAGAGCACAATTGTGACTAGTTACTAGTTAATAAGAGCACGTTGTTATTACTAGACTCTATTATATTTCCTGGGCATGGTCGGTATTTTATTGTTTTGCATAACGATAATTGCTAGAAATTCAGCAACACATGTATGTAAAGAGCTTATGGAACTATTTCATAAACGTCTTTACCTACTTTTTTGTCATAAATTGCATGTTGAATATTTTGTGATGAATCTAATTTCTAACAATAACTAAATTTCACCAAAATTATTAAGAAACAATTTTCGAAAATATGGCTAAGAGCTTTTGCTGTAATTTCAATTTTCATAGTCACGACGTTATAAAATGGAGTTATCTTTTAAATGTTTTAGTTCACATTTTCCCAAGGCAAAATATTTTTTGCATTTTATAGAACTTGACTTTATGAAATGGGTAATATTCTTTTTCTGGAATTTTCAAATTCAAAATTGTAAATTTTCACTGTATTTGCCTAAACTGCCTTCCTTCATTATGCTCCTATTCTTTAACATCACTAGCAAGCCAAGGCTTACTGTACAAGAAACATAATTAAATACAGTAAATTGAAAGCTTTTGGAAATCTTGTTTTGTAGTATATTTTAGTTTTTAATTAACTGCAAATAATGTCATCAAAGTAGGAACTTTTCAATTTTCATTGATATACGTTCCAAAAAGTGGACATTAAAGGAACACAATTACATTTATAAGCATTTATTTATTAAATTTTAAAGATTCGTTCAAAAAATTGGGGTTTGTTGAACAAATTCTAAATGTTTAAAAATCCGAGTAATTATTTTACTTCAATATTGTATATAAATAATTCAAAACAAAAGGAAAAACTAATTAAAAAAAATAAATAAATTTAAAAAAACTATTAAATTTTCACGAATATTAGAAATTGCAAACTTTTTTTCCATTTCAATAATAGTTTTTATTTATATTTGTTGTTCGCCTTACTGGAAGCTATTAATTAACTAATTTGTATTGCTTTAATTGGTCTGTTAGCTTTCCTCCTTGCGAACGTTTCTGATATATATATATATATATATATATATATATATATATATATATATATATATATATATATATATATAACGTTTTGTGTCATATATGATTAAAACAAATATTATTATATAACCTAATTACAAAACAAGTGACCATGGCTCAATAATAGCCGAAATCTCCGTCGTCAACAAGATAAAAGAGAAGGTAATAAGAATTAATAATTTTTTTTTAATTGTTACCACTGGAAATTTGTGAATGATCTTTTGATGCAAAGTCACATTTAATTATGAGTTTTTTTTGTATCACCGTTGCCTCTTGTTAGCACCCGTGAATTAGAGACTACATCAATAAAACTTCATATAGGTATATTTACAGATAAGGTACCACGAATTTAAATTGAAACTGATATTGAATGTGACTATAATTTCAAAGTTGGAGTATGATACCTGTCTTAAGATGAATTAGGTTTGGAATGTTGGCAATTCACATTCCTAGCAAGATTGGTTTTAGCTTTTCTCTAATTAAATTACACGAGCTAAATGTAATTAAAGGCTTCAGCACCTTAGCAGATGATTTCATTACTGCACAGCTCCTGATTTATTGACACAAGCAAATACGAATTTGATCCCCCCCCCCGTTACCTTTCACAGTTGAATCAAATTTATTTTTTGTCGCCAAATGTTGGGCAGTACTTTACAGTTCAAACGAATGGTTGATTTTGATCTAATTCGAAATGTGGGCAGATGCTTGCAATCTCAAGAGGGAGGTTTTTACATTTTTTTCAGCCAAAATTTGGGATTAGCTGTTATAATTTCAAAAATAAAAAATATGATTTATAAAAATTAGCTCTAATAATGGTGATAAAATTTTGCCAAATTAAAAAACCCAAATTTCTCCCCGAAAATGCGTTTGTTTATGAAAAACAAAAAAAAAAACAAAAAAAAAAAACAAACAAACATTTTCTATAGAAATGTTTTAAAATAATTCGGCTCTACTGTTTACCGTTCAAATTTTGTTGATAGGTGAACATATTCACTTCATCAGTGTGCAAAATTACAAGTAAAAGGAATTGACCATTCGGGAATAATTTCCGAAATCCTGTAATGAACCTTGACTGTCGTCATGAAAAACTCCATTTCAATTTAGTACGATTTACATTTTGGACAAGTTTATGGAACAAGCTAAAAAATACTTATTGTCTCTACTAAAAGTGGAATTTAGATGTTTTTGGTTTCAGATTTGGTTTGTCCAATGTTTTTATTTGAATTTTTGTGTTTTTGCTGCACGTGAGAATATTGTATGTCCAGAATTTATTTTTATGATTATCCTATATGCATTATTGAGTTGATTTTGTGCAGTTGACCACAACAACTTAGTTCTAATCATTGCATGCATATTTTATACTAATTCTCTTATACTGTGTAAAAAAGCCACTTTAATATCTGTAACGCTTCAACGCTTCAGTAATCGGATAACGCTTCAATTTTACACGCCAGTGTGCTTTGTTAGGGTGACAGATAATTAGAAAATGCATCTCTCCTTTCATTATAAAATCATAAAACTGCGATAGTCGACACAACGATGCATATGTTTAAAATTCCTAGTTTGATAAATCACGGACGTTATTACTACGTGTGTAAATTACGGACGGAAAAATTACGTGGGTTTTATTAAAGAATTACTCATTCAGTTACCTGTCATCTTTCTGAACTTTAATTTCTTTTAAATTAGATAAAATCTTGGGAAAACTAATTTCATTAAGATGGGCATATACAGTCAAAAATAAAGTTGAAATATACCGTTGTTTTTTTTTAGATAACTTTTGTTTAACCAGAAAAAAATTAACTCGTGTTCATCGTTACAGTAAAAGATGGAGAAACCAAATGTCATCAAAATCAAATCATTAAAAAAATGTCAACTTGTTGGGTGCGTAATTTTTACTTTTTGTATGCAATATATTCAATTTTCATGAATGCTATTTAAGAAAATGTGACTCTATAATAATTAGATATTTATAAGAAATATTTTAACACTATTACTTTAATTAATTACTTTTTTTTAAACTGTGGGGATTCAAAAATTAAAATGTTAATTCTGGATTTTGAATGAAGAAAGGAGACTACATATCCAGATAAAATGACCCATTGCATCTTCATCCCGTCGCGTGTCAACCAATCGACATCCCTCTAGATCGACATTCCACTAAATCGACATCCCACTTGATCGTCATCCCACTAGATCGACATCACACTAGATCGTCATCCCACTAGATCGTCATCCCACTAGATCGTAATCCCACTAGATCGGCATCCCACTAGATCGTCATCCCACTAGATCGTCATCCCACTAGATCGTCATCCCACTAGATCGTCATCCCACTAGATCGACATCCCACTAGATCGTCATCCCACTAGATCGTCATCCCACTAGATCGTAATCCCACTAGATCGTCATCCCACTAGATCGTCATCCCACTAGATCGACATCCCACTAGATCGTCATCCCACTAGATCGACATCCCACTAGATCGACATCCCACTAGATCGTCATCCCACTAGATCGACATCACACTAGATCGTCATCCCACTAGATCGACATCTCACTCGTTCGACATCCCACTTGATCGTCATCCCACTAGATCGACATCCCACTAGATCGACATCCCACTTGATCGTCATCCCACTAGATCGTCATCCCACTAGATCGACATCTCACTCGTTCGACATCCCACTTGATCGTCATCCCACTAGATCGACATCCCACTAGATCGACATCCCACTTGATCGTCATCCCACTAGATCGACATCCCACTTGATCGTCATCCCACTAGATCGTCATCCCACTAGATCGACATCTCACTCGTTCGACATCCCACTTGATCGTCATCCCACTAGATCGACATCACACTAGATCGTCATCCCACTAGATCCACATCTCACTAGATCGACATCTCACTAGATCGACACCCCACTAGATCAACTACCCACTAGATCGACATCCCACTAGATCGACATCCCACTAGATCGACATCCCACTAGATCGACATCTCACTAGATCGACATACCACTAGATCGACATCTCACTCGATCGTCATCCCACTAGATCGACATCCCACTTGATCGACATCCCACTAGATCGACATCCCACTAGATCGACATCCCACTAGATCAACTACCCACTAGATCGACATCCCACTAGATCGACATCCCACTAGATCGACATCCCACTTGATCGTCATCCCACTAGATCGACATCCCACTAGATCGACATCCCACTTGATCGTCATCCCACTAGATCGACATCCCACTTGATCGTCATCCCACTAGATCGTCATCCCACTAGATCGACATCTCACTCGTTCGACATCCCACTTGATCGTCATCCCACTAGATCGACATCACACTAGATCGTCATCCCACTAGATCCACATCTCACTAGATCGACATCTCACTAGATCGACACCCCACTAGATCAACTACCCACTAGATCGACATCCCACTAGATCGACATCCCACTAGATCGACATCCCACTAGATCGACATCTCACTAGATCGACATACCACTAGATCGACATCTCACTCGATCGTCATCCCACTAGATCGACATCCCACTAGATCGACATCCTACTAGATCGACATCCCACTAGATCGACATCTCACTAGATCGAGATCTCACTAGATCGTCATCCTACTAGATCGACATCTCACTAGATTGACATCTCACTCGATCGTCATCCCACTAGATCGTCATCCCACTAGATCGACATCTCACTCGATCGTCACCCCACTAGATCGTCACCCCACTAGATCGACATCTCACTAGATCGACATCCCACTAGATCGAGATCTCACTAGATCGTCATCCTACTAGATCGACATCTCACTCGATCGTCATCCCACTAGATCGTCATCCCACTAGATCGACATCTCACTCGATCGTCATCCCACTGGATTGAAATCACTAAATCGACATCCCACTAGATCGACATCCTACTAGATCGACATCTCACTAGATCGACATCCCACTAGATCAACTACCCACTAGATCGACATCCCACTAGATCAATACCCCACTAGATCGACATCCCACTAGATCGACATCCCACTAGATCGTCATCTCACTCGATCGACATCCCACTAGATCGACATCCCACTAGATCGTCATCTCACTAGATCGACATCCCACTAGATCTACAACCCACTAGATCGACATCTCACTAGATCGACATCTCACTAGATCGACATCTCACTAGATCGTCATCCCACTCGATCCACATCCCACTAGATCGACATCCCACTAGATCGACATCTCACTCGATCGTCATCTCACTCGATCCACATCCCACTAGATCTACAACCCACTAGATCGACATCTCACTAGATCGACATCTCACTAGATCGTCATCCCACTCGATCCACATCCCACTAGATCGACATCCCACTAGATCGTCATCCCACTAGATCGTCATCTCACTCGATCCACATCCCACTAGATCTACAAACCACTAGATCGACATCTCACTAGATCGACATCTCACTAGATCGTCATCCCACTCGATCCACATCCCACTAGATCTACAACCCACTAGATCGACATCTCACTCGATCGTCATCCCACTGGATTGAAATCACTAAATCGACATCCCACTAGATCGACATCCTACTAGATCGACATCTCACTAGATCGACATCCCACTAGATCAACTACACACTAGATCGACATCCCACTAGATCGATACCCCACTAGATCGACATACCACTAGATCGACATCCCACTAGATCGTCATCTCACTCGATCGACATCACACTAGATCGACATCCCACTAGATCGTCATCTCACTAGATCGACATCCCACTAGATCTACAACCCACTAGATCGACATCTCACTAGATCGACATCTCACTAGATCGTCATCCCACTCGATCCACATCCCACTAGATCGACATCCCACTAGATCGACATCTCACTCGATCGTCATCTCACTCGATCCACATCCCACTAGATCTACAACCCACTAGATCGACATCTCACCAGATCGACATCTCACTAGATCGTCATCCCACTCGATCCACATCCCACTAGATCGACATCCCACTAGATCGTCATCCCACTAGATCGTCATCCCACTAGATCGTCATCTCACTCGATCCACATCCCACTAGATCTACAACCCACTAGATCGACATCTCACTAGATCGACATCTCACTAGATCGTCATCCCACTCGATCCACATCCCACTAGATCGACATCCCACTAGATCGACATCCCACTAGATCGTCATCCCACTAGATCGTCATCTCACTCGATCCACATCCCACTAGATCTACAACCCACTAGATCGACATCTCACTAGATCGACATCTCACTAGATCGTCATCCCACTCGATCCACATCCCACTAGATCGACATCCCACTAGATCGTCACCCCACTAGATCGACATCTCACTAGATCTACAACCCACTAGATCGACATCTCACTAGATCGTCATCCCACTCGATCCACATCCCACTAGATCGTCATCCCACTCGATTCACATCCCACTAGATCGACATCCCACTTGATCGACATCTCACTAGATCGACATCTCACTAGATCGTCATCCCACTCGATCCACATCCCACTAGATCGACATCTCACTAGATCGTCACCCCACTAGATCGACATCTCACTAGATCTACAACCCACTAGATCGTCATCCCACTAGATCGACATCCCACTCGATCCACATCCCACTAGATCGTCATCCCACTAGATCGTCATCCCACTAGATCGTCATCCCACTAGATCGTCATCCCACTCGATCCACATCCCACTAGATCGTCATCCCACTAGATCGTCATCCCACTAGATCTACAACCCACTAGATCGACATCTCACTAGATCGTCATCCCACTCGATCCACATCCCACTAGATCGACAACCCACTTGATCGACATCCCACTAGATCGTCATCTCACTCGATCCACATCCCACTAGATCTACAACCCACTAGATCGACATCTCACTAGATCGACATCTCACTAGATCGTCATCCCACTCGATCCACATCCCACTAGATCGACATCCCACTAGATCGTCACCCCACTAGATCGACATCTCACTAGATCTACAACCCACTAGATCGACATCTCACTAGATCGACATCTCACTAGATCGTCATCCCACTCGATCCACATCCCACTAGATCGACATCCCACTTGATCGACATCCCACTAGATCGTCACCCCACTAGATCCACATCCCACTAGATCGACATCCCACTAGATCGACATCCCACTAGATCGACATCTCACTAGATCGTCATCCCACTCGATCCACATCCCACTCGATCCACATCCCACTAGATCGACAACCCACTTGATCCACATCCCACTAGATCGACATCCCACTCGATCCACATCCCACTAGATCGACATCCCACTAGATCGTCACCCCACTAGATCGACATCTCACTAGATCTACAACCCACTAGATCGACATCTCACTAGATCGACATCTCACTAGATCGTCATCCCACTCGATCCACATCCCACTCGATCCACATCCCACTAGATCGACATCCCACTTGATCGACATCCCACTAGATCGTCACCCCACTAGATCGACATCTCACTAGATCTACAACCCACTAGATCGACATCTCACTAGATCGACATCTCACTAGATCGTCATCCCACTCGATCCACATCCCACTCGATCCACATCCCACTAGATCGACATCCCACTTGATCGACATCCCACTAGATCGTCACCCCACTAGATCGACATCTCACTAGATCTACAACCCACTAGATCGACATCTCACTAGATCGACATCTCACTAGATCGTCATCCCACTCGATCCACATCCCACTCGATCCACATCCCACTAGATCGACATCCCACTTGATCGACATCCCACTAGATCGTCACCCCACTAGATCGACATCTCACTAGATCTACAACCCACTAGATCGACATCTCACTAGATCGTCATCCCACTCGATCCACATCCCACTAGATCGACATCCCACTTGATCGACATCCCACTAGATCGTCATCCCACTAGATCGTCATCTCACTCGATCGACATCTCACTCGATCGACACCCCACTAGATCGACATCCCACTCGATCCACATCCCACTAGATCGACATCCCACTTGATCGACATCCCACTAGATCGTCATCTCACTCGATCGACATCCCACTAGATCAATATCACACTACCCCCAATCCCACTCCTTATTAATTGTTTGAAAATTGTATAAAACAAACATTAAATCATTTATAATATTAGAACCTCTAACTAAAAAAGGTGCTCTATACTCGTCCTAACGTAATTTGTATTTTGTTGTGTTCCAGTTTGAATGACTGCGATCAAGGCTGATTTTGGTATTAACTTACTATTAGTGAATTGTGATCACGTTCACTTGCATTCATTAATCTAGAAATTCTAGAACATTAATTTTCACAATTCACCAAAATTTTAACAAAATCTTGTGTTAGCTGACTTTGAAAAGTTGGGTCTTTAGCAGCAACAGTAAATATTGGGATCGGGAGGGGGAGGGGGCGATATCTCGAACTCAAATCTTTGGGGATATGGCGATCAATACATTTTGTTTGGGTCCTTAAATGCTACACTTTATCAAACTCGATAGACCCGATTTAGATAAAACCTTAATTTTGAGTTTTGGTCATATGTTAGTTATCCAAACATTAGGAGTTATTGAAAAGAATAATATATAAAATATATTACTATAATATATACCCATATACTAAATTTGATAACACTCGATATTCAGATTTAGGCTGTAGAGAACTGCATAGAAGACAGATTAACAGACAGGCATCGTTTTAAAAACCTCTTTTTTGGGCTCGGGGGTAGTTTTCAACATCGATTTTATAATTTTCAGTATTTATTCTTTAGAAAAAAATAATATTAATTAGTTTTTTTTCCCCTTCTTTTATCTGAACCTACTATTTTTTTATAATATTGAAATATGCAGTATATATTATCATGGTAAAGGGAACATAATAGTCGCGGGAAAATTGGATACACTTTCTGGTACTTCCGTACCAAAACATGAATAGGGGGAAAATCATTACAGCCTCAACGATATTCAGAATTAGGTTTTTCGGTAAAAAAGTGAAACGAACATCATAGTAATACGTATAATAAATCACAAAACTTAGTTTAAAATAATTTTGCCTTAATAATTTGAGTGTGCTAAAAACGAGTACTTTGTAAAGTATTTATATGAACTCAGTATGGCCATTGTTAGTTTTAGTACTTTACACTCCACTCCTATTTTCATATATATGCAATTTTATTATTTTTGTTTAGTGTTTAACCAATCAAATTTCTTAATATTTTGATTGAAACAGTAAAAGTAGTTTTTTCAATATACTAAGTTAATACACACGGTTCGTTTTCACTTTATGTTAAATAATATCCGATTTCAAATTCTTGGAACCAATATTATTGATTTGTTCTCATAGGGACTATGTTTTTGAAAATAAAAAATTTGCGTTGATAACTACACATTTTGAGACAGCACAGCCCCTACCTAAATAAAAGTCTAGAGATATAATTAAGATAATATGTCCATGTACCAAAAATGATGAATACGTTTTCAAACATTTGAATTCCAGCAGCGGGTATACGACATTATAAATAGAAACTGCTTTCTGGAACTACTCTTAAAGGTTTGATATATTCCATAATAAAATTAATATCATCATTGTTTCAGTAGATATATTGGGGGAGGAACATTTTTTGTGAGCGTTTTATTTTGTAAATTGGTGTATGTAAAAGGTTTGACCTAAAATGTCCAATTCATAGCGAGATATGTTTGTATTATAGATAGCTAAATCAGTTTACGTAATTACAAGACATGTTAATTATTTTAGAAATAAAACACAACACAGCTTTCACATTAAGCAGTAATAGAGTTCGTAGCCGAGTCGTTAAATTTTGCCGCGAGTTGTTAAAACTCTAAGTTATGAAATTTTAATAGCGATAAGGTGCTGCAGTGTAGTGTGTCATGCTAGAGTTCGTGTCGGCTATTTAATTATACTTATTATGACTGCGTTGTAATAAACATTTGTTTGTTTACTTTTATATCCTTTTCTCTGGCGGAAGTTTGATTCTTTATTTTTAATGGCATCATTTTACTCTGGAAAAGAAGTAAAAAAGAATATAAATATGTTACATCATAAATTCGAAACACTGATGAACGTAGACGGGCTGTTTTGCAATTTAAATTTACTTTCAGATCAGTGTAAATGTATACCAGCTTTGCATATACAAATCATGAAACTCGAGAAATATGAAATGATTTGACCTATTTCTGAAAAGCAGGAGTTCCTATCTTTTGGCGTTGAGGTTAATACGGGTTATAAATCTAAAACTTTTCTCTCTTTTCCTTAACAGTAATACTTCTGTTATTATTTTTAATTACGAATGAACTTTACATGTTTTGTATGTTTTTTTCCCAAATAATTAAAATTAGTTTTTATTGAACAAAATCAATATTTAAAGCTAATTTTAAGTTATGTACCTTCCAAAAACCTAGTTATATAATAAAAAAGTGATCGTGATTGAACTTCGACTGCAATCATTTAACTCCATTGACAAAGATCGGTTGAATGGTCAACCAGGCAACTTATCAAAGCTGATTAGTGTGAGTCAAGGAGGCTAGATTAGATTGAACAATCCGGGGCATGAGGTGAAAATATGAAGCCTTTGGTGAGGTCTTTACTAAAAAGAATGGTGTACATCAAGGTAATGGCTCTCTATGCGACTCTGTTCAATCTAGCTATACAGGATAAACAATTCAAAGAATTTGGTCAATAGCTTTAAATATATAGCTCAATTAAAAGAATAAAATATGAGGGATATATTGTCAATAAGATGTGGTGGATATTTGAAGATTATATCTATGTCATGTCTAGAAATTGAAGAAATATTCGTGACACTTGATGAGGAGGAAAGAAAAATTTATTTGATGATTAACCAGAAGATCAAATGTCTCTGCAGCCCAAAGTGACAAGTCAGGAAACGTAAAGATAGAGAGGTACAAATTTGAAAATGTGGTTAACTCTGAATTTCGGCTTTTAAACAACAGAAATCTCCTTGGAAATAGGTCGCAGGATAATACTACAAAATTATTTACCTTCTTATGTACATTTAAGATTGTTTAAATTAATCCTCCGAATGCTTCTTTCTATTCTAGAACACACAAAATGAAACTATACAGGACACTGATGAGACCGGTTGTTTGTTATGGGAACGAAACATGGAGCATATACAGGATAACAAACAAACAGAACACAATTCTCACAAAAAATACGCCTAAGTATCAGACGCGTTTCAACGACAAGGTCGTCCTCTTCAGTGATACACTAGCTATACCAATCAAACTATAACTCAAGTAGCTAGTGTATCACTCAGGAGGACGACCTTGTCGTTGAAACGCGTCTGATACTTAGGCGTATTTTTTGTGAGAATTGTGTTCTGTTTGTTTGTTATCCTGTATATTTTTTCTCATAAGTCAAGCTCAATATTTAATATGGAGCTTATAGTAATGGTGACAACTGAGAATTTGTTTAGAGAAGAACTATACAAAGTATCTATGTCGCAGGATGTTATACAGACAAATTCGAAATAATAATGAAATACAATTTCTATTGAAGAACGAAAACATAGTTTATTTCACCAAGGCAAGTTAGATAAGAATAAGTGATGGAAAGTCACCTAAATAATAAGGTGATTTTTAACTTCATACTACAAATTAAATTTTTGAGTTAGAAGAACCAATATCAATGTCACCCATTTTTGAGCTCATGTAATATTCTGTATAAAATCAGTAATATAGATTTGAAAAAAAAACTTCATAAATCGAAGATTGTGTTTTTTTCTTTTCTTAATGGTATTTTTTGTAAAAATTTATGTTTATTTATTTTTTCCAAATATTTATCATTTTAAATGTTGACATTAGTTACGTGTCAGAAAATTGTTAAATAAAATAAAAGTATCTCTGACGTTATTCTATTCAACGTAGTGGACTGGAAAAGATACAACGCTTTTATGAAAATTTGTAATTTATAAGAAAAAATATAAATTATAAAAAACAAAACATCACAAACACTTGATTTAAATAAAACTTACCATAATATTCAGCGTTACGAATAATATTGACCTATATAATAACAACGTTTATGAACACGTTTAATACCCGTTTTATGTTGAATATAATTTTGAATAGCGTTTAATATTATTCAATAGCATAAAGAATTTACATTGATGCATGAAACCTGTTAGTGACAATATAAACGTGGAATTGATAGAGGTAACTAGATTCAGGTAGCACTCAGTAATGGCTATTACAGCATAAGGTCCATAACCAAATATAATCACCTTAGAAAGTTTAACGGGTATAATTTTACTTCCTCTCTCTCTCAACTCTAATGCATCACTTTGCATCACGCTGGGTATACAGTAATAAACTGCGTCGAATGGTCTGTTACTTTGCTATTTGACACTTTGATGTCGTTGGATAATCAAATTAAGTTTACTTCTTACAAGTTGTACCCTTAAATGGATCCCAGAACGAAGAGTTTCTTTAAAAGCTAATTGCAAAGTTTTGTTGAAACTTCTTTCTTTGAAAGGTATTCTTTCTCTAACTTTACAGTTATTTTTTGTTTTACTATTTCCTAATCACATGTTAACCTTAAATTTATGTTTTATTTCTAATTTAACAGCCTAGTATAGTTATTTATTCTTTGTCTACTTATTTAATAATAAACGAGATTTTCTTCTTTTTATTCTTGCTTAATGACAAAATCTCTGACGTCATCGCCTTATAAAAACAGAAGAAAAACGTATAGAAGAAAGAGATCTAGATCTCTAATAGCGTCTGGGTCGGCTCATACCCCGTAATACCGCCACACCCGTACTTATTATCACTCAGGTGAAGATGACTAGCTCGTCTCTACTGATCAACGCATCACCAAATGGCTCAACAGGCAATGGTGGGCGTTGATTTCTAACAATTACGTTTTACCTATTTCTAGACACAAATTTACGTATCGTTATTTAAAAAATAATTTCGATAATACCTTTTCACCTCTAGGTTGTATAACGTCTAAAAATTTATTAGTAATCTAAAAAAAAAAAAATAGTAATCTATCGTTAACAAAAAAAAAGAGTATATATTTTTCAATTTCTAAAAATATTTTCGAGAATTACTTTTCACCTCAGTTATAGTTTAGTTATTGAAGCTCATGTATCACTGAGGATGGCGACTTTATCGATGAAAGGGGTTTGATTAAGTAAACGTAATTTTTTTAAGATTAATTACTTGTGTTCGACTTTTAATCTGTCTAATATTATCTCACAAGTCAAGTTCAATATTTATTTGTGTTTTTCACCTGTAGAATCTGTATCGTCTCAAAATAACTAATTTTTGCAGATTTTAAACATCTGCATCCAATAATGATAATCACACAAACAACTACGACAAAGAGTATGAGTTATAGATAAAAAAACCACAATTTTTAACCTCCAAATTTGAATAAAAACATTCAGCAATGATAGCTTTAGTAGTCAGAGTTTCGTAAATTAATTTAGTACAAATTTACAACTAAGTTATCTTCGTTGAATATGATTAAAATGATAGGTATATTTCAGAAAGATATCTTTTTAAAGCGGATTCTTTCTTATCTAGGTTTCTTACATCAGCCAATACATTATCACTCTTAACTTCCCACTTTGTACAGCTTGACGATGCAATGTGAGTATTAAAATTGTGTCTAGATTGCCAATGAAACGGGGGAAAAGAAGCCATTCGTATTCAATTATGTTAGCATCGCAGCTACTTGCCGATTGTTGTTTAATCAAAACACATTAAAATAAAGTTGAACACAAAACTATAATCAGTTGAAACACCTAACCAACAAATAAAAGTAATAAAGCTGAAGTCCTCCTTAATTAGACGTGTCTGTTATTAGTTAGGAAGTAATTGTTTTGTGTAAATAATACAATATCATTTCCTATTAGACTAGATTTGCTCTGAAGGAAAGGAAATGTGTTGCACTTGGAAGACTGATAGTAATAATTATACTTGCAGTGGTTGCTCTTTATCTTGTTTAGTAATCGAATTATCTGTAGATATTCCACTGAAAAAAATAAAGTAGGCTACAATTAGCAAACTATATCTTTAATGTTTAATGAAACGAAGAGTTAAAAAAGATTGTAGAATTCATTGAGGAGATTGTTTTACAAAAGTAAAACTGAATAATTTCCCGTTTCTAGGCTGTCCATATCAAATGCATAAAAGAAATCGAAGGACGTTATGATCTACCATTCCATATAAAAACCGATTTATGCCGTTTTAATCAATCAGGGTTCACAACGAAGGTTGATATTTGAAATGTATTTATTATTCTCAAACAAATTTAAAGACCGAAAAAGATAAGACCATTTTACACCAACTCATAAGAAATACATAGACAAAATAAAAAGGAACAAACTCTTTCTATTTATAAATATTGGTACAACTAGCAACTACAGTGCAATTCAGGAGGAAAAGGCAATACTTTGACAACTGATTCTAGAGCTAAAAATAAGAAAGAAAAACTTGATATAAACATAGATCTGAAAACGCTTTATTTTGGAGTTACAGTTAGCGAAAGATTTCGCCCTGATTTATTCTCCGAGGGTCAAATTATGCCGTACTGAAATTTTGTGTTTTACGCCAATTTTCTCGAAAAATGCGTCAAGTACAGTTTTGGGAGCCATTTTTTTGCTCAGTTAAAAAACAATATGAAAACATCAAATTTACCCTTTCGTTTGGGTCTCTGGAATTTCAATATGGCATAATTTAACCCTTGGAAGAGAGATCAGAGCGAAATCTTTCGCTACCTGTTACTCGAAAATGTTTATATGTTTATATCAGGTTTTTTTCTTATTTTTAGCTCTAGAATCAGTTGTCAAAGTATTGCCCTTTTCTCCTGAATCACCCTGAATAATGACTATTAATCTCATAAACTGACCTTAACACGATTTCTACCATGTATAGAATTATTTTTGTTATTTCTACAGGAAACAAAATCGCACTATTAAATTTTGATTTACACGAATCTCTTGTTATATATTTTTCTCTTTAAAACCAATAGAATTTGCTTTGTTTTTTACATACATGAATGCAGTCAAATATATTTTATTTTTTGTTATTTATTCTGTAGATATGTACTATAATAATTTTGAAACAAAAGGAGAGGATTTTTCTTCAAGCGGTAATTAAAATATACTGGTTCTATAAGCTATATCCAGGTCATTGTAGTTTACTGTCATTCTCCATTAGTGGAAACAAATTATCTAGTTTTGAACTGCGGTTGGGTCAAGATGAGGACATATTAATTTAAGATCCCGACCAAATTGTTACAATAGCAACACTTTAACACATATATTAATAATCTTTGGGACAGTTTCATGTATACTGTCATTGTTTATTACGCCCATATATAATTAATACGTATAACTGAAAACTAACTAGAATTATTTCTGATACTGAGTAGACATCAAAATATTCATTGTTTATGAGAAACGTAATACTTGTACTCTTGACTTGAAAACATAAAATACTGTGTAGCTACATAAAATAGGAAAGAGAACATTAAACAGAGCGATATAACTCAGCTACGAATTGCTAAAGGTGCCTCAGGTTTATGAGCAGTACATGTTAGACTAATGATTTCTTGTTACTATTAACCGTTTTATGAGTATATACAATCATTATATATTTGTAACGGATTTAGTCTGAGAACTTGTATTAATCAAAAATCATGGAATGTGGAGTAAATACATAGTATCAAGCTTAATAATACATATTAATAGTGTATATCTTTTATAAAACAAAAGCACACCTAAACTGCAACTGCACAAAAAATTAAAATAGCGAATTTTTTAAATCAACTTGTAGTGGCTTTGTCTTTTGCTTTCGCACGTATTCGTGCTATAGATAAGTTATATAATGAGTCAATAAATCTATATTGAAGTTTTTTCGAAAATGTTCGTTTAGAGGACTCAGAGTCAAAACAAATGATTTACAAAATGATGTCTGTTGTCTGTTGCATGTTGGGACATTTTTGAGTGGATCGATTTTGATTAGATTTGTATAAATACTTTTTTCTTTTTTAACAACTCATAATATGAGTGTAGCTGCTATAAGACCTATTCTCAACACCGACTGTAACGATTTTAATCACATTAACCTAAAATATAGCTTACGAAGGCCCTAACGTATTGATCGTCATCGCCTCAAGAATATGAGTACGAGATTTATCGGTAAAAACAAATTCCTCATTATTTTATTCATAAATTTTTTAACTCGAGTTGCACACACAATAGTGCGCGCACAGACTTTCAGAACTTTAATATTGAGTGTAATATAACCTTTTGTGATGAACAAAATGACCGCAGTGCCATTAATTTATAAAGCGTTGGTGAATGGACAATGATTGTGAGCTGAACAAGGGTGTGTCATTAAATGTAATGGCTGCAGAGCACTTTGAGGGTCAGTTGTGAAATACCTTGTCATAACCCTTAATCCTTCAGAAATGAGTTAACCTTCTTCAGAGCAAGGGGTGTTGCAGATATAAGAAGGTCGGGCACTTTATTAGTATCAACAACAAATAGAGTGAACAAACTTAACACATTTCGCAATTCGTAAATTCTTTCTTTTGGTCATTATTAGTCGTTATCCATAAATCTATTTTTTTACTTTATCACTTATAACGTACGTAGTATAAAGAAAGTTGTGTGTTTGATGAACGGTTAAAATTCGTTTTGATGTCTTCTGAGTCCAAATCTCAGCTTAGGAGTGATGTTTGTCTGCAGTATGTGATGTTTCTCTGTCGTATGTGGTGTTTGTCTGTCGTCTCTGAAGTTTCTCTGTCGTCTGTGATGTTTGTCGTCTGAGATGTTTGTCTGTCGTCTCTGATGTTTGTCTGTCGTCTGAGATGTTTGTCTGTCGTATGTGGTGTTTGTCTGTAGTCTGTGATGTTTGTCTGTCGTCTCTGATGTTTGTCTGTCGTCTGAGATGTTTGTCTGTCGTATGCGGTGTTTGTCTGTCGTCTCTGATGTTTCTCTGTCGTATGTGATGTTTGTCTGTCGTCTGTGATGTTTGTCTGTCGTCTGTGATGTTTGTCTGTGGTCTGAGATGTTTGTCTGTCGTCTCTGATGTTTGTCTGTCGTCTGAGATGTTTGTCTGTCGTATGTGGTGTTTGTATGTCGTCTGAGATGTTTGTCTGTCGTCTGAGATGTTTGTCTGTCGTCTGAGATGTTTGTCTGTCGTATGTAGTGTTTGTCTGTCGTCTGTGATGTTTGTCTGTCGTCTGAGATGTTTGTCTGTCGTCTCTGATGTTTGTCTGTCGTCTGAGATATTTGTCTGTCGTATGTGGTGTTTGTCTGTCGTCTCTGATGTTTCTCTGTCGTATGTGATGTTTGTCTGTCGTCTGTGATGTTTGTCTGTCGTCTGAGATGTTTGTCTGTCGTCTCTGATGTTTGTCTGTCGTCTGAGATGTTTGTCTGTCGTCTCTGATGTTTGTCTGTCGTCTGAGATGTTTGTCTGTCGTATGTGGTGTTTGTCTGTCGTCTCTGATGTTTCTCTGTCGTCTGTGATGTTTGTCTGTCGTCTGAGATGTTTGTCTGTCGTCTCTGATGTTTGTCTGTCGTCTGAGATGTTTGTCTGCCAGTCCAAACTAGTGAGCAGATTATGATAAAAAGTGGACACATGTTTCCTTTATCTTGAGGAGTTTATTTCAAAAGATTGCCATTGATGCATATTTACAAGTTACGTAAAAGATATAACAAGTTAGATGGAATCCTTCGTGACGGAACAATGTAACTTATATGTGAATAACAATTTAATTCATATATTTGTAACCCTGTAAAACTCGGAAAGGGTGTAATTTATACAGGAAAATATGGAAAAAAACAGTGAATGAAACTTTTTTTGTCAATATTCTAGTAGGACAGTTCAAATTTCATTTTTCATTGGCATTTTTTTCCCCGTGCCAATGCTGTGTATACTTTGTCAAATTGTGTAAAAAACTTCGGATATTGCACCTGTTTCCAAATCGGAGAACTCGTATTCATGCCTTAGGAGTATAATAACTGTCTAAATTGCCTCTATTATAAAACATAAATAAAATTTGGGGATAAAAACCTATATATGTCGGCTTAGTTGCAAAGAATCTTATTTCTAAATTGTATAAACATACTAACACACGTACAGACGAGATACTAAATAGTTAAGTTAAAATCTGATCGAGCGAAGTGAAGTCAACCGTAGTCCGAATACCTCTATTTTGATGAAGATTCGTTTTTAGAATGGTCGTTAACTAAAACACCAAGTTTCGTTTAATATTTTTTTGGTGTGTAACACTACTTCCTGAAAGAGGAAACATAATATGATTCTAAATTGTATTTAACTGCTTCAAAAATCTTTCACAATTTGTTGATCTACCTATTTAATCTTTCCTACCAGGTCTCTCTTTAACAGCTCCTGTTATTTTCCGACCCTGACGTTACTATTAGAGTATTCAAGAGCTAGGATCTTTCTTTATTTTAAGCTCTTTTCTTTAATTTTGTAAGGCGATAATGGCGATGTTTCGCCTTTAAACAACAAGGAACAATCAAACTATTTATGAGACATTATAGGGAGCGAAGACACTTTTATTATTTTCTTTTTAGTAAGACGATGATAATTGAGAGATTGTTTGCCTTTAAACGACAAAGAATAAACATATTACAAAGATTTATATTTTAACACATAATTTGATTTATAACAACATTGAAATAGTTTTTTTTTATTTACATTGCAAACCTAATTGTAAATTATTGTATTTTTAGCAAAGGTTTATTCTCTCTTAAAATGTGTAATGGTGTATCTGAAGTATTTAGAAATAAATGTTTGGTTTAACAAAAGTATTTTAAAATATATCATTGTATAATATTATTATCAATTATTATTATAAGTATTTAAAATACTTCATTATTAATACGGTATATTTATCTATGTTCCATAAATAACGGTAATTGAACGAAGCAGTTTTACATTAATTAGTAAACTGTTTGTGTACATGCTTATCAATAATGAGTAATATATTATGTGTATATAAAGTATTTACATAATGTGTGTTTAATGTAATGTTTTTGAAACCTAATGTTATCTTATAAAATATTAACATTATAAAATAAATAGAACCACTAATCACATAATCATTTATTCATTATTATAAATTAGTAAAGGTCTGTTCATGGTTTTGTAGACCAATATCTGAATATTGTATCTATAATTAGGTCATTGTGGGTCTATATTTATCTTGGTGAATTCAAAAATACAGTCGAGATAGTACTCGACTACAAAAATACAGGTAATAGAGACTTTTCTTTCTGCTGTTATTTAAATTGTTTAAATAATTTTGCACGCTTTATATATAGTAAATCTTAAAATTTAAAAAAAGTAAATTACAGCTAATGAAACTATTAAATTACAAATGAAAAAGGTTAATTTAAAAATTACACAATATAGTTTGTGATGGTAATATATTGATAGGTAATTGTGATAGATAATAGTGAAATAATAATGAATGATATTTAACAATTTAATAAGTGTTAATTGATAATTTCCCTCTTTATTTTTATTCCTGTAATTCAAATTACAGGACCAATAGTTATAAACACAATAAGTTCAATAACTCTTATTTTTAGTCTAACGTGGCATCAAGGTGATTGACTGATACATCGTGAGTGGTAGGGGTGGTAAGTCACCATTTATTTTAGATTATTAGTTATCCCTCATGTAATTGTAGTTAGGGGAGTTACCGATTAGTATTGTATCACAGTGTTCATTGAAGATTCTATCTTAGTGTCAGTTCACACTTTGGAAAATAAATGATTTATTTCCATTTCATGAAGTGTTGTGAAATTTTGTTATTTTTGTCTTTACACGCTCACGTTTTCATTTGACAAAAAGATACATATTTTTCTGGAGTATCGTCGAGGATTTATGAGCCAGAAATATTTAAGCCGTTTTTACCTTTTGTTAATATTTGATAAAAATTATTTTCCACGAACAGATATTTTACATTTTAGTTTTTGAGTTTAACTACCCAGGGTTTAATGATAGTATAATTATATTTTCAATAATATACTGAATTATAATCTTCAGAAGCATGGATCTTGTACAGTGAAACGATGTTTGTGTGTAATATATTTTTATTTCTTGAAAATTGATTGTTTACAAGTGTTTGATCTCACGTCCTTTAGGTTAACTTTTTTGCGTAAATATCTCTCTGGTTTTTAGTAGTGCTGATTAGATAGACAAGTCCGCCGACGCTTTAACAAGAATTTAGGTTAGGTTAGGGGTGAGGATTTTGAAGGAAGTGTTAAGAGGTTCTTTGAGGAGGAGAAGGAGGTAGTTTAGACAACAGAGAATCGTGTTCTTAATTATTAAAACAATGATAAGAGCTGCTGTCTTGTTATTAAATATGTATAAGGGTCCCTAAAATCATTATTTTATCTTCAACATGTTTAATGACTACGTTATTCTGAACATATTTAATAATTTTAATAATTCGAAATATTTTCCTTATTTGTGCTTTCTGGCACAAAGTAATAATAATTTGAATATTAAAGCTAAATAACCTCTTTGAAAAACGCATTTCTTTAACTCCCGTAGTGTCTATATAGTCTTTTCGTTGTTAATGTAAGCAAATATTTTTCATATAAAAATATCGATAACAATAGAAAAAATTGATTAAAACAATCTACGTACAATCTTACGATTTTATGGTTGAATCGAATTTTCTAGAAACGAATACATATTAATGTTTTATTAAACTTTGTGACATTTTGTACAAAATTGTGACAATTATTTTCCATAAGAAAAATTACTACCAATCAACTAACGATTGATTTTTTTTGGTATATAATTAATTTCACCAACCCACTTTATAAACTAATGTGTAAAAAACTTGCGACCGTTAAACAAGTTTTAGCCATAGACACTTACTCCTGCACGTATGTACTAGTTTAGTCCATATGATTATTATAAAATTAATATATTACTTCACTCTACTAATTTGGAAAGTATAAAAATAAAATAAACATTAGTGACAGTTATTAATTTTTTTCTGTCTTTTCATATATCGTATTGTTCTGCCCTTTGGTACGTTGGGTTTAAACCTACTTAGTGAAGAGCAAATGCAAGACCAAAACCTAGACTCTCAAGTCTTGTTCAGCACCCAAGTCTTGGTCTTGGTCTTGGTCTTGCATTGGTCTTACTGTCTTGGTCTTGATCTTGCATAGTGAGTCTTGGTCTTGTTCAGCACCCAAGTCTTGGTCTTGGTCTTGCTTTAGTCTTACGGTCTTGGTCTTGTATAGTGAATCTTAGTCTTTGTCTTTGTCTTGTTCAGCACCCAAGTCTTGGTCTTGGTCTTGCATTGGTCTTACGGTCTTGGTCTTGTATTGTGAGTCTTAGTCGTTGTCTTTGTCTTGTTCAGCACCCAAGTCTTGGTCTTGGCCTTGCATTGGTCTTACGGTCTTGGTCTTGGATAATGAGTCTTAGTCTTGGTCTTGGTCTTGTTCAGCACCCATGTCTTGGTCTTGGTCTTGTTCAGCACCCAAGTCTTGGTCTTGGTCTTGGATAGTGAGTCTTAGTCTTTGTCTTGTCTTGTTCAGCACCCAAGTCTTGGTCTTGTTCAGCACCCAAGTCTTGGTCTTGTTCAGCACCCAAGTCTTGGTCTTGTTCAGCACCCAAGTCTTGGTCTTGGTTTTGCATTGGTCTTACGGTCTTGGTCTTGGATAGTGAGCCTTAGTCTTTGTCTTGGTCTTGTTCAGCACCCAAGTCTTGCCGGTTAAACTCTACATAACTCTATAATTTTAAATTAAGAAAGTCAAATTATAATCAAACATTTCAACTTGCTTATGCAATATTTTCATAAAACTTGATTTCGCCTTTTAATGTGTAGACACAGTCGCAAAGTTTTTTTAACATTTAAAACTACCAAAACTGGGTGGTATGGCCAAATTAAAACCATTGTGCTCCGATCGACAAATCTGTTAGGCATGTAAATAACTGGGTGGTTTTATATTATAGAGGGAGTGTCACTGGGGTGGAGTTTTTTAATGGGCGTTTGTGCGTGTTCGCAAATATGATTAACAGCTTTGATAGCGTCGTTATTCTAAAATTCCAATAATGCTGTATTTTAAAAGTGAGTGGTAATCAATACGGAATTTTAATATATTGCATAGTTGTATTAATTTTTTAATTACAGACGCATAATGTTGTGATGTATCATATTTAGCTAATTGCCAACCATTAAATATGGTTATTAGCATTCGTCAGTACAACCATAAAATGTCCACCGATCATTTCCCTTAGAACAGGTTTTGATTTTAAATTTTAAAATGCGATACGATGTCAGTTGTTTATATTTCTATGTATGTGTTTGACTGTATTCCCTCTGATGATTGAAACACTTTTTCGCCTAATTTGATACATATATTTATGTGGAAATATCATAAGTTAATTATATTAATAGATTTTTACAGATTTTCCACCTAAGTTTTTGTTCAATTTTCACCAAATTTAGAATTATACAGTTTTTATATGACAAAAAAAGTATATTTTCAGAGGAAAACTCTTTTTTTTCTGATAAAATTAGAAAATCTGATGATATGTTTAAATTAATTTATTGCTGATTTTTTAACTTGCAAAACGTAGTGTGTGTTTATTTTCTATAGTAGTGTGTATAGTGTTATAGATTTTCTAATTCTCGAGGTTATATTTATTTTTATGGGAATTCGATGTGAACGAATGGAAATTACCACCACTTTAAGACAGAGTGTAAATATCAGTTGTGTAATTCCCATTTAATACATTATAATATAACATGCACAAACACACACATTCTTTGGTATTTCCTCTGTAAGTTTACTTTGTTGTGGGTTTGTTACTTAGTGAAAGACGAATATGTGTACAAATCCTTATGACAATTTGATTTTTTGCAACTAGGCCTAACTATATAATGGGTGGCTGAAAATAAACTACCACCCCCACTTATTTGTTAATAATTTGAGATAATTGAATCTTGTTCGCGGAAATTTTTTAGGTGAGAGGGGCAACCTACAAAAGTAAAAGTTTAGGGTAATTGTGGGGGTGGTGTTAATCTCAAATTGGACGTATAGGTTTGTGATAACTCAATTTAAACGTCTCTCGAGAGAAGAAAAATTATACGTTTAAAATAATTCTAAACACCCAAAACCAATGTGCTGTCAAAAGAATTATTTTATATTTATGAAGCTATATTGGTGCGGTACATCCCCTTGTATGACATTAATATGTTCTTACAAAATATTAAATGTTCAAATTGATCTTCCTGCACGTCCTGTAGTACATATTTCCCACGTTTTCCAAACTTTGGACTCTTCATTTTCTTCATTTCGTTACTATCTGTTATCCTAAAGTCGATTTAAGAGATTCCCCAATAAATAGGCAGGTCTTGTATTTTGAAGCAGTAAACCAATATTAGAAATAGTATATTTCATCACTAGGAGCAAAAGTGGTTGTTTTCGTTGCGCAATCGTGTTTTACGATTAAACGTCGAAAATACACTTTTGTTACGTGTGATGAACAACGTTTTTTTATCTTACGGAAAAGAAAACAAACAAAACAATAACAAAATTTTAGGTTAGTTTTTATTTATTTTAATAACAACATAATAGCATACAAGTATTATAAAATTGGCACGTACCCAAAGTTTTGATGTTTCAAGAAAGCGACGCATTTTTTTAACTGTGAAATATCCATATTTTCTGTTTTGCTTAAGCAGCTTTTAATAATTGATAATTTGGACCATAAAGTACAAACATTTTCAATGTTTACATTTCTGTAATTTTTCCACTTTCATTTTCAGCTTCGTACATACCTTTCGATTTACTAGGTAATAAATAACTCTCCCATTACTTCTTTTGCTTCTTTTAAAATACTATCAGGAATTTCCATTTCACTATCTTGCATTGTATGTATTTGTTTTCATCAAGTCCACAAACATAACCTATGAAACAATACTAAAGTTTGAGGTTAGAGCACCGAAAAAATTCCTAGCTGATTTTTTGGTACGCTATTATAAGGTAACAGAAAACGTCGACATTACGGATCAATTTCAAGAGCAAAAACATCAGTTTTTCGTGGAGTATGATAAAAAATATTTTTTTACCTTCTAAGTCGATCGTATCGTACCAATCTAGCTTTGTAAATGAAATAACTCTGGGCCACTATTTTGTTTTGTGTTGTCAAAATTTATTTTGTGTGATTTTTATTGTTTCACAGAAAATATCAATTTCTTGATGTATTTTTTTATGAGTTAAAACCTTCTTGAATTTTACAGTTTTACAAAATATTAAACCAATTATGTTTATAGCAATTAATTATACTTTTTCGTTCCCAAAGATTTCTCTAAAAACTTGATGTAACTTGTTTAAAAATGAATATGAATTAGAGTAAAATATAAACAGTAGTTCGGTCGTTCTTGCTTTTAATTTGGTCAACAGTGGGAGGGGTTAGTTTTTCTTTTAGCCAGACAGGATTTCATGATTTATAAACATCGATGAGAGTATGTAAATATTATTGGGATTCTAATGAATGATAATTCATAATCACAATGCAAAAAATAAGCCAGACGTAAAGCATTAACATTTTATTATTTCTCCCTGTGAAGTGTTTTCTTCAAGTGTACAGCAGCTATGTTATTATTTAGTGTTATTTCTTGGTGTATGAATATTGTTGTCACACCACGCTCTACACCGTATTCATGTTGAATTTATAATAACCATTTTTGTATATCCAAGAAGCAATGTCTACTGTTATTTAATTATGATCACCACGTCTTGTTAATAATTCAAACACTACACTTGAGACTTTTTATTAATTTCATTTATACTGGTATAACCATTTATGACATTTATTTTGTTATTGACTTTGGCACAACCAGTTCTCAATAAGAATGAGCTAGCGTGTCTGATGCAAACAATTTATATAGAATGTTTATTACTAGCATAATGGTTGGAGTGGCCATAATATGCGTGGTATGTAACTAAGTGCCTGCAGTACGTGTTAGGGGTAGTATCGAGGGAGGGTGGATTCGCTCCCTCGCAATTAGCTTTATTTCAACTGTTTTTTAAGACGCAAGAATTGAATAATAATTGTGTATTACAAATAACAATCTGTAGAGGGTTCTTTTGAGATACAATCTCCTTGTGTAACATTATAGATGATTTACTGTAGTTTCTCAAGGAAGAGGTACATATTATCTAATCAGAATACTTGTGTTGTAATTGATTTCAATTTATATTCTCTGAAATAGATACTAGAACATTGCTAATGCACGGAGATTCTGGAAGTTCCAATATATCATTAAATTCTGTACGTTATTAACCCTAGATCTGAAAATTTTTATAAATTCTTTTTTTTATTTAAAAATTCATAATAAATATTAATTTTATACAAAACTCAACTTATAAGACATCATTTTATTAGAAAGATGCTTAGAATCTATAAAAAAAAATTCTAACAGCTTTGGAGTAAGTATGTTAAGTATCAAAAATGAAAATAACATTTTTCAGAAAAACCTAAATCATCCAAAATAAATTTCTTATCACTTATTTTCAAGATATACGAAAGTTTTGTAATGTAATTGTGGATAGTTATTGATAAAAAAAAAATTAATTTGTTACATTAAAAAAAAAAGTTTTTGTTTACGAAATGAGGTAAAATGTTAAGCCTAATTTGAAAATTCACCACAAATTGTAATATCATGGAAACCACAACTTATAAATATCATTGTTATTCAGAAAGGTGCATAGAATTTAGCTGTGTAAAGAAAAAAATTGTTAGATGTAAAATATTTGGAGTTAGTATGTCAAAAAGCAAAAAATCGCCCAGTAACCGAGGTAAAAATTCCACAGAAAAAAGTATATAAACCATACATTTAAAAAATAAAAAAAAAAATTTCAAGTAATACTAGAGATTTGTAATATAGGCTATTTGTGGATAAAAGTTGCTAAAAAAAATCAGTTTATAAAATTTTCATTAGACGTGGTTAATTTTTACATATTATTATAGATGCTTAAATAGTATTTTTAATGATTTTTTTTTTTATTTAATGGAAATAAAGTAGTGATACACAATCAAAATCCAACGTTTTTACTAACCCATTATAAGAAGTATAGAGTAAATTTGGAAATTGCAAAAAAAATTTGATCTACGTTGTTTTGACTGAAATTAACCTTTCTTGGCATTAGATACGCAAAACGTTATTTCCGACATGCCGTCCATCTTCATCGTTGTCGTTGTTTTAAATGTAATATTCATATAGTAATGAGATTTGTCAAAGTGTAGGGATTTATATGTACATATACGAGGGCCGAGACGATGACGTCAGCGAAACGAGTGGAAATATAAAAAATAAATTACTCATCTAGCATACGTTGAGAAGTAGTAATATACACAATTACAAAGTTCATCAACTACGACTATTTTGTCTGTTGAGAAGAACTAAAGGTTTACAAGTTGTAGAAATAATGAGTAGGCCTAAAGTAGGCTACTAGGGTACAAAGAATATTTGTTCATTAAATTTTTGTCTGCATTGAGCTGACATAGACTACACAGATGCGCTGCATTCTAGTAATAAAACTACAAATGTTTGATAGGATTATGTTTATCTATAATTGCAGCTGTAGCTACCAACAAACAACGGCTTTTGACGGCAATAAAGGTATGTCAAATAAAAATATACCTATAAGAAAATGATTCGAAGTTCTTTATCAGAATTTTAGAGGTTAGTTCAGTAAGTTTTCATCACAATAGAGCCGATTCGAAGAAATTACATTTTGTTATGTGCTCGTATGGCGTAATCTATAAATAATTCCAGTTACAAAAAGAAGTTACATCTAAATTATACCTGGTTTCCAAATTTAAATTAAAGTGATTTTATGTCTGAAGCAGTCAGTCAATTAACAAGTAAAAACTTCTCTTTTATTACAGTGTAATGTTGGTATTAATTAGGAGAGAAGTAATGCATTCTTGTATAGATGGAAGAGCAAGTTCTTTGAACGAACTGTGATGCATTCAGTTCCTTGTTCTATGTATTTATTTTAGAACCTACTCATACCTATAATTTCGCACAAATATTAAAAAAATATGCACTGGACACGTTCGTCACTGAGAAATATCAGTTGGTACAGTATTTTAAAATGGCTGCCGATTTTTAGATAACAAAAACTTCTCTCTTTTTAAAATTACTTTTAGATGTAGGTTTAACTAAGTTTCACAATTGGTAATATAGTACAATTTTAAAAATCTCATTTCAACAATAATTAAATTTTCCCTGTGAAAAACAAAAGAGAGTCAATAAAACATTAATTTTTAACCGCACAATCTTAAAGTAAAAAAAATCGGCTATTGCTAACTTTTAGTTAAATTTAAGTAAATTATATCAGGTAATGCAGGTAGTTGTGATAGCTCATTAATTTAATCATCTAAAATAATGCACATGATATCCTTTGCTTATCAGCTGTGTGGCTTTCTTCCGTCTGCAAGTGAGATTTGTTTAGTCTTTCTATTACTATCGTGTGCAATCTAATGACCATCAAGGTTTATATTTTATATTTGACTTCCTCTTTATAAATTACTAATGTAGTGAATTGAATTAGTGTAAGTTTGTTTCCTGTAGTCCATCAAAAAATAGATAGCGTACATGATTGCAATATATAAAAATAAAAATAATAAAATAAATTTTAAAAAATACTTGAAATGAAATGAAACAAATGAAATGAATGGGTTCGCTCTCAAGCCGTTAGTGATCATTAGTGATCAAGAGCAAGTTTCCTCTGTTACAAACACTGTTATTTTATAAATATTAAAACTAAATATTAAGAAGAAAAACTTTTTGAGCAGCTTTAACTTTGAACAGCCATTTATAAAACTAGTTTACGAAGGGTTTAACTTTATCAAATTATTTTATTTTGCAAAACTTTTGAGAACTTAAGCGCTTGTCCTATCCCTGATAGGATCGGTAGTTCAGAAATATTTTCATGATAGATTTTTCCAAACAAATTATTTTTAGAAAATGTATAAGTTTTAGTTTATATTTATAGAACATATTTTTACTTTATATTTAAATTTGATATTCCTGACATTTACCGAAATGTGACGTTTATAGTAAATTTACCGTGAATATGATCCTGCTTAAGTTATACACTTTCAGTGCTCGGAATTAATTTATTACACTCACATGATAAATGCGAATTTATGTTATTGTTTTTTGTGTGTCCACCCATTTGACGACGTCGACTTTCGTGTTAATATAAGATAGATCGGCAATCTGTACAAAATTACCTATTGTAATAGGCTTGTATCCTTCTAGAATAGACCTAGTATGGGAAACACACCGTTTCAAATTGTCCCCATTATTTAATTTTGAAATAATCTTACCAATCGTACTAAACGAGTTAATTGTAAAACTAACTTATGACAAATGTTATTAAAAGTCAATTAAAATTTCGGCTTCAATATAAATTATTATGGAATTTGTATAATTTTTAGGTTATGTTTTCAGTCCTTAGATTACAAGCAAAATCTCTTTATTGTTGAATACATGTTTAGGCCATCATTGGATGGAAATTTTATAACTGCACTTAATGGTTTAGAGCAGGATGACCGGAAGTCTGGCTTTAGGAGGACATGTCCTCCTTTTTAACGATTGTCCTTTTGTCCTCCCGGCCTTTGAAATCATGTAAAGTGTCCGGCATTTTTCTAAAACCAGCAGTAATAATAATAAAAAAGAATAACATGAAACATATTATCATTCTTTCATGTTTCTGCGCATGCGCTTTGTACCGTACCCCACACCTGCATTGCACGGTGCCACCTTCTTCTTCTTCTTTTTTTTAAGTTTTTTGTTATTTTAAGTTATAATTGGTATAATATTTAAGCAAGCAGAGTTAAATTTTCTTTTCATTCGTTATAAGAATACTTAATAGATATGTATTTCTACACAATAAACATGTATTTTTAATACGTTTTGTATGACAATACTATGAATAAAAGGTTCTTTAAAATGTTTGAAGTGTATTTAAAATTGTCGTCTTTTTTGTATAAATGTCCTATTTTTTTTTAGTCAAAGTGCCCTCCTTGTAAATTTTTTCCTCTGGTCACCCTACCTAGGAATAAAATCTATCCTTAAAAAACAAAACATATTATTGTAACAGATTTTCATTATCGAAAAACTGGGTTTAAATAAATTAAGGACCATTTACTCAATCATACAACACGCATATTAAACCTAGTTGGAGTTATAGAATACATTATTGCGAATGTATTGTTAAACGAATGAGTAAAAAAAATAAATTCTTGGGAAAGGAGGGGGTAGGGGAATTTTTCAAATTTAAAAACAGATTTAACAAGTTAGCGAACTGGTCAACTATCTTACATAGAAATTTTAACAAAATTGTGTGACTTTTTGAGCGTTTACCAACACTCCATCCCCAGCACCCCCACTACATACACAAAGTCGAGCCAGAAATGGTTTCTTTGGGTACATGATATATGGACATTCTCTGTTCTCGGATATCGAATATAATAAGCAAGTAAACATATGAATATTTTATAAGCATAGTTCTCCTTATTTTCAGCAACCAACAGAAAATAATTCATAACAGTATTTTGAGATAATTGATATTCTTTTCTTTTTTTTTTACATAAATTGTACATTATTACCCTCTTCGTGCACTAACTTTACGACGGAATGGCGTTTACGTAAATCAAACAAACAAGTAGGCAAGGTTTTCCGTGATAAACACTCGTTTGTAAATTTAGTAAAGGGAAGATCTCGGCAATGCCGTATTTTAGGGCTTCTTTAACATCCGTTCTGTAATAGATACCTTTGTGTAATTAATGACTCTGAATTGCTATGGGTTCAATACTCTTGCTTCTTCTATCTGTCGGTCTGATCTATCGTTATTTAACATGATCAAACTTGTTCTTCTCTAAGAACATGTTTCATATAGATTTATTACTTGTAGACGCGTAGTTCTATTAACTTTTGGAGGGATTTAGCACCACATTTTTTCCCGCTTTATATCATAAATATCTTTTCTTTGCGCTATTTCTCAGGGGCTCGCTTTAGTGAGTACGCGAATGGGAATCCCAAGGAATCCCAGCTGGAGGGATCTACATCTTTTTACATCTAGTCTTGGGAAAATCCCTCTCTTTCATCTTCCCTTTCAGGTCTTAATTGACCAACTCTTGTTCTTTTTGACCCTGACGCTAGATTACTCGAGGACTTTGGGTTTTTATTTTATGTTCTTTTCTTGGTTTTCTTTTTTATAAGGCGATAACGACCGAGGTTTTTCATATATATATATAATTATATATATATATATATATATATATATATAATACGATTTACACTATTGACCGATGGTACTTGGTAGAACTCCATTTTAATGAAAAACAAACACAATATTTAGTAAATTCTACAATTTATTTGAGTCTTGCCGACCATGGTTTCGCCAACAACGGCATTTACAAGGCAGCTTAACAAAGACTAAGGAAAAATATAGAAACTAACATATTATTACTACAAAAGGAAGAACAGTTACTTAACTAGGGTAGGGGGGGAGGGGGTAAGAGCAAGGGAAACATGTGGTCATACGGAAGACAATGGTTTTAACAACGGTGAATTTGACAAAAATTCCACCTGATAGTTAAGTAACTGTTCTTCCTTTTGTAGTAATAATATGTTAGTTTCTATATTTTTCCTTAGTCTTTGTTAAGCTGCCTTGTAAATGCCGTTGTTGGCGAAACCATGGTCGGCAAGACTCAAATAAATTGTAGAATTTACTAAATATTGTGTTTGTTTTTCATATATATATAAGTAAAAGCAATATATATATATATATATATATATATATAAGTAAAAGCAATATATATATATATATATATATTGCTTTTACTTGTTGTATAAGTCATTATCGCCTTAAAAAAAAGAATGAATCAAATATAAAATAAAGATTCCTAACCCTCGAATAATAGCATCAAGGTTTTAAAAGAACAAGAGAGACTGATAGGAAAGATGAGAGAGAAAGTTTAACTCAACACTACATGAAAAAAGGTTTAGATCAGCTACAGTCCCGCTGATTTACCTCGCCCTGTGAGGCCCTGAGGGTGTGAGATTATATATTGAAATATGTCAGTTTTGATAAACGTCTTTAGATATTTATAAATCTATTAAGTTAATCACCTTTTCTTCAAGTGCTTTAATCATGCTTTTCGGCAAAAACAAATTTTATGTTAATAAATATATGTATAATTGAACGAAAAATTGGTAAAATATATAAATCTGAACTGCAATTAGTAGTCTAACATGCGTGGGTTATATTATGATTTTATTAAATTTTTTCTTTTTTTCTTTTCAGGTAAGACAAGTTTGCTGTTACGTTTTGGTTTTGTAATCACTTGAAAACGTAAAGTTTTCAAACTAAAGGTAATGTTGTTAGATTTTAGCAAATTTTAAGTATTATATATACGTCAAATTTCATGACTCAATTTAATATATTTGTTTATAAGACAGGGTGTTAGAAAAATATGGTAACAGTTTGATAACTTTTGAACGAATATAAGCAAAGAAAAGAATTGGTCATGTTAACTACCGTTATATATTTAGTCCAATATCCGTTGCCCAAAAATGGGCCCCCAGAGAGAGTGTAAGTTAATTTTCAATGTAAACTCTCCATCATTATTGTAAGTTCCCACATAAAATCACGTTTGAAGATTATTTTATTCTTTATACTTTTTTTTTTTTCAAACGTGTAATAATTTAGGAAATAGTAGTTATCAAAAGTTATTGAAGTTGTAGAATGTTTGTCCATAGAAAGAAATTCAATATTGTAGAAACAAATTGTAATCTTTAAATTTTAAAGCATACAATTACACAAAAATCACTAGGACTTATCCGCTCGTCTAACCAGATCTATAACAAAAATTTTTTAATGAAATTTAATACACAAGTTTCTAAACAACTAATTGTCTTAATGTTTCTAATCAAAAGCACCCTACACATTTCGTTTAGGGAAAACTTTAAAAAATGAGCAGATTACATTGCTAGCCTATTTAAAACGCCGAATTAAAACGAAATCCCTATAATCTCATTCAATTTATGTTTGTCAAATATATACCTTTGACAATGTTTCTATCTGAACAAATTTTAAATGAAAATTATATTTTAGGATCTACAAAAGACCCTTCACCGCCATCGTTTATAAATAATGTTGATTACAGCATTACCTTTGACGCCAAATGAAGCATCCTTCCTAATTTTATTAACCTAATATTTTAGTAATTTCTCTTATGTCCCAACATAGGTAATCTGTTAACTTAAATCCCTCATAAATTATTCCTCTTCGTCTAATGTCCTGAATTTTTAAAATATAATAAGATATTTAAATATAATAATAAAATTTGTTATTTCTCTCGTAAGGAATGATTTCACGTCAGTGATTGTGTGAAGGACCTGTCAGCATCATTCCCACATTGGATATTTGTCTGGGAGCTGTTATCGGAAACTTGATTGGCATTTATCCTTGATAACCAATCTGATGATGTGCTAAATAGTAAACCCTATTCACCAAGTATATATTTGAAGACCATTTATTCAGCTGTTTATTAGACTAAATAATTATTGTGTAATATAAACAAATTTATAGACTAATAAAGATATATAGGTATAAAATTGTCTCTATTTAACTGGCGAAGATAAGACCATTAGGTCCTTTTTATAACTTAACTCCATACAAGTAAGAAATAAAACACAATACAGTCAACCGAATGAAATACTATCTAAATTAAGATATGAAAGTTAATTTAATTTAAATAATATAGCCGAAGAACAAGACACTGCAAATTATAAATTAAAATTAAAATTGCAATTAATTATTATAGTTGATAAATAAACCAACACTATTATATTGCAAATAACAATAGTTTAAATTGATAACACCCTTTTTTCTTCCTTTTTTTTTCACTTACTAATTTACCAAAGAAATAAAAAGATTAATGAAGAAAAGTCGTGTTAATTAATTTTGATAATGCGGTGCTTTTATTTTGTTTTACTCCATGTCAATTAGTTGTGCATCTAAAATACAACTTCATTAAAAATAATCTGAAGTTATTATAATTAAATGAAAGCCAACTGTATCAGAATATGATATTTATGTTGTATATTCCCTGTATGTATGTAATTAATTCTCTATAAAGATTTTATCCGCTTTAATGACATACACGCGCAATAGCTATAAAACAACATAGCCTCAATGTAATAACCTATATTCATAATAGCATATATTATGTTTAATAGCCTGTAATAACATTGTATATTTGAATAGTATATTAACATTATAAAATATACATAGTATCGACATAATAATATACGTGAATGTAAGTAACTGCATAGTAGTGTCATAATATCCATAGAGTGGATAGTAATATTTATTCGTTAAAATTTATTCACTGTATTGTTTTATGAGTTATATGCTGTGATTTCATTGTTTAAGTCTCACGAATGCTACTTCTTTTCTAATAGGCTTAAAGGAACGGAAGTAGAGCGAAAAAGAAGAATTAAATTAAACCTACTGATCAAATTTGTGAACAATTTCTGAAGCGCAAAACTTTCCCGTAGGAGAAATCAGAATTATTAAATGTAAACATATATTTTTAATTACAAAATTTGATATCCACATTTAAAGATGACTTTAGTCTAAGTACCTATTCGTTTAAAAAAAATTCAACAGCTAATGAGATAGTGGCTCTAAAAATATTTGAAATTTACAAAATTTTCATTTTTGGAACTAAACCTAAGTTGTTATCGACAAATTTAAAACAATAAAATTAGTAGATAAATCTAGTGAATCTAGTTGGACATTTTTTAAATGATAAATTTTGTGAATTCGAACCCTGAATCCTGGAAAATACAAAAATTCATATTCCTAAATTGCAGCTGTATTCAATTTATATAATGATTTTAGGGCAATTTCATTCTTTAATTTAAAGCGATATCATTTTTTTTGGCACTCAATTTTTTTCTCTCTTTCTTTCAATGTTTAACAGACTCCACCTTTTGTGCTAACTTTTGTAATTATTATATTGTTTATTTTATATTTACAAGTATTCACAGTCCGTTTTTTTTCTAATCCACGAAATACGTATTATTATTATTAATTTAATAAGTATTATTTATGTTTCTTTTTTCCCCAATGAGTGTAGCTTCAAAACAGGCTAATAGCATAAACGAAGTGCCTAAATTTTCTTTGTATAATTGTGTTTATAACTTTCTTTTTTTCATAAGTGTTTAATAGTGTTTAGTTCCATTTCGAATTTTTTTTCTATAAATTGTATTTTATGTTGTATGTAGTATCTGTTATTATTTAATGATATTATAATTATGTTAAATGAAAATAATTGTTATTAACATTTTTTCTGTTGATTTACAAAATGAATAAATGAATTTTTAAAATATTTTAGTTCTTGAGCTGAATATTTATAACGTAAACAACTTTTAGTATTCGTTCTCTCATAAGGGGTTCTATTAAAATCTTATGAAAAATTGATTTTATATTGTATCATGTTATACAAAATATACGTTTAAATTTGAAATTTTTTATTTACTCCCAATGAGGGAGACCTTATTTTACTTGTAAAATTGGACTATATACAGAAAGGTAGCTTAACTTTATCAATAAATAATTCAGTAAAAGTTTTGCTCATTTATTTATTTATAAGTTTTAGTTTATATTTATAGAACATATTTTTACTTTATATTTAAATTTGATATTCCTGACATTTACCGAAATGCGACGTTTATAGTAAATTTACCGTGAATATGATCCTGCTTAAGTTATACACTTTCAGTGCTCGGAATTAATTTATTACACTCACATGATAAATGCGAATTTATGTTATTGTTTTTTGTTTGTCCACCCATTTGACGACGTCGACTTAATATATTAATCCGTTTCCATACTTCTTTAATACTGTATATCAATGGATCGATGATCATTTCATATTTTTTGCTATCAGAATTATCAAAAACGTGATCGCAATGGCTAGAAAACTTGGGTGAAAATATTTTTATGTAGTATTTTTTTTTCTAACATACGGGTAAAAATAAAAATATGTTTTCAGTCTAATAGAAATTCGAACAGCGGGTATATAATAGAGTCAAAAATAATGTATTTATTATTTATATTAAATGTTGAGCTTGACTTATGAGAAAAACTATACAGTATAACAAACACACAGAACACAATTATTCTCATAAAAAAAAATAAAATACGCCTAAGTATCAGACGCGTTTCAACGACAAGGTCGTCCTCTTCAGTGATACACCAGCTACACCAACCAAACCACAACTTGTTCTCAATTTTTTTTATGAGAATTGTGTTCTGTGTGTTTGTTATACTGTAATGTATATATTCATTACACATATTAAATAATAACTCGGTTTTAGATAATCAAAATTAATGAAATTGTTAATATTGATAATTGGTTCAATTAATTATTCACAGTAATTACATCACCTAAACCAACACAGCATACAAACAATTAATAATGCCTGGAAAGTGAACATGGAGATACAAATTGAGTTTTAAACTAGTTCTCATTAAATATGAAGCCGCTTAGTCTTGTTTGTGTAACGTCTTCCTTATCACGATCTCCCTTATGAAATGAGCAATGATCATAGTTTTTGGCTCACTGCATAGGTTGTGTATGACTTTGAGTGTACAGAGTCGGTTTTATAATATTTGGAGAATTTCCTTAAGCGTATGATACGGTGTAAAAATGGCGGCAGATTTTAAAATGTAGAAAGAAAAATTCGAGAATAACTACACCAGTATAACTTTAAAAAAATCCTATAATAACGCATTGTATGCAGCTTTAATTAACATCTGTATTAATCGTGTTGGGGGTGTATATACTACTATAACAAATTGGCTAGTCGGAGAACTTTTTCATATTCCTAAAAAATCGTTGAGACAAAATGTTTTTGTATGGAAGATATGGGGGGTTACTAGGTAACATATATCTTGAACAGTAAAAATAGTCATCTTTCTGTTTTAGGGACGAAATACTTATTTAAGAACTGAAAAAGAAATATGTACTTTATTCCTATAACGTTTTTTATATAAGGGACGTTGAAATTTGAACCTACTGTAATTATTTTTCATAGGGAATAATATCATCTGTTGGTATATACCAACTAATATATATTACTAACTTTTAAAAAGATTAAACTTTAACCTGAAATATTCGAATTTTTTTTCTGAATAAAACTCAAAATTTCTTATCCGTTTTTAAATCCGAACATATTATTTGAAAAATTGAGAGATCTAGTCGAAAATTTGGGTGAATAAATGTAAATGTTACCTTAAACAAAATATAGAGTGAACCTAACCTAACCTAACCTCATAAAGTAGAAATATCTTAAGATTTTGTTTTTTAATCCATACCACAGATTTAATTTTATAAGTTGCATATGGTGATTTTAATCTCTTATTTTATAATCCAAAGAGAAAAACATTTTATGACATTTCCCCCCCCCCCCCCAAAATTAAAAGATATAAACCTCTTTTAAAATAACAGTTCTTCATTAAAAGCTAGTTCTTACGTATTATATTATATATTCTTAACACAAAGATTTGTAGTTTTTATTAAAATCTGACTCTTATAAGAACGGGATATATGGATGTTTCTATAAAATAGCTATTTCCGGTAAGTTTTTAACTTACAACTTAAAACACTGTTCAAAATGTTCGACATAAGTTCTATAATTTTAATATTTTTAATATTAGTGTGAGTTGAGAGGCACGCTGCACAGGCTACATATAGACTGATGGATGTCGTTACTTCAGTTCCAAAACCAAGTTTTTTGGACTAATACAAACAAAACTGTATTTCTAAACTTATTTCAATTGACACATCATATTCTCATTTTTGTATTACTCAGGTTTCAAAATTTTACTCACTTACTCGTGACTTTCAAAACTCTGCAAACCCCTTAGAAGGCAGACGAGATATTGATGTATTGATATTTACAGATGTACACATATACAAGACACAAAATGATAGTTTTCCTCCAAAACACCAGACTATCTTTGATATTGTTTTTATTTACTTTCTTTATAGTATACATAATTATGAAGTACAAAAGTTATTAGTTTATATAAAATCTTTCTTCGCGTTAAAATAGTGTGGTGAAATTCTTTTTAGACTCTATGACGTACGTTAATTTAAATTTTGTCGAAGCGGAATCTACATATCGGTTGTTCACTTTGACGCCATTGTTTGTTACTTACGATCGTATAAAGACTTGAAAGCACATGCCTTACTTCTCCCTCAAAGCAATATCACCCCCTATAACTGAAGCTCAAAGTGCGTTTAGTTATTCATTAAAAATACGGAGTGCTTTATAAACTTGGAATTCCGTGTAGTTCGCAAACAACTGATGTAAATAATGTAACACGAAACCTATTATATCTATTGTAGGGTAATTCTGCTGCTATTACAGTATTATAGATTCATCTATGGTAGCGAGATGATTGAGTATAACAGAATTTACTTTGGCATTATTCCTCGATGTAATTGGGTGTCTAACAAAACTTGCTTCAAAATTCCATTATTAAAAATTTTTTAATATATACTGAGTACGGTAAGAGAAAGTTCCTTACATCATCGATGTTGATTTTTCTTCTTTTTTTTTACCCATACCTATCCGTTTTATGGTCGGCTGAGCTGAAAAAAAGTTATTTTTTATATTCATGTCTGTCATATATTTCTCTTTCCATATTAAAGCGTTCTATATCAAACGGTAAATAGATTTTGAATATATTTTACCCATTTATCGAAGCTATTTTTTCAGTTTTGTATAACGTAACATTTAAATTACCTGAATTAGATCAATATACATTTGATTTTCCCATAAACTGTTTAGTCGTTTATTATTGAGTTTTTCTAAATGTATTTTTAAGGAACAACAACAAAAATTCTTATTTCTCAAAATCACCATTATAAACTTATTGTGTTGACAAAAGGTTTCATCTGAGCTGTGACCAGCGCGTGGAGGAGAGGTATAAGTTTGTAGTTCGAGGCCGCGTGGGGATAGAGGCATTGTAGGGGAAACAGTCAGCGTCGGCTACTGTCCCCGATCCAGCGGTCTTGCAGACATCGTTGTTGTTGTTAGTACCAACACCCGACACAGACTGAGGCGGCCGCTTCCCCCACCACCATACTGACGCCTAGACCCACTGCGCACCCAAAAACCACAGCTCAGATGAAACCTGTCCATTTGTACAGACGCTAAAACTGCAAAAATTAGCTTTTAACCTTTTGTTGTTGTTGTTGTTTAATCGCGACAACCTCTTCCATCACATTATGAAAAAGAAATGTAATTCCAGCCTTCGAATCTAATACCGCCAGGGTCTCAAGATAAAAGAGAGGGATCTAACCCAAGACTACGTAGAATAAGATGTAGATCCAGTTAGAATCTTCCCGACTGCTACGCCCATAGTTACTGTTAGCCTCTTGGGGGTTTATTGTTTTAAATTGGCGCCCATTCAAAATATAACGATTATGCATACAGGAAATAATTTCAAATAAAACGAAGTTTCAACTGTTTTGTCAAATATTCCCAAGTGAAGTTTTTAAGTGACCAAGAATTAAAAACTTCCACACTCACATTTTGTTGTTGTTTTAACTACGCGCGATAAATTTTTCGTTTCCTCGTGCCTTTTTCTAACAATCCAGATATATCTTAATAAAATTTTAACGCAAGATTTTTTTAGTGCTTTAGCCACAATATCAAGATATGAAAAAGCATTTGTTAATCTACTTTGTATTATATAGTCAAATATGAATAGCATTAAATGTGTTAAACTCACATAAAAACTTTTATAGCTTTTTGTTATTGAATAAATCATAGCTAAATATTTCTTGTTATTGTTGGTAACAATGGTTTTAGTAATTTTCCAATCAGAATGGAAGAAAGAAAACACACTTTAACTGTAAATATTATTCGTTGCAAGGATGTTTGTTCAAGTGTTCAGTAGCTTGTTACTTCTTCGTCTATTGACTATTGTTGTGTCTTACGTCGTGAGCTAATCAATCGCCACTTTAGGGTTTAAATGAAGAATTTATTGAATGGTGTCAAACATTCAAGTTGCTGTTCACAGAACCATTAGCAGTTTTATTGCAATTCTTGCACTTGCCTTGACTTTGCGCGGTTGGTTGCTCTTGCATTAAACACATCCAGCGTCAAAGAATTTAACCTTTGTTCAAGTCTTTATGTTTTTAGTACTATCATTTCAAGTAAGTGCTGATTTTAAGATGTTCTGTTTTGTGTGTCTTCTCGCTTTGTGAAAATTAGTGGAACTGATAACTATGAACTAGTTGTTCTGTGAACAGTAGACGTTACTCCTTTTTTTAAACACGTTCAGTAAATCGTTCTTGTAAACTCATTGTATCGAGCGCACGTCATGACACATAGACCAAGATATAATGGTAACTGTATCCACAGCTACTGTGCACGGGTGGCTTGTTATTTACAATGCAATTGCAATTTACAGTATATTAGGATCACAGTGGTAGTGATATGATGACGTACCATACCCATATATATATATATATATATATATATATATATATATGAACACTGGAATGGTGTCCTTATTTTGAAAACAGATCTCCCTCTCTCCCCATCTTGGTGGGCTTATATGGTTGTTGGCCCAATCGTTGGAAAACGTAATCGATAAACATGAAAAACGTCGTGAGTATGGAAATTTCCTGTAAGAAGTTTAGAAAACCATTCAAATATATTTTATTTGAGGTTAAAGACTATGGGTATTTCTAGGTAAGAGTGTGGAGAGTGAAGCGATTGACAAATTAATCAGGTCGTTGAAAACTAAATGAGGAGCTATGCAAATGATACTTTTAATTTGTAATACTTCTAACATATTTAGTTTTAGTTTTATAATCTTTGACAGTGCCGTAACAGACGAAAACAATATCCCCATAGTAATAACAATATAAAACTCTGTTAGCATTTAGATTTTAATCAAATATAAACGACTCTAGCTTATATTTAGGTACGTAAAATCTACGAGAAATATAATTAATATTAAATAAACATAGTTTACGCCTTTTATAGGAAAAAATGAACGCCTACCAGTAATCATTTTTGTACAAATTAGTACAAACATAGGTTTTAAATAACTTAGACGATTTCATTACCTAGAAAGACCGTAGTGGTTTTTTCGGCGATTTTTACAGGTTTTTATTTTGCATTATACATTATGAATTCTTAATTCCTAACTGACTTTTGCAGATTTTTGTCTTGCATTTATACATTATGAATTCTTAATTCCTAACTGACTTTTGCAGATTTTTGTCTTGCATTTATACATTATGCATTCTTAATACCCAACTGATTTTTGCAGGTTTTTATTTTGCATTATACATTATGAATTCTTAATTCCTAACTGACTTTTGCAGATTTTTGTCTTGCATTTATACATTATGCATTCTTAATTCCCAACTGTTTTTTACAGTTTTTATTTTGCATTATACATTATGAATTCTTAATTCCTAACTGACATTTGCAGATTTTTTTATTGCATTATACATTATGAATTCTTAATTCCTAACTGACTTTTGCAGATTTTTGTCTTGCATTTATACATTATGCATTCTTAATACCCAACTGATTTTTGCAGGTTTTTATTTTGCATTATACATTATGAATTCTTAATTCCTAACTGACTTTTGCAGATTTTTGTCTTGCATTTATACATTATGCATTCTTAATTCCCAACTGATTTTTGCAGATTTTTATTTTGCATTATACATTATGAATTCTTAATTTCTAACTGACTTTTATACATTATGCATTCTTAATTCCCAACTGATTTTTGCAGTTTTTATTTTGCATTATACATTATGAATTCTTAATTCCTAACTGACTTTTGCAGATTTTTGTCTTGCATTTATACATTATGCATTCTTAATTCCCAACTGATTTTTGCAGATTTTTATTTTGCATTATACATTATGAATTCTTAATTCCTAACTGACTTTTGCAGACTTTTGTTTTGCATTTATACATTATATATTCTTAATTCCCAACTGATTTTTGCAGTTTTTATTTTGCAGATTTTTGTATTTTGCAGATTTTTGTCTTGCATTTATACATTATGCATTCTTAATTCCCAACTGATTTTTGCAGATTTTTATTTTGCATTATACATTATGAATTCTTAATTCCTAACTGACTTTTGCAGATTTTTGTCTTGCATTTATACATTATGCATTCTTAATTCCCAACTGATTTTTTCAGATTTTTATTTTGCATTATACATTATGAATTCTTAATTCCTAACTGACTTTTGCAGACTTTTGTCTCGCATTTATACATTATATATTCTTAATTCCCAACTGATTTTTGCAGTTTTTATTTTTCATTATACATTATGAATTCTTAATTCCTAACTGACTTTTGCAGATTTTTGTCTTGCATTTATACATTATATATTCTTAATTCCCAACTGATTTTTGCAGTTTTTATTTTGCATTATACATTATGAATTCTTAATTCCTAACTGACTTTTGCAGATTTTTGTCTTGCATTTATACATTATGCATTCTTAATTCCCAACTGATTTTTGCAGTTTTTATTTTGCATTATACATTATGAATTCTTAATTCCTAACTGACTTTTGCAGATTTTTGTCTTGCATTTATACATTATGCATTCTTAATTCCCAACTGATTTTTGCAGATTTTTATTTTGCATTATACATTATGAATTCTTAATTCCTAACTGACTTTTGCAGACTTTTGTCTTGCATTTATACATTATGCATTCTTAATTCCCAACTGATTTTTGCAGTTTTTATTTTGCATTATACATTATGAATTCTTAATTCCTAACTGACTTTTGCAGATTTTTGTCTTGCATTTATACATTATGCATTCTTAATTCCCAACTGATTTTTGCAGATTTTTATTTTGCATTATACATTATGAATTCTTAATTCCTAACTGACTTTTGCAGACTTTTGTCTCGCATTTATACATTATATATTCTTAATTCCAAACTGTTTTTTACAGTTTTTATTTTGCATTATACATTATGAATTCTTAATTCCTAACTGACATTTGCAGATTTTTTTATTGCATTATACATTATGAATTCTTAATTCCTAACTGACTTTTGCAGATTTTTGTCTTGCATTTATACATTATGCATTCTTAATACCCAACTGATTTTTGCAGATTTTTATTTTGCATTATACATTATGAATTCTTAATTCCTAACTGATTTTTGCAGACTTTTGTCTCGCATTTATACATTATATATTCTTAATTCCCAACTGATTTTTGCAGTTTTTATTTTGCATTATACATTATGAATTCTTAATTCCTAACTGACTTTTGCAGACTTTTGTCTCGCATTTATACATTATATATTCTTAATTCCCAACTGATTTTTGCAGTTTTTATTTTGCATTATACATTATGAATTCTTAATTCCCAACTGATTTTTGCAGAATTTTGTCTTGCATTTATACATTATGCATTCTTAATTCCTAATTGATTTTTTTCAGATTTCTATCTTACATTATATATTTTGCATTCTTAATTCACAACTGATTTTTGCAGATTTTTGGCTTACATTATACATTATGCATTCTTAATTCACAACTTTTATTTGCAGATTTTTATGCTTCATTATACATTATGCATTCCTAATTCCTAATCGATTTATGCAGATTTTTGGTATAAACATTGTTTTTGTTTTGTTTTTTCAGTAGCTTGAACAATTTATATGACCCACAATATATGAAATTCATGATTTGGGTTTTAAATCATATCTTCTCAATTATAAAACAAAATCGAATTTCAGCAACTCCTAATACCTCATGAAACTAATTGCAAAATTAGAAGTAAGAATTTCGCTGATTTTGTTGTTTACAAAATAGTCGGTTTTGAGTTTAATGAAGTAGAATGTAAAGAACCAGGAGTAGGAGTCCTCATCAATCTTCTTGAGTTATTAAGACATATTAAAGAGTCAAAAATATATTAAAGATATGTTCACTGAGAATATGCGCATAATATGCGATTTTCGAAGGTTGAAATGGTTGCAGTGTGAACGCTATCACAGATAACAGCATTATGGTGGTAGCGTTTAATTTTTTATTTTTATTTAACGGCGAAAAAATTGTCGGTCATCATTACTTGATAAAACAAGGAAGAAGTGATCATAACTTAAAGAACCCTACTCTAATAGCGTCAGAGTCAGAAGAGAACAAGTGGTGGTCAAGAGAGACCTGATAGGAAAGATGAAAGAGTAGTAATTAACCCAAGACTACTTAAAAAGATGAAGATCCAGCTAGGGACCCACGGGATTACCATGCCTGTACTCGCTATAGTGATCTCCTGTATGTTAGAGTTTAGATAATCACCTAGAAAATGAAAAAGTATTTCCATTAATTTCTACAGTAAACAAATTCATGATTTGGGTTTTAAATCATATCTTCTCAATTATAAAACAAAATCGAATTTCAGCAACTCCTAATACCTCATGAAACTAATTGCAAAATTAGAAGTAAGAATTTCGCTGATTTTGTTGTTTACAAAATAGTCGGTTTTGAGTTTAATGAAGTAGAATGTAAAGAACCAGGAGTAGGAGTCCTCATCAATCTTCTTGAGTTATTAAGACATATTAAAGAGTCAAAAATATATTAAAGATATGTTCACTGAGAATATGCGCATTATATGCGATTTTCGAAGGTTGAAATGGTTGCAGTGTGAACGCTATCACAGATAACAGCATTATGGTGGTAGCGTTTAATTTTTTATTTTTATTTAACGGCGAAAAAATTGTCGGTCATCATTACTTGATAAAACAAGGAAGAAGTGATCATAACTTAAAGAACCCTACTCTAATAGCGTCAGGGTCAGAAGAGAACAAGTGGTGGTCAAGAGAGACCTGATAGGAAAGATGAAAGAGTAGTAATTAACCCAAGACTACTTAAAAAGATGAAGATCCAGCTAGGGACCCACGGGATTACCATGCCTGTACTCGCTATAGTGATCTCCTGTATGTTAGAGTTTAGATAATCACCTAGAAAATGAAAAAGTATTTCCATTAATTTCTACAGTAAACAAATTAAGTATATTTTCAATTACTTAGATGAAGTTACCATCTTGCCTATTACAATAGTTTGATAAGAAATAGTAAGATTTTAGAACTTAAAACTTATCTCAAACCACAAACGTATCTGGTAAACCAAATCTGAAAAATTACAAAGCGTTGGTTGTTTGTGTACTGTTGATAGATGTTTTGTAAACAGATCGGACAATATGAAACTCGTTCCATGTAGTGAACTATTTAGTAAAATATTTGACGCAAAAATAAAACATCACCAAGTTGGCATCAGATATCGACTAAATGAATTATTTGTCCTCGTATAGACACACGTAATATATAAATTAAAATGTTTTCATAAGCGGCTGGCGTTACTCCAACACTAAACAATCACAACATTTTCGTTTAATATGTTTGATGATTTATGTGCGATATAAATAATGTTCAAGTTTTTCCCTATTGGATTTTGTTTTTGTCCGATACGGGTAGGATAGCTATATAAATAATAGTGTTTAGTAAATAATAGTAGCCTTTAAGAGTTATTACGCAGGGTCTTCATCCGAATTAAGTAGCAAAACTGATAGTCTTTTTATTATTGAATAAACTTTTCAACAATCGGTGCACAAATCAACTTTTCATAATAATACTTTGTGGGGATTAATAGAAAAACTGTCAGTCTTTGTATTATTGAATAAACTCTTCAATAATCGGTGCACAAATCAACTTTTCATAATAATACTTTGTGGGGATTAATAGCAAAACTGAGAGTCTTTGTATTATTGAATAAACTCTTCAATAATTTTATTATAATCTGTGCACAAATCAACTTTTCATAATAATACTTTGTGGGGTTTTATAGCAAAACCATCAAGTTTTCTAGTATTAAATATTTAAGCAGTCTGTGTAAATCTAATAATTATAATTCAATTAAGTACTCATTAAACCTATAAATTTATATATTATCAATAATATAAAAATAAATCCAACATATTATAATAACAGTTAAGTGAACTTAATTTGATAGATACATACATTTTGCAACTGAATATCGTTAATATTTTAATATCTTTACGTGGTAGAGAAGAGACACCTTTCTAAACTAAGCATTTCGTGTTTCTTTAGATTATTTATGTCGTTTCGTAGGCTAAGTGTAATTACATGCAAATATTTTTTTATCTAAATCAATAAAACGCAAATACACTCAGAGATCACAAATAAAACAGTGGTAAACAAACGATTCATTTCAGAGATAATATTTTGATGGACGTTAAATCCTAGAGACGAAGCATCCAATCCAAGAGGCGAATATCGATCAAGGACTTGGGGGTGAAGTGCGTGCTACGGGGGGCGTAAAGCACGCTTCAAGAGCACGTAATTCATAGAGGGTGAGTTTTCACCCTCCAACCATCTGCTTAGAGATTGCTTTCTGGATATTTTCGTTGCTGAGCTTTAATTCACTATTTACCTTACATTATAAACGCAAGCATGAAAGTATATTTGAAATTATACGTATTTTTAACGTAAGTATTTCGTCATACTGCTTCAAAAACAGTGTTTTCAATACATACATTGAGATGCTAAAGTTGTTCTTTTTAGTCCTAGGACCGAAAAACATCAGCTGAGGACGAGGTCATCAACTGTTACTTCGTTTATACGAATTAATAACGTTTGTAATCGATCTATAAAAATTAACGATACTCTCGATTCTAAATAACAGATAAAACAGCTGTTACTGTAGATTCTATAAATAAGTACGACTAACACAAACTAAACTGCTGTAATAGGTGCAAACTTCTGCAACTTATGCAAACTTTTGAAGGTAAATAGGTTATAAGATTTTATTTTTTGTAAAAGTGTTTTCTTATGTTGTTTGCAGTCTAACGAAAAATATAGTTCATCACTAGGACCAAAATAAGCTTTTCGATCCTCGCTCATTTTTGTTCAACTTGAGCTTGTATAGAAAAGCTTCAATTTTGGTCCTAGTGAGGAAATATACTATTTTAGGTCTAGGAAAAATAAATATCCAACGTACAATTAATTTTAAGTAAACGAATGCACTAGAATACAGCACATTTGTTTATAGTCTGAGCAAAATGCCAGGTCTCGTACTTTTTTTGCTGTTTAAGTATTCCTTTTATGGGGTTTTTAGTCATAACTTTTTTCCTTTTTATTATAGAAAGGTCTTATGAGCTTCGTTGGTTACTGGTTTTAAAACTACATAATATAGCTATTCTGTGACCTAAATTAAAGTATAGAAACAAAGTTAACAACTAAACACAATTTAAAGCGTTCATTATATATAACTCATCTGTTAGTATCGTACTCGCAGGAAGCAGAGGGTTTTACAGTTTCGCACAGCTGATAAAAACGCAAATAAAAGATTATCTCAAAATAATGAATAAATAAATAACAAATTTAGCTCAAATCTGACTAGGACCTTGCAGATAACAATAGAAAATGTGAAACATCTTAATTTCTTTAACCTCATAATTGGCTAAACCAATCTTGGTACATTTTTGAATAAAATATTAGTGAAAAACCACATGTTTTATGTGAAAATAATACTAATAATAATAATATGTGAAAATATGTTAAAACATTGTAATCAAAACTATCTTAACCAGTTTTTGTCACCTAAGAAGTCATGTTCGAGGAAAGCCGCATTAAAAAACATGAATACATAGAAATATTTACTTTTATAACATCATTTGAGTAGGCAGATTGTTACTGTAGGATTATTCTACATACTTTTATTTACCGAAATTAGTCTCGGTATATTTTAATACATATGTATCCAGATCTCTAATTCTGTGTGAGATACAAAGATGAATTTTTATGGCGTACAGTTAAGACTCACTGTAGTGAAAATATAATATCTCGCGCAAGTATGAATACAAATTCCAATATAAAATGATTTCTTTAAATTTGAAAATATTATTCCATCATCATGAATATAAACGAATTCTTACTTACATACATGTTATATACGAATCTCTGATTTCAACATCCTTCTTACAAAATATTTTAAAAATACAAACCTGAAATCTTTAAACGTCGATTCAGATATGTAAAACATTTGTAAACAGAATGTTGGTTAAGATGTTGATGAAGACGACAGCTGAGGGTGGAGCAATTTATAACGAGGCCTGTTCAAGACATTAATAACTACAGGGGGATGTTTCACCCTCTCGTTGCATCACTCTCATTTGCACTGCAGTCTACTGTTTAGCCGTTCTGAGGGAGTAAGGGGTGTTAAATACCATTTCTATTGTGTATTCTGGTCCTGAGCTTTGCTTAAGCTACTTAGACCTATAATTTAGATGGGACAAGCGAAGAACAATTTTCATTTCATTTTGATGTGTTTTGATGCAGAAAAGAGGTTTTGTTTTAACTTTAAGTCAAATGAACACAAACCGTATCTTGAACTTCATGGCTGTAGATTGTTAAGGTATACAAACATTGGAGTTATGTTGGCCATTTTAGAAATTCTTACTATTGAGGAGTTATTCCCATAAAACTTCTTTAAACTGACGCCATTTTAAATTTTGTTTGGCGATTTTTTTATAAACAAACTTGTTCGTGATTTGTGTATATGTATAAGCTTTTTGAATCAATTTTATAATAAAAATTATATTAAATTTATAATAAAAGTGTGTCTATTAGAGCATTTACTAAAACTCATATATATATATATATATATATATATATATATATATATATCGCTATATGATAATCTAAATTTCTGCTAGGGCGTTAATAATTAATTTGATTACTTAACTCTTTTTTATAGCGATTATGTACTCTGGACGTCTCAAAGAGTGATACTAGGAGAGGCAAAAAAAATTACTTATATTAAATATATATACATACTACTTACATATATACTTTGAAAATATAAATCAGTCCCAAAGATTTCACCAAATAATGAACAAATACAACAAATAAGTATAAATAAACTTTGTTTTGTATATTTCGGTTCCTGGTAACTAAAAATATTATAGAAAGGACAGTTTATTATAATTATTGTTCAGTACAGATATTTAACTAAACGAAACTGAATAATGTATATGTCCAATCAATATTTTAAAATTTATAACACTATAGCTGTTAAATAACAATTAGTTATCAACAGCCGATTTTAAAAGACGTTTGTAATTTTGATGATGAGAGTATGTTTTTATCGTATAAGTTCACTTGGTTTTGTTACTTTATGAGGAACGTAATTTTTAACCTAAACGAAATACAACCAAGTGGACTAAATTTAAGTTAGAAATTTTGTTCCTCTGTCAGCATTTATGGATTAAAATCAACAGTATTATTTTAAAATTTATTTGTTGTACATAGATTCAGTTAAATATCTGTACTTTTTGTTTATGAACAAAGGCAGGAATCAAAATATTTAATCAAATTTGATGTATAATTATTATCTGTTCATCTTTTGGTGAAATAATAATATATTATATTTCCAGTGAGGAAACTAATTAATTTTGTTTGCTAAGTATTTCATATTGGCAGAGGTTGGGATGACAATAGCTACAGTTTGTATGATTAGATTTCGCTAAAAACTCTGAATTGTAGCTAAAGTTTGTAAGTACTACTTAAAGTAATTTAATAGAATGGGCCTCTAAATGGACGTTTCAATTACTTCATCCCCCAAGTAAAGTAAAGGTATACGATATCCCTCCATGGTGCACTAATTTAATTAAAATGTTTTTCCATCTCCATGGCGTCCTCTAAGTTAAACTTGCATTCCCAGATACGAAAAAAACTCATTTCCGTCTTCTTCTCTTTTCCAATATAATTAATTTTCATTTTCTGAATTTAAAATGTTATTTAACTGAAAGTATGCAATATCGTCTCTGTTAGATAGATTTTTTTGAAAGATTTCCCAAATTAATTTTTTGGGATTTCCTTTATTGATATTTTTTAGTACTTTCTAAATTACTTGTATTTTTGCTTGACTTGTTTTCGTTTTTCATTTTTTTATTAATAGGCGGGCCAGGATTCACTGTCCTTCATATGCCACTAAGCTATTTAGTTTATTGTGGATCCTCATTCACAGGACCTTCCTTATCAATTCAGTCTCAGGCTTTTGGAGAACCCTGAGATGCTTTGGATGGTGTTGTCATATTACCTTTTCTGTCCTCCTGTCCATAGAGAGCCCAGGAATCCAAATAATTTCCTGTTCAAATTCGTTCAGTTAATAACTAGGTGTTGAGCCGTTGTTACAGTTGCACGATATATCCTACACAAAAGGTCTGGTGTAAGTAACGCCATTTTGTGTAGATGGATTTGGAAAATTCAAAGACCCGTCAGGAACCAGTTACTCTCTGCAGATCAGTCCTGTTTAGTTTAAGAGCCGTCTCCGTGTGAAGTCTGAGGGACCCTTGAGCTATACATTACCCTTAGTTCTCTCCAAAAACTTCTGGCGTTCCTTCAAAACCCATTGGAGACACACCTGCGTGCTAAGGTAAGTTATATGATACTCCGCTTGCAGGTTCTGGACCAATGAATGGGTATTCGATATCTGTCGCATCTTCATTCCCCTCAATACCCAAATGACCCGGGACCCACAACAGTTTTACTTGTTGATGTTTGCCATAGTTTTCAGGGCGACATGACAGTCCCACAGTATCCTAGAATATAGTTGTTTGTTGCTAAAGCCACAAGTGACGCTTCACTGTCTGAGTTTATATGATAGTTTTGCTTTACTTATTAAGTCAAACTTTTCAACACAGCTACAACAACTTCAATAGAAATTAATGTTAAAAGTTTTGGAAAAAACATTTTTTTTAAAAGGGATACATATGGTGGTCAAATGAAACTACTTTTCTGTAATCAACCCAAAATCAAACACATTTGCACCCCCTCCACCCAGAGTTGGTTGTAAATAAAAATTAAAAAATCCAAGGCTATTTTCTTACTACGTGAATGCATGTAGTATCAAGATGATTATTTTTTTCTTAAAAAATAACATTTAGGAGATAATTGTTTTCAAAAGTTGTTCAATATTCAACCCAAAAACTAAAACATAGCTTCTAATAATAAACATAATAATATTATATATATATATATATATATATATATATATTTATATAAATATATAATTTTTTAATGAAATAATTAAGTTGCACTAACATCTTTAGATAAATCCAATATATTTGGTTGACATTTAAAAAATATATTTAAACTAATTTTAAAATTTTTATTTGTACTAATTAAATGTATCTAATTAGGGCGATGTTATTCTTTCAGATTCATCAATTAGAAGCTCAATTTTGTTTCTGTAATTTCAACAACTTTTGAGAGCCGCTATCGCCTAAATTGTTGATATTTATAAAATAAAATCATCTTATAATGTGATGTTATAATGGAATCATGTATTAAATAATTGGTGCATATAATATATGCTCCTAACTTACTTACCTATCACCAAAACCAAATAAAAATGAACCAAAAGTAATCATCACCAAAAATATCAATTCGGTAGTTGTCAAAAAGTGAAAATGAACTCTTGATGTTGGCCTACTCTTTAAAACAAAGTGTTGCTTAAAGTTATGCTCTTTAAGGACATAAACTCGCTTCGATTTTACCATAAGCACGCCCTCAGTATCAGTTGTAGGTGAATTAAAATATAACTTTTAATGATGACTGTCAAAGTTCATTTTTGTTTTCATTATTTTTTCCAAAGCATCGTCACATTTCAAACACTCTTGAGATATGGCCAAAATATGCCTCAAATACCAAATTTTATTAATATTGGTCCACGCGTTTGGGTTATCGTATACGACAAACGTCAATTCAAAAACTTTTTCTGATTCAGCTGACCTCTAAACATTTATCTTTTTTTACTGTATACACAACTATCCTTAACTATGTGTTTGCATTTCAATTTTGACTCATACCGCCTGCGGTCTAGTACGGTGAATACCAACAAATAGTTTCTGTTAACCGATAGTTTAACCCAATTCTTCTCTGTTATCATTCGAAATTTATCAGGACGTTTCTATACTTATACAAACACCCTGTAAATTCAGATACAAATAGACTTTTTCTTAATTATAAGGATCACCTTAAAATGCTACTACATTGGTCCAATTCATGTTCTTTTCTATAGCTTGACTATGTTGAAAGTTGATACATACTCTTGAAATTTCCTGAATTAATTTTGATATACACAAATAATGGCAAATATTCGAATAAATTATACCAATAATCTGTGTTTCAAATGTATTTTTATTTTGCTAATAGTTCACTTGTAAACTATAAATTAAATTCATTCAAAAACAATAAATATCAGCGACCATCTTAATAATTCAGCCCAGTACTGTAATTTCGTCCAACATGTAGTTTCTGTTACATTAAACTAAAAAATGTCATCAGTTTCGTTTAGTTATATTTTGAGCATTCTCAAAATTGTCATTTTAAATTTATTTTTGCTGTTTAACAATGACTTCCTACTTTTGCATAAGAAACTTGAACGTAAAAGTTTCGTCCTCACTTTGTTATTTTCAAACTTAAAATCGTTGTTTGACGTAAGGGAAATGTTGGTACAACTGGTAATATTGTAGCAGGATAGCATTATATAAAGTTAGAAATTGTTGTGGCAGGTAAATTACAGGAGATTGTTTTCTTTACTTTGGCAAGTCCGGAAATTAAAGTGGTTTGACAGTTTCTTTCTGTAAAAGTTGGTCTTATATTGTCTGGATTCATTTTGTTTATAGGCTATACAATGTTTCAACTTATAAAACTGTGATTGTATCGTTATTATGAGTTCTATTATATTTTAAACGTAATTTGATAGTTGTACTGTTCTTATTGAACTTGGAAGGGATTCATAACCATCCATTGTGAGTTACGTTTTTGTTTTTATTTTGTTAAAAGCAATTCTTTGATTTTGTTCGTATATTGCATCAACCTTTTTCTGTACAAGAGTTATATTAATACGTTTTACTAGTATAGATATATCATATCTCATCTTCAATGTTTCTTTTTGAGAAATGGCGACTACACATTAATCTTTGATAAACGATTGCAATTAAGCGATAAACGTGATATCAGTTGGTGATGTTTGAACTCGATCGACTATGCTGCACTTTTGGTCGAATGCCGATCTATTTTATAATTCGCATTACAGAAAAATCGTCTTTGGACACGTGTCCTACTTACCAAATTCTATCAAATTCGGTTCACTCCTTGTGGCTGCACATCACTGTGTACTTAAAACAGACATCATTTAGAAAACCACTATTTTGGTTTAGGAGAACAAAAAAATGGACTCATCCGCAAAAAAATCAAAAGATTTCTTGACTTATTACATTAATTTTTCTATATCTTATTTAGTATATGTTAGAAGGGGGGGGATTCTAACAATAATATGTTTTGGGTTATGTCTAAGGGCAATGCAGTCTCCAACCTTTCTTATTTTGTTATATTGTATTTCTTTTGTTTGAATTTTCCCAGTGAAGTTAAAAAAAAAAGTTTTGTCCTGTGTAGATTTTTAAATGTTCGGGGAAGATAAAGATAAGGCAGCCACGTAGTCATGTGTTGTAAACGTTACAGAGGCGGTGTGAAGGAAAAAGATTTCCTCTAAAGTCTAAAGTGTCGGCTTATAGGCTCCGATTATTATGGAACCAACGTTTCTTGGGGGAATGGTGTAATAAAACAGGACTAGAGGATCACTTTCTTCACTGAATACTAAAGTTTAGACTGATCCGCGAGTCATCATTCATCTTCATTTCAAATGCCCTTCAGTTTTTAGTTTCAAATATATCCATTAATATCATACGTTGTTGAAGTCAATAAAATGTATTAATTTTGCTGTGTATAACTCAATTTCGCAGGACAAAAAGAGGTCTGTCACTTCTTTTAATGTAAATATTTTGCGTTACTGTAATCCATATAATCTTCGTAGTGGTTTTATTCTTCGTATAAAACTAAAAAACCTTCTCATAGAAACATTTGAAAGGATACAATGTAGGTCTATTAGCGGTAAATTCAACCAATCCGGTTAGACATTTCTAAAATGGTTAAACCCTGAATCCCAAACAGACAAAACTTTTTTTACAAGTTCCAACATTCTTTATTTTTTATGAACAGATTATTTTTGGTTCTAAGACTGAAAATTCAATAATTGCAACACGTTTTGAAACCCATTATCTCTTTAACAGTAGCATATATTTTAAAATATGCAAGAAATGAAGTCGCCTTAAAATGTGATTTTATATTCAATTCTGTAAAGTAAAAGTTTATATTTTTGGTACATTTTTCGTATTGGTCTTTATATGAAAATGTTTAATTCAATTTAATCAACAACTAAGTTGTTGCTATTTAAAAAACCTGCGTTTAAATATGATGGCAAAAAATAATTAAATAATAACGCCGTCTTTGAAATGTATTTATATTAATGGGCCACAGTTGCTTTTATGTGTGCCATAAACACTTCTCACCTTAAATCGTGTTTTATTAAAGTCGAGTTTTTAATGATGGCGGTCAAGTTTCATTTTTGTTTTTTGCCAATTGGTCCTGACCTATAATATATTTGTATTTGTTTGAACACGGATTAACGTCCTCTTCACATTTCAACGTTGAAGATCCTTAAAATTTCAACGAAATCTTTAGAGCCGCTTTAGTGAAATGCTATATTTTAACACCACTATGTCACTCACGAACCGGCATTTTTCAAGAGCGACCAGTATGTTTTGTTTGCCTCCTTAAAGTCTACATTTCAGCAAATACCACTTATCGTCTGGGCTGGAGAGGACTGCACATACTGACATAGTCACATATCATTTCAAATTAATATTTTCTCTTTTTTTTACTCAGGAAACCTAAAACGGATGTTTGGACAAAAAACTCGACATTGATTGCTTCACCCTTCGTGTCACTTTCTCCAAATTCCTCAAATGTGAGAAATAAGGAGCAAGTAAGGTGACACGTAATAACATCCAACTCCTACATGAAGACGAAGTTGTAAGATACTAAATATTGTACCTCCTGAATATGTTATCTACGAGAAACGTGTCAGACAAGTTAACTCTGAATTTGTATGTTCATTATAGTAAAATACACTTAATCCAGGACGCTTAACACTTAAGTAATACCGGATTATCAAATAAGCTGTATTAGTGAGGTGATTGTTTAGTATATTTGTGAGTAGTTTCTTAATATCACTGCGGTAAAAAAAAATTCCTTCCGAGATTAAGTTTTAAAACGTTTGAAACATTTCCACGTGACTCGTTACAATCCCTCATCTTCTAACCACTTTCTCCGCTTTCTATTTTTGTTTTTACTAATTATTCTTCACTAGCAATATTTGTTTTGTTTTACTGGGGATTTCGCACAACGGTTGGGGTCAATAAGGTTTAATAAAATTTGAACGAAATCTGTATAGCCGATCTAGAGAAATTTAATAATAACCATACGATCGATTTTTGTTTTACTGATCACTCGCAAACAGTCATTTTTAGAAAGATACGAGCAATACGTTTTAATTGCGTTCTTAGAGACTACGCTTGAGTAAAATTTGAATAAACTCCTTAAGCTGACTTTGGAAAAATCGTAATTTTCCCTTCTATCCCGAAGATTTGAGATATACAAAAATAGAAAAAGTCCCGAGATATCCCCACATACGAAATTTGATTAAAACCAATCTAGTCGGTTAGGCTGTAGAGACAGATATGACAGACAACAGATTGATAGGCCCTAAGGCGGAAAAACGGAAATCATTAAAAAAACTTTAAAAAAAACTTTTTTAACGGATTTATCAGCAAAAACATAACATATATATTTCAACACATCTCAGCTTCCTCCATACTACGTATATGGTTTTATTTGTCCTTAAACCATATTTCACCAACTTCATCTCGACGTATCTGATGTTATATATTTGTCTGTAGCCTGTACAACATTTTATATTTCCCAAACATAAATAAGTCACATTCTAAGTTAGATCAGTAGAACGGAACCAGGTCAGTATTCAAAATCCAACTTGCCCTGGTTTTGACCGCAACAGCACCAGCTTGTGAGTAGATGTTGTAATCAATCATCAAAATATAATATTGAAATTTAATGTTGGAGTGGGGGGATGTTTTATAATGTGGATTGCTAAACAATATTCTTGTTTTTGTGACAATTAATAATAATTGTTTTGTACAGCAGATTGCGTTTATATTATTCCTGTCCCATATAATTACTAGGTTCAGGTTTTCTGTCGGAAATAAAGACTGAATTAAAACATAATCAATAAAATATACTAATGATTTACTGGTTTAAATTGTTGGCGTTAATAACAGTTAATTGTGAATACTTTTTTCTTAACTGAACCAAAATAGTCTGCATTAATAATATTAGTTTTTTCATATTATTTCCCGTTAACTGAATAACACTAACACGCAGCATTTTATATGTAGACTACATCTGGCCGTGACATAACGTTTATTTTCGTAGTTTGTCGTAGCATTTTCTTAGGTATCGTGAAAAAAGCGACCGGTGAAACAAGCGTCCACGTGGGGTCACAAGAGAGAATACTCTCTTGACTCAGGGTGGAGAGCTCTACTCCACCTTTTGTGGTTAGGTTAAGTTACGTAACGTTAGGTTAGATACACTTCACCTCTTAAAATATGGCGTCCAATTTTAAAAAAAGATAGAGATTAAATTTGATCAACAATCTATCTAAAGTCATAATCATTCTTACCCATAAACTACTTCTTTGTTCAGGTTTACGGAGGATAGTTTGACCGCTTTTTTCACATATTCCATTATGGTTGCTTATTTCACGGGTACATTTTTTTCGCATATTCATTTTCACAAATATTTAGTTTAATCCAAAATATTGGACGCTTTAAAGTTGCTTACAATTTTGTCTTCATATTTATATTTTTTTAAGGCGAGAAAGTATATTTATTTATTCATAGAAATAGCTACAAAATATTTTTTTTATCTGATTGTCTAATGATCACGTTTGATACATTGGCTGTCGTACATTTTGTTTATAATCCGACTAAAAGTGTAAGGCTAGAGTGTGAAACCGTAAAAAATGGCGAAAATCCCCAACTTAACTAACAAAACCATTTTTATGTGTGGGTATGTCCTTTTTAGCGGTTTACTTTTTTGCTTCAGTTATCGCTAAATTTAATATAAGTGTGATTTTTAAGTGGGTTGTCAGGCAATTATCTAAAAACATTTTAAATTTGGAAGTAATTTTTTTACAGATTTTTTACGGTTTTTCAGTTACGATTCATTTCGTCTGTTGTTTTAAATTTTTTAAATAATTGTTGTTTCTTTTAATGGTTTGAGTCCGTTTGTGTCTGTAAAAAATAGTTATTTGTTGGCATATATGAAACTTATAATTTATCAATTCTCAAGATATTTACGTAACTGGAATTGAAACAAGAAACTACTAATATTAAAATTACCCTTGCTCTCTTTTTTAAATAATTACTAATAATTAGGGCATTGGAGAGTGTTTCGAGTGAAACTCATCTGACTGATTTGAACTCTAGAACACTTAAAACTGATTTGAAAAGGATTTCAGCTTACAATAGGAAGGTTGTAGTGGGGTTGGTTGAGAGTTTAATATCTGTGATTGTAATCGTTTTAAGTTGACTGTTGTTAATAGAAAGGGATTATTCTTTATCCAAATTTTGTTTATTTGTTTATATTTATTTCTAAGTAACATCTGTTGAGGTGTATTACAATTTAGGGCGTATAAAGTTTATTATGACAATTATTAGATAATAAGTGCACTTTTTTTTTTATCGTGTAAAAAATTATAAATTCTGAACAGAAATAAATTCCAAAATACAATAATGGATTAAAGGGTTGAGTAAATCTTTCTCTTAAATTTGGCGTTCCCATCTCGTTCATTACTATCCGATTCGTCAAAAAGAAGTATTTTTGGTTTCTTACAAGTTTCGATAACACAAAATTTAGATATACCCGCCGTTAGATAAAATTTTGATGTTTTTAAAATCTGCACGAACGATTTTCATCAAATATTGTTAAAATGTAAACTCTTGGAACAAAATTTCATTACTGCCGAATCTTCAAAAATGCCGGTTCGAGAGCATTGGTTAAAAATTGGAAATATACAAAATTTTGGACTCTTGAAGCCTATGTTTTAACCAAAGTTCATTAGTAATGTTTTAATAAGGTAATCAACATTGTTGAAACCAATTTTGACTATCTATCTTATCCCTAAAAAGATTAACTATTAGTATTTGTTTCTTTGTTATTGGTGTGTTTGACATTTCTTCAATTTTTGTGCGCCGTTTATTTCGTATTCCGTAGAGTTTGTCCACTCTAACATCATTGTATAAGCTAAGTTTATCCAGTTAACGACTGCCGTATTGTTCATTCAAAATATTTATAAGCATAGTTCCGGCTGTCCAGTAAATTACAAACATGACATCAACTATTTATACTTCCTGTAATATATATTTTGCTAAGCAACATTATACAGTGTAATAGTACAACATTGCTTCCCTCCTAAATTGCTGAACTGTACTCAAAATAAAATAAACTCTGCAAACCTTTTCACAATTAATTATACCTTACTATTAGTATAATTTGTGTATATAAAATTAATGGTAGAAGGAATGGTAGTTTATACCAACTTACCTTCCATGTAATGTATAACGATAAAACAAATTTTTGTAGGAGATGATAGCACATTGTTCTTGGTTTTGTTAATGGATGTGTCAGTACGTTTTTGTGTCGTTTATCTATAAACCTAAATGCTAGATAACGAATTCTGTTCTGCATTTACAATTTTAACACATTAAATATATTTAACTGTTTCATATTTTTAAGTTGAATAACGGAATTAATTTTCTGTTCGGATTGGTTGATTTTAAGCGGTAATTGAACGGATTACAACAAAAACCTTTTAAATTTGAATCCATTTCAAATTGTGGAATGAAACACTTTATGGATTTAGTTCGTTTGTTGATATTCTGTAATGATTACAAGCTTACAGTTTATTTATTTCAATTCGTTTAGTTAGTGTAGTGTTGTATCGTTGTATCAATTACTAATGAACACACTGTTTGCGATAAAGTAATGGAGTACTGTGTATCTATTCTTTATTTAATTTCAGTTTGTGTAAACAGGATTTTTTGTTACATCGGTTTGTGGTAAAACGTGTATTTTCTGTAAACGTTTTTAGTGGAAACTATGGAATAAATTAGTGATCATACCATGTTTTAATCAACATTGTTTGCTTTGTCTAAAATAAAGAGAAAAATAGAGCATAACTATTTATAATAAATCAATTATGTTTAATTATGTACTTTTTTTGTACTCCTACCTACATTTCCTGTGCTTTTATCTTCAAATTACTTAACCTTTAACCGTATTCTGAAACAAGAAAAACGTAATATTAATAGTGCTCTTCAACACTTTGGAAGCACCCGATTGTTTCTTTTGTTTGACTATAATTTAATGGTGGATATTACAAATATTTACACGAAAGTTTGTATAACCAGGGACAAAACGGTGTAACTGATATTATAATGATAAATAATGATTTATTTGAAACTTTTATAACACTATGAAACTCTAAAAGTTTATAATTCATATAAACATTTGTACATTTTCGTCCTAGATGCAAATAACCCTATTCCCAAATATTACTACAATTGATAGATGCATTTCGCCGCAACTACGCAACACGAACATGCAAAAAAGGTCGAGTTACAACATTTCGTTTGTCTGATTATTACCCTTAACATGAAGTTTACACATAACTAATCTTGTCAAATGACACCAGTTATTATTGTTTCTAGAACGAAGAATTTCTATAAAGTTGTAAAAGACCATTCCCTGACTCTTTGTAAAGATATTTTTGCATTTTGACTTTTTTTACGAAATATATTCAATTTAATTGCCCTCAATGATCTCCCGAAGTTATACCATTTATTCAAATTAAATTCTATGTAACATTTCAAACGTGACAATAACATTTCACTACGTTTCTTAACCAATTTAATCCAAAAGCTAATTGTTTTGAGACATCCATTTCACCCACATCAACTTTCCAAGGTCATAGACGAATAGACAGACGATCATCACTTTCAAAATAGTAGTGAAATTGAAAATTTTGAGAACCACACAAATTTTAAATAAAAGATTATTGTTCTTTATAGAAGATACAGTTTTTAGACGAAAATCCTTATAATAATAATAATAAACATAACATTGTAGCATTACAACTTAAATGGCGTCATTACAAAATCAATTTTCAATACAAACTAACAAGTATATTTATATTAGACAACTACAGTTATATCATTTATGCTATTTCATTACTTCAATTCAAAGTATTCCGCAATAGAATACAATCATATTTTTTTTTAATATTCGTTTAAATCTATCTTGATATTTTCCTTTTTTATTTTAATTGTTAGCCTATTTATGAATTTACTACCCATATAAGTGGGTTTTTTCTTCAAAGAAGTCCAGTATGAGACTGTCCTATATTTCAAAATTATCTCTATCTCTGGACAAATAGTTGTGGTTATCTCCCAATTGGGGTAGATATCCAGAATTAATTTTAGTATGTTATATTGTCTGAAATATTAATGCGCTAAAATTGTCGTTATGTTTAAGTTCTTAAATTGTTCCTTTACTGTATCTTTCCAGCCTAACTTTTAACATAATCCGATTTGCCCGTTTTTGCAGAATAGGCAATCTTTCCATATTTTTAGTTGCTCCGTAAATTGAGAGGCCAAACGTTACAATTGAATGAACATGTGCAACATAAGCTATTCTCAGTGTATTCAGGCTGTAAATCCTTGACAACCTACATAAATGAAAGAGCTCAGAAGAAACCTTTCCTGCAACATAATCAATGTGAAGATCCCAACTCAACTTATTGTTCAATTAGTCCTAAAAATATTCTTTAACTAACCTCCTTCAGTTAAACATCGTCTAAGTATATTTTTGGTTTGGTTAAAAGCGATTTCTTTTTTACTTTAATGTTAAATTGCATGACATTCATTTTCGATAAATTCAATAAAACTTGATTTTCAGAAAATATTTATAAATTTTACCTAATTTTTTTTCCAAATTTTTCATGAGAAATTCCACTGACTCTCTCTCTCTCTCTCTCTCTCTCTCTCTCTCTCTCTCTCTCTCTCTCTCTCTCTCTCTCTCTCTCTCTCTCTCTCTCTCTCTCTCTCTCTCTCTCTCTCTCTCTCTCTCTCTCTCTCTCTCTCTCTCTCTCTCTCTCTCTCTCTCTCTCTCTCTCTCTCTCTCTCTCTGGGTTGCATCATCTGCATACAGACAAATGCTATTTTTTTCAACGTCTGAAATTACATTAGTTAAGCCGTTTACTACAAGAATAAGAAAGGTCACAATATTGAGCCTTGGGGAACACCACGTTTAATGGCTTTTAGCTCTGATTGAGTCGATATACATTGATATTTACCATTCAAATGCAGTTTTTCCTAAACTGCAGTCTCTTAGTCAAATAATACTTAAACCACATAAGTACAGATCCATTTATACCCATTTGCGAAAGTTTATTTATTAATTTTGAATGTGATACACTGTCAAAACTTTTAGTCATCATTGCCTAAAAAAAAGGAAGAAAAGAGAATGAAATAGAGACCCTAACCTAGACTCTAACAGCGCCAGGGTTGGAGGAGACTAATATAGTAGACATGTTAGCAAGGATGAAAAGACTTAATCTGACATGAGACTAGATGAAGAAAGCTGTAGATTCAGCTAGGGTGGCTCGATTGTCACACGCCCATACTCGCTATAAATGACCTCTGAGAGGTACAACATATATTTACTCAGACCATACTTAAAACCTTGAACATTTAAAAATAACAAATGTTTATTTGAATTATAACGCCATAAGGATTATATGTAAGTTTAGTTGAAACCATTTTCTGTCTTGTAGGAAATCACTATAGCTTTTTTCTCAACGAATTTCACTAATATATAGAGAACCAAAAATGTAACCAAGCTACAACTGTCGTTGGACATTTCATCGGGTGTCGAAGATTTGCACTTGTGTGGTCAGTAAATAAACTGTATGTATTATAATTTCGCTTTTACGGTTTGAATAGCCACCTATTGTACGTTTATCCACTATTTATTTGTATTGAAATAAGTCAGTATATATATATATATTTAATCCCATAATGTTTAGCTTATGCTTCTGATACCATATTGTGATACGTTTTATAAGAACATGACAAAGAGCGGAGTTACACCCAGTAGCTCGAGACCTGGGAGAAACAATTTGTACCGAATGTAATAATGGATGAGATGTTCTGTATTCAAGATAGTCCAAGTGTAATAAGTGTGAAGTGCAATTGTATAGCTTAGAGGACAATTGCAATAACTCACAATAGACACATTGGACACGGACATACGTTCTCAGACATTCCTGGCTCCGGTGGATTACTCGTTCTCAACATGCAAAGTAATACTTATAATCAAATCACCTTGTTATAAATATTTGTCGCTTACAGTTTTATACGTGAGCAACTTATAATCTACAGTTTAATAGTAACAATTATTATTTACAATTATCGTTTTTAGACTGGAAAAAACACTAGTAAACTAAATTTATGTAATAAATAAATAATTGGAAGAGACGGAAATAAAAATATAATATTAAGAAGTATAATAAATAATATTCTAAATTATGTATATTTGATACGTGGGGGGGGGGGAGATTGAAACACCCACATAGTGTATATATAAACACCCGTATGTAGGCCATTATAATTGTTATAATTATAATGTATGGGAGCTTTAGACCATTTGTATAAACCAAAAAAAAAACTCCACTATTTCGAAAATATCACACATTACGAGCATTGGTCGTAGCAACATTGTGTTTAGTAAATTACTGAGAAATCATATTTGATTGATAAATCGATTATCGTGCGAACTAAATTAAATATAAATATTATCGTTTTAAAAAAAACCAAAATATCTTGTATTATTGAATTGTTTTGTTAAGTTAATCGTTTTCGAGATAATCGGGATCAATTAATAAAAATTGACGCCATTTTGAAACTAAAATTAGAATGTCTTGTAGACACGTTATAAAAACATATTGAAACTTGAAATATTTGGACTCTACGTATGATCAAATTTGGACTTAGGCCCTATATTTAAATCCAGTTTATAGATATAGGTGTTTGGTTTTTAGAAACTTTAAAACCGGAAGCCAAATGAGCATTGCATATGTTGTTTGGAATTTGTTGTTTATTTAAACAATCTAGATTGATCTGTTTAATTAAAAATAATGGTTATGAATTGAGAATTTTTGAACCGCTATTTAAAAGTAAAAAGGACTTTATCTGCAAATTTGTTCTCATTATTATATTTCTAACACTCGTATACACGAAAAAAGCTACTTTGTAAACTGTTTATCAGTGTTTAGTGTCTCAAAATCATTCTAACAATAATCGAGACTTGTAATTTAGTAGATACATGAGAATTATTACAATAATATTCCCATCCAACATACAATCTGCTTCTTGCATGTAATCATATTACAGATATATCTTAACATATGATTTATCTTATCATAGTTAAAGTTGCTTTACTATCGATGGAGTGAAGAACCTGTGTTGGGCCATCGGCCAGGCAAAGTTAGTTAAATTGCTTTTGTACCTCTAGAACATTAATTAAACCCCAAGAGAAGTGCGCATACATCATCTCTCGTCGTATCTTCAAACTTTGCAAATGGAATTTGTCTTAATGTATGCATTGTTAATTTGCCTCACGAAACCTTGATAGCTGAAAGTTGACAAACTGAGATAAAACGTTAGGATTGAAAAATATTTGGATGAGATTACTTGCTTAGATTCGTGGTTGTTGATCTTTTATAGACTATGACTAGGATCAATGACTATGGGAGTAATGCTTTGGCTAGCATGGAATTATATGTTTTGTGCTTGAGGGTCAAACTTGTACTGTGTTTAAAAGGCAGAAATAAAGTATACGTAATAATAAATGTAGAAGTAATGAATACTATTCGTCGCACAATGAAATGTCTAAAAATTTGGAATGTAGAATTGGTTAGTAATTTTGATTAACGTGAGTAATAATGTAAAGAATTAAATGAATTACAAATGTTTAGCAAAAATAGTTTACATTAATAATTGTTATATTTGGCATTATGTAAAATAGTACGAAATATTTTAAGAATAAACGTGTTGTTAGTTTTAGTAATATTATGAAACATTAAAAAAAAAATTAATAATAATAAAACAGGCTCATCAATACTGAAGCTATAGCCTATTCCTCCATGTAGAGAGGTTCTCTTTCAAACCAAGCGAGGGTAGCCACAAGGCTGTACATATTTTCATGTACGCATGGGTACATTTTTTCATTTAATCTATTGTGTTAGACACTTCGACATTATTTATTTTAATCGATAATAAAACATTCAGCGTTTTCCTTTTTTTAAATTTTCGAAAATATCATTCATTGACTCACAAAAAATAGCGAAATAGAAAATTGATTTACAAATGTCCCCTCCATTTGTTCAACAACTATTCATTATATCCCATTTTTAAAAAAAGGAAAACATCCGCGTTCATGAGTTCTTTAAAATGATATTTTAACGATAATTCTGAGATGAAGTTGACATCAGTAGAACTGCTCAAGTGTAGCATTATTCTTATGGGAGATGAATCCAATATGGTGGAGGTGAAGCAGAGCCTTAAACTTAAAAGCTTTCTTAGTTAAATGTTTACTCTGCAAAAATAAGGAAATAATCAATTGTTTTTTAGGAATAAATTTTTACACATTTAACAATATCCGACCTTGGCATTAAAATGTGCTTTTACCCTGAAAAAGCACTGCACATATGACAGACAGGCATAAGATAAACATCAATAAAAAAAAAAAACATTTTTTTGACTCACAGAAAATGGGTATGTACGCAAAACTTGACATAGATTTGTGACTCATCATATAACATCCTCTTTACTACATTTAGGCTATGTGAGAAAACTAAATTGATAAAATTCAGGAAATAATTAAGAATTTGTCGTCTGTGGTGGTGTATATGCTAATGATCAACGGACATGCTAGATTACGACTTTAATTAATGTAAGAAAATATAAATATATAAAGTTTTAAAAGGGATCACTTTTTATTTATAGCTCGAAATGGCTGCTAAATATTAGTTTATACAATGTTTATCGTAATGCAGAAAGAAATACTGTACCACGGAATTTTCCATCTAATCTAAAGTGACTGTTAAAAAGCGATCCGTTCAAAATAAAAACTACTCCGTAATTTACTTTATAACGTTTAGCTCCGATTTCACTTTTAAAGGATAAATAAATCCTGAGGTTTCATTTTCATTCAAATGAAGTCCCGATGCCACCTTATGACGCACGAACAGCCTATTATAAAGATTAACGACGTTTCAGCATACTAATTCAAGTGTTTGACGGGTACAGTTTTGACGTTTATTGTCGATTTGTTTAGGTTTGGGCGTAAATAATACATGCTTAAGTGGGTCTGTTGAATTGACAGCTTTATTTGTTGCCATCATATTTTATTTTATGCTTAGTGTTTGACAGTTGACAACTACACTGTGGTATAAAACCATTCTCTAACTTGATCTCGACTTTTTGTTATTTTGATTAGGCTTACGTAGACATATTTAATTTGTTTGAAATATTAATCTTTAAAATTTTGTCAAATTCACTAATTGTATTTCAACTAGGAAATTAATTTTCCGTAGTTTGAAGATAAACTTCCATTTGAACATCGGGTTTTTTTAACGTCGCGTTAAATATAACATTCCATACATTCTTCCTGATGTTAGAGGCGACCTAACCAATTGCAAATAAATAAAGTACATATATTTTTTAAAAATAATCTCATTCTCAGATGCTGGTTCCTTTTTGACATTGTAATGGTAGGAGATCAGCCTCTTCTAATGCCAATCCATTCGAATTTTAAAACCCTCGCCCATCTCCCACAAAGGGCCTGGTTATCTTAATAATGATCGATTTAAATATTAATCTGTTTATCAATCGAATCGATATTCCAAAATCTTAATTTAATTGTACTGTACTTTCTATTTTGAATAAAAGCCATTTTTTATTTAAAAATCAACAATAGGTTTGTGCCTCCAAATTTGTTTTCAGTAGATTTCAAAAATTAAGTGGCAGTCACCTATATTAAAAACCCTGTTTATTTGAAAATATTGATTTATTCACTCACCCTCTCTTCATTATAGAATCAAACTCGTGTCACAGAATATTTATTTTATTTACAATAACTAAGAACTTATAAAATATCTTGTGTATTTAAAATTATCTTGCATATCTAATATTTATAAAATTGAAGGTGAGATGAACGTAAATTCAGGCATCTCAGATATCTGTAGCAGCCATTTTGAAATGTTGAGAGATAAGAGCAATTTTTATGGGAATACGTTTAATTTATAACTACTTTTAAAATGAGGCAAAACCACTTATGTTTGCCCTTAAAAAAATAAGAAGGGACGCTTAACGTTAATATTTGTGGTCCAGAAGTTGGAAAAAATATTCGTTCTCCAAATTATTTGTATATAAATTAGTATGATAAAACGTTTTTGGCACAAACCGATTGACACAATATTTGAGACAGATGGTCTTAATCAAATTGTCATTTTTCTGATTTTGAAATATTTCTTACTAACAAAATCATTCATTGCTTCAGTTGTAGATAAGAATTCGTTAATCAAAAAAGTAAAAACTTCACTGGTGGATTTTATGGTTATTTTTATAAATTTTTAGTTCAAAACTGGTTCAAGTTCTTTTAATCAATTTGAGTAAATTGTGTAGGTTAGTGACAAAAAACTACATTCATGTACAAGAAACTTATGAGTAAGTTCATGAGTAACTTAGAAAATAATAAAATTAACCTCAATTGCCCGATTTTTGCTTTTTTTCGTGATTTAAATTTGTTTACCGCTACTCCTGATTTGAAATTTTCATCGTAATTATGAAATATTTTATAGACAACTCGAACACAAGATCTCACAAAAATTACCTTTACATAATCAAACACGTTTCAACGAGAAAGTCGCCATCCTCAGTGATACAGTTAGTTATAGTTTAGTTATTGTAGCTCACGTATCACTGAGGATGGCAACATTGTCGATGAAACGCGTTTGATTAAATAAACGTAATTTTTTAGAGATATTGTGTTTGAGTTTTAGTCTATCTAATATTATCTCACAAGTCAAGCTCAATATTTATTTATGAAATATTTTGTCAATAATTTTGTGTTGAATATTTCGTCTTAATATTAGACATGATTTCGAAACTTATGACGACACAACTTTGCCGTAAATTATCCCTAAAGGCCTTTTCACACCGGCGTACTGAACGTCCTGGACGTTTGGAACGTTTGGGACGTTCAGTACGCGCCCATTCCACACCGCCCAGCAACGTACCAAACGTCCACTTGTTCGCTTGTCTTTTTCTAGTTCTTAATACTATGTACTCAGTTCAATAAAATACAGTGCTCTTGTATTATTTTATTTTTTTACCACATTTTCCCTTTATTATTAGTGCACACTGTATTAATGTAATCCACAATGCCTAGATGCAATGCAGTATATTACATGTAGGCCTACTTTTTAGGTATTTGACATGTACATTTTATAGATTACTGTACCTAGTATTATATATCAATTTCTATTTCTAAGAATAACATAACATAACATGATTTCTATTTTAAATAATATTTGTTTTGCCTGTGAAAGTTAATACGATTTTTATTCTTTTTTTTTTAAATTGAGCCTTTAGTAAAACTAATATAAAATAAGGTCATTAATAATTATTATACTATAATGACTTCCATTAAATAACAATATAAATATATAATCGTTGCTCTAATGTTATTACTTTACAAGTAAATGACAACTTACTATCTTTCTGAAGATTTGCAGCATTGAAGATTTCATTGCGCATGCGCTAGGCCGTGGACGTTCTGGACGTTTGTGAAAAATCACTCTCAGAGCGATCCTCCGAAAACCGTCGCGGACGTCCAGGACGTTCGGTACGTTCTGTACGCGCGGTGTGAAATGTCTCATTTGATAGCATGGGAAGCGATTTATTTTGACAAAAACGTACCAAACGTCCAGGACGTTCAGTACGCCGGTGTGAAATGGCCTTTACACCAAACGTGTTAACCTAACCTAACCTAACCTAACCAGAGTCCGTTAGCCCCATCCACCACTATTGGAATGTACAAATGGTTTTGCATACCATGAGTTCATGTAATCTTTAAACAAATATTTATGTAAAAATATGAACTTCAATATTTTACCAATAAAATAACATTTTGTGTTACATTTATGTAACATTTTGTAGTTTGATCTGTTAGGTCGTTTATCATCATTTAAATAAATGTGTTTAATACACGACGTTTCGAGAGTGTGTATCAATGTTCGTTATTAAGTGATAAGACGAAAACGTAACTTTATTTGCTATTAAATAGATTGTATATCCCCATGGTAACGATGTTGCCATTTAACAGCCTAACTACAAGAACAGCATGTAGTATTGGATTCTTCCATTCCTCTCACAGCGCATTCTGAACCTAAACCCACAAAACTACAACTGTTCAACCCACATATTAAGCATCACATGACTTCGTCCTAGTTATACATCCAATGCTATATTCTAAAATCTAATAATTAAAGCTAGACCTGAAAGATTAAAACATTTAAGAATATGTATAATCGTGATCAGAAACACCACGTTAACTAAACACTGAGTTGAACCATGTTCATATACTGGTCATTTCAACAAAAACTGCTTGTGCCAGCAGAGTAATATCTTCCGGAGTTTTAGGGGTGAACACGTTTTATTAGCTCTGGGTTCCTTTCTTAGATGCTACTCTTAATTTCAAACGATATTTTATTGCCCCATAGTTGACCATACGTTCTAGGTTTATCACTTGATGACGACAGTTGATCAAACTTTCGAAACGTCATGATTTAATTTAGTATCCACAAATGATGCGTATTAACAGAATGAAGTATATGAATAATGTGAAACGCACATCAATATCTAATAACTTTAGGAACAGAACATTTTGCATGCTTCGAATATGAGAAACTAAAAGAAACTTTAGGCCTAATTTATATATTTTATTGAAAGGTTTACGACTTAATTAGATTGATCTGTCTTTTATAATTGGTTACGTTTAGATTAAGTTATAAATGATGGCAGTTGTTAAATAGACGCTAACTTGGCAACATTGTACCAACACATGTCTGATCATTAGTGATTTAATTGGCAACTCATCATCTGATGCGTGTGCGTGTAAGTTACGAGAACGTTTGTTTTGTATAATATATTCATTGTATTTGTTGCTAATAATAAAAACATAGGCAATATTTATTATACCGGGTGTCCCATAAGTCATCCCACACTACACAAAATATTAGTTTTTTGTGTTGTAATGTTGGCAATGCTAGTAGTACGATTGTTAAGTACGTAAGCGCATTGTTATTTTGCTATAAACTGTTTAAATTATTTACAATTCGTAGCAGTAAAGTTATAGTTATTGTAGGTTAGTAATTTCGCCAATTAATTGTAAGTGAATATAATATGCTCACCAGAGAAAAAAAAAAGATGTTTGTTGTGAAAACTTAATAAATGCATGGAATAATTGCTGTTATGGTAAAATGGAAACATATTTTTTTGTAATGCAATTAATAACATTGAGAATGAATATTTTTTATTTAATTAAGAAATTTGAATATCATGGAACGCTACTAGGTGGCGTATCTCCAAAAACTGCAATGATAGGGGGAAAATCATTATCTACTGTTTTGTTATGTAGTCCGTCTACATAAATAAGTAAAGTCTTTGCAGAGTATTCAAGTCTAAAGAGTTCAGTTTTATCGTATTGTGTGATAATTTAAGTTTAACGTTTACATCCAGTTTTTGTTCACGGTTTAATTGAAATATCTTTGTCAGGGTGTGAGATAATAATGAGCTTAATAAGTTTTCTTAGGATAGAGATATTTCGTTGAAAGTATTTTGATCTGACGAAGCAACATTCTACTTTGATACTTCTAAACCCCAAACTTGGGATTGAAAGTGAAATTAAATAGCCAGGAGTTTGTGTTTTGGCAGACCTGTCATCATATCTAGTTATTGCCTCCTAATTGTTTAATATAACAGAGGTAACTGGTTATAATTATTTACACAATTTTAGGATTTCTGTTATGCCTTCAATTTGTAATGAAATATTCTTTCAATATTATAGGATACCGCCACGTTATTCACAATAGTAACAAGTAAATACATAATTTTTAAATATGTTTTATTATTTTACTTAAACTATAGCCTGAAACAAATATATAAAAGTGTAAAGACTTATGTACATTCTGTATATACAGTTTAAACACATTGGTAGGTAAAACGGAATCTTCGGGGTGGATCAATGTAGCGTTACAATAGGTTTAAGAAAAGAAGGGATTAAAATAATTGAAGAAACACGAATGACATGTGAAGAATCCTGTAGGTCTTAAAAGAAAATAGTTATTAAACTAATATCAAAGCAGATAATGAAACCTATTATTGTGGACAGTTATAAAATAAAGCTAAAAACTCCATGAGATAGTAGCCTACTCATTTGGTTAAAGAAAATAGTATGAAAAGAGAAACAAAACTAATGATAAACGGGACACAATCGTTATAAACGACTCTTTTTACAGAAACAAACGCCAACAAGCTCAAATTTAGAGGAGAACTTGTCTTAAGTCAAAAACTCAAAATTATGATTTGATCAAATTTTACTTTCACAGTTTGGATAAAATTAGTCTAAAATTCAGCACCATTGCCCCCCCCCCAACTTATCATAACTTTAAAAAATTTAAAACTCATTGTGTTTGTATCCAAGTCACTCTTTTTTATATAATAAAAGAACAATAATGTCCGTCTATGTGACTTTTTTAATAATAAAGTAGTTACTTACTTTATAATCATATGACGCGTTTCGGAACTCGTTCCATCTTCAGAAAATCGCTCTGCTGAGGTCGTTAAAACATTAAAATAAATTATTACACAACACATATATCGCAACATATATACACATACACGCGCACATTAACACAGAATTAAATAAAATGCCGATTCAGGAGTTATCAGTTACAAAAAGCGTCGTGGGTGCAATCGTTAAAATTTAAGATCTCAACCTAGATGCCCGTGATTTCTAATAAATATTTGCAATCAAATGTAGCGTGTACGAGTTGTTTGCAGATCTGTGAGTGTATAAATGTTTATATTATCATATTGGCCCTCCTCACAAAAATGTATTATATTATCATCGGTCTAGTCACCTCTAGAAGATTGTTGGTAGCATCGAGTTACATGTTAAATTCAACACATCGTGCATAGTGGCAGTCGGTACAAAGACTATGAATATTCAATTGGCCACTGTAGATTATCCGAATCTTGATAGCTTTGTCCACATAGCGTGCAGTTAAGAGCAGGTTGTCATGTGAACTTGTCGCTTTCTCAATGCTAGTCTGACTTCCATGATCCACTTACATAATGTTACACCACCAAAACTAACTCTTTGCAAATACTCTCTGTGCCTAATGTTTCCTCATTGGGGGAATACATAGACGGGGGAGAGGTACTTTCTTTTATTTTTTGTTTAAATTTTCTATTGTAACACTGAATAAATATAACTGAATAAATTTGGCTCCAACTTTTTAGGTGACTTCATTTCTACTTGTCTTGTTTCAATTTTATACCACGAACCATAAATAGGCGTTTATGTGTTAAAATTACAATCTTATAATTACATATTAGTGATGAATTGAACAACAGTATAATGTTAGACAGCTGATATTTAATGCATAAGCAGTGAGCTCCATAGATTCACCAATTGTCAAAGTGTTCTGTTCGTTATTTTATAAAGGAGGCCGGAAGTCGAATCTTTTAACCAAGAAGAGTATGTTACTCTCCTATTCCTATTAATTTATACAGTTCTGTTTTTCTTTCTAAAAATTTTACATGTTTGTGTTCTTTGCAATTATTTAATTTATCAAATACTAAAAGTATATATAACATTTTATTCAAGAAAATATTTTATTATTCTCTTCTTGACAATATTGTATAGTATTATATAATAATTATTATAATTTATTAATAAAAACAAAAATTAAGTTAGTAAATAACGATAAAAATGCAATCTTCTTACAATTGAACTTCAGTTTTAGGAGTAATTAATAATTAATTTAAAAATTAACAATTAGTTTTATAAAAATAATTAAAAATGAATAAACAGAAGTTATGAAATGGCAAAAAAGGTTAAGAACAAAAAAATGTATACATATTAAAATATCCTAATACCCTAAATTCCACCAAATTACCAAAAATGTTTGTTTTAGTAAATAATGGTAATACAATCTCAGATAGTTTGCCGCTTAAAACATATTCTTCATATATCCGAGTTCTGCTTGTTCCTTGTATTGTATTTAGTGACGTGCCTTGCGTACTTAAAGAAACAATATTTAATTAGTACATATCACCAAGTAGCTCGGAAAAAATAGCAGGTGGTCAAAAAATCTCGAGTTACATGGAGCGAAATATTATAAAAATTTCATAATTTTCATAGTTAAACTATGTTACAAAAAAAATATTTGGCGAGTTTTTTTTACACATGAAAGCGGTTTTCAGTAAGATATAATTTCTTATTTTAGATAGTACACAGAAAAAAAAGTTCGTTATACAAATTTACCAGTATTTTCCGATGTTGGGAAAGTTGATTTTTTAAAAAAAATTTGAAGTAGGTAACTGTATATTTTTTTTTGTATAATTTTATAGCTATGAGTTATGGTTATATTTTCTTTCAGTTGATATCCTTAGATATGAAATATACACTGAAAATTTATTATTTTGAGTTTAGCATTCTGACATTTGTTAGGAGAAAATGGTTACAACTCGAAATTGCATCAAAAAAAGAAACGTTTTACCGCCGAATGAATAAAATAAAACATTTCAAATTATAATTATTTCTTCCGGTTGGGCTGTAAAGCGAGTTAAATTCAAAGCACTAGGCGAAGAACGATATACATTATTTTTCATCATTTTCCTAATCAATTTTCTCCGGCATTATGAATGGATTTTGTTGACGTTTTGTTTTTTTCCACCAATGTATTTCACTTTAAATGTGCCAAAATTTTGGTCGTAGATTATTTAAGCGAGCATTATGTATACGTTTTGACAGATGCAATGAAACACAAATTTTCCAAAATTAGTACAACTCTTATAGAATACTATCACAAATTTTAATTATCTCAAGTCATTCTAATTTGTAAAATTTGTTCTACTGTTTCTAAGTGCAGTGCATTAAAAACAAAAATTAATAGTAATAAAGAGTATATTTCTTAGGTTCAAATTGTAAAAAACGTAATTTTGAAACACGTCACTTTAAAATATTTAAAAGCACTGTGTCAATGTTTTGACTTTTGAAGGGATGTCAATACTAAACGAGTTGAAGAATGTCAGTTTTGACACATTAACAACGGTTGCGGATGAAAGAAGCCGACGTACTGAGGAAAACATTATGACGGTTTCGTCTGATTACATGCATCATCAGTCAGACAGGTGCAACACTTTTTGTTTGAACTTTACGGCAACTAACAAATCGTCCTCTCATGTTTATTTTTTGTTCCGAGAATTCAATTTGTCAACAGGCGATGTGACGTACAGTCTGGATAGTTAAACTGAATCTGACTGTACTCAACATTCAGTATATAATGAACAATATTGCCTTATTTACATTGTTGTATGTTACATGTTGTATGATACTTATGAATGATAAATGATATATAGTGTAGATGAAGTTTTAAATCGGACTACTGCCGTTATTAACTAGAATATTTTGAAATATTTGTGCGAATTTAGTTTTTTTTAACTCTTTTCATTTCGGTTACGCTTTATAATATCTAATTATCATGTCAAATTTTCAAAAATTGACATTTTCGCATATGAGGAAAAAAATGTGATTGTAAAATTTACTTAATTTAGCAATTTTCACGGAGTTATTAATGATGTGGCCCAGCCAAGGAGCCCTCCATGTATAATATAGAATTAATAATTGATATTTATTGAAAAGTGAGCCTAAATTGTAATTTTCTATAAAGTAGTAGACTGATGCTGAGTTAGCGAGATCACTAAGAAGGGAGGAGGAGGAGAACAGACACGGATTAGTTTGGACTTGGAGACAGCCTGCCTCGAGTCTGTTTTGAGTACGGTCGGCGAGCATTCTGCTCCGCGAGGTCTGTCCACTATAAAAATTCAAAATTAACCGTCATCTTTTTCTACAAGAAAAGTTTTGAATTTTATAGATTTAAGTAATAACAATATGTAAACTAAATGATTATTTGTATTATTAAAACTCTAAATCATTCAACACTAAACTTGCGTTGCGTGTAATTTAATTATCTCCTGAGACCGCATCCTCTACCCATCCTGACTGATTTCGGTCAACGTGGATTGCAGTCACCAGCCAGCAGAAAACTTCTGATTTTTCAGCAAGGGGTTTTCTGCCGCCAAGTAGCGGCCGACGGCGACAATTATTTCTGTTCTCTATTTTTTTGTCTTTAAAAAACATTTCTGATTGATTGTATTCATGACATACTAATTTAATATAATAAAATTTCTGTGTTAATTTTTATAGAAATTAGTAAGGTTTTCCTTTTCTAAATGTAGACCCTGAAGTCGGTGGCCAATGAAATTCTGTGTTTATAGAAACAAACCTAGAAGAGTATATGCGCTATACAATGTAGCGTTTCGTTTAGTCAAATTCAACTATTATTCTGACATTTCTCGAGTAAGAAACCAGAACGAGATCCTACCATTTGATATTTCTTTTCCACGCGCGTGTTTTACCCAGTTACATGTGTAGAATAGGAATCGTCATGGGAGTAGACAATAAAGTGGTTTTTAATTTTATTTTCAGTTTTGCAATGGCGGTCACTCAAAACAGTTACTGCCGTTACTGGACAGTTCCAAGGCTTGGAGGCAATTATTCTGAATAGAAATAAAGGGCTCGCTTTGAATTATTAAATATTTTGATTGTGAAGTTATAAAAACTTCAAATAAAAATGCAGTTTTTATATTTTTCTGAAAGTATCTCACAGGAAGATTTTATAACACCTATAAATACAAATTCCCTCACTTACTACTCTATTTGTTTCCATTTATATGCATTTCAAGTTTTATAGAGTTACAAAATTTACGTAATAGTTACATTTAATTTCCTGAATCCTTCACTAAAACTTGATATAACTCTAATGTTACTTTTATTTAAGCGTCAACGTGAATCGAGTAAAAAAATAGTAGTAATCTGATTGTTTATGCTTCCAATGTTTTGTGTCACCAGTCGCCGAGCCTATTTTGTATTTCTTTTGGTAATATTGTCGTTTATTAAACGGGTTATTAAGTGTTTTTATCCCTTTGACACCTCAGCCTAAAAGACATTTTGTATATTTCCTTATTCTAATCCAACTAGCCTAAATTCGCTAGATCATGTAGGCTTAATCTGAATTTCCAGGCGTAAGAGTCTGGCCAGAAATCAATAAGTATTATGTAGTTTCCGTGTATATTGCCACAAAGCATGCATTCCAAATGGATGTTATTGTAATCTCCGTGGCCAGTGACGAAGTTTCAGAATTCTCTATTTACATCTGCTTAATGTAAGACTACGTAGCTATGGTGGAACAATAAGCTATAGAGTTTACCAATTGATGCTTCCCTCTATCTCTCAAGGGTCTCTGTGCTTACTGTAGTTCTTGCTGCAGGTTTACTTAAGCCGGAAGTAGGTTCTGAAGCGAGTGGAGTCCGGTCCCTGTTCCTTGTCCTTTCGTTACCCTCAAGTCCTCAATGACCAGACATTCGACGCACCTCTACCTGATTGAAGAATGTGATCAAGATCAGTTCAAGGCTCATTAGGAATGTGGTTACCATTAGTATTTCAATTAATGACCACTGCATTTCTGGATTCATATAGGCTACATCGTTGGGTATAGCATATTTACTATCCACTGTGAACCCAATGAATGGTAAATCACAATTACAAACGCAAGGAGCAAGTCACACATAAATCATTTAACTTCTGTTATTTCTCCTTGTGCGTGATGTTTAGTTCAACCTACAGTAACTGTGGTTGTGGAATTATTATCTAGCCTATTGTTACTTCTTGGTCTGAGAATATTGATGTGGCACGTCTCACATAAACCACATTGAGTTTAAAGAACAATTTATTGAATGTATTAAAACTTGCAAGGAGCGATGTCTAGTGTTCACACCATTAGAAGAAGGTACTGTTTGGGATTTGTTGTAAATGTCGAGAATTTTGCGGAAATGACTTGTGTCTCCTGGGTCCAAAAAAGTGCTTTCCTGATTTGGCAAATTTGTGGTATGTGGGGTAATTTTATCCATGTCTCTAGGTGTTTATTTCTTTTCGATAACTTAAAGTGGTTGATATATACAAAAAATAATAAATTCAAATTTTTGACATTCGTGTGATTTGATTTTGATGAAATTTTACTAATTAACGGTTAGAGTTACAAAGAAATTATAAAAATCGCTTCAAATGATTCTTAGAATTTTTTAAATTTAAGTTTGTTCTTACGGCAATGCTCCCTTGAGTTAGATTGGAATTAGGTTTAATGTATGAACTTGTAGGAAAGTTTGTGCACCCTTATATTTATTAATTGTATGATAATGATTTCAAATATTCTTTAATAGTGTTTAACCTAACCTTAACATAACCTTAATTTAATGCGAAGTGTCATGAATTAGCTTAACATCGCATCGGTTGCTATGGTAATTTTGACGTGTTCAGTTTAATTATAGAACTTCCTCTGAGTGATAAATAATCTCTCGTGTTACTTTACAATCTTTTTATTTTAACTACAACAATTATACATGTTCATAGAATCAACGTGTTAAATTATATTTTAAATGTTCAGAGTGTCGGTAGTAGTTTCTAGAATTTATTTCGATTCCAGGTTAGGTTTATTTAGTTACCAGTATCTCATGTAAAACGTCAGACAGGGACCAGTTCTACAACAAACTAGAAACGAATATTTATTACAATAACCAACTTTTGCGTATTATAGTCTAGATTACACGGTAACGTTGTTTAACTAAAATTTGAAATGATACATGCAAGATGTTTACGTTGTCATTATATAGGTTTGTCTATGTAGTTAACTCATTAGAGTTTCCTCATATCTAAATAATGTAGCCTAATAGATCTCGAGATATCGCCATGGTCTCTATTAGTGTTTTAAAATATTCTTCTAGATTACAAAAATATGAATTAATGCCTTTCAATTGTCACTCCGAGTTGGTCTCTTAGAATATTCTCATGTTCAGTGCCTACATATTCTCTTTTAAACATAGTAACCCAATTCTTAACAGTAGAGTATGTATTGGTCCTTGTCACCTATTGTATTCAACATATAACTATAAATTTGTTTGCCAGAATTTCTTTTAAATAGTATATTTCATCACTAGGACCAAAAGTGAAGCTATTCTATACAAGCTCAAGGAAAATGAGCGATAATCGAAAAGCTTCATTTGGGCCACGTGATGAACTATATTTTTCGTTATACTGCAAACAATATAAGACAGCAATTTCACAAAAACTAAAATGTTATAACCTATTTACCTTCAAATTGATGATATATTTTAACGGTTATTTACAATCGACACAATCGGTTGTTTTTATAGATGCTTTACAATCGTTAATTAATTCGTATAAACGAAGCAACAACCTACATCAGATGATGTTTTTAGGTCATAGAACTAAAAAAAAAAACTTTAGCATCTCAATGCTAAAGTTTTTGAATGCTAAATTTGAAAATAGCTGTTTTTGAATCAGTATGACGAAAAAGATATTTCATGATAGCTCAGTATTATTTTGTGATAAAATATCGTTCTTTTGTCTCCATTTTCAATTAACACCTACAAATAAAATAGAAAATTCACACCAATGTTACAGAATTAAGGTATTAAAATAGCAACGAATTTAAAATATGAAGGATTTATCAGCCTATGAGGTTAACAGTAAAAGCCAAAGACTTACTATCAACCCTAAACTAACCGGTTGCAAACTGTGCTGAGCTTTAGCAAAAACTTTGGAAGCTGAACATTATTTCTGATTGAAGAAAGAGAATTTCATAACTGACATGTCTTGTGGTTCTCATGGGAAGTGACACAAGTTAGTCCCACTAAATGTGGACAATAAATAGCGACGTTTCGCGAATTGGATTTACTCTTATGACAGTAGAGTGTGATTCACTACCATTAGCGTCACGCTTAAATTTATGTCTGAAGAGTTTCATCATCTTCGATTATCTGTTTTAACGTTACTGAGTAAAATAAATATATTTGAATGTCTGTATTTAAATTGGTTCGTCTGAACTATGTCTGAAACATGTTTAACTTCTAACTAATGTTATTTACATGTAGAGACATATACGACAATTTTACAACACGGGAGTAGCGTTAGCGGAATATAAGTATAAACTTTGATAAACAAATTTGCTTACCTTGAAAACTATAATCATCAGAGATAGTTTAAAGTTCAGATCTATTATGCAGCTAGACATTTACCACATGACTATCAAATCGATACATCATCCTTCAAGACGGGAATGCATTGCAATTTGTTTTAACTACATCGTGTTCTGAAAATATATAGATCTAGGTCATTATTTTGATTTAATTCATCGCTTTTATTTATTTTTTAAATATATTTTTTACTTTCTTACAAATCAGGATTATAGAGGAAGTTCTGTGAAATCTAAACAAATAAATAAATTTAGTTTTTATTTTGGCTCAATCATACTGATCACTTAATTTTTTTTTCTTGCTAACAGTAATTGTCAATTACATATGATTTAGTACTTGGCTCAATTGATAAACCTTCACATTAAATAAAGGTTGTTTTGATATCGAATTTGAGCAAAGACGCCGTTTCGTCATGACTAGTTTACATTTTTGTTATCAATATCTTCCAAGTCGGCATTGTTGAAGTGATGGCGAAGAATAGATTGCCAAGGCTTTGGTTTTCTAAATGTATGTTAGAAATTCTATCCATAATTTGAAATCTCCATTATACCTTTTTTATACAATGTAAAGAGTCTCCGATTGGTTAGTGTCAGAATTAAGTTCTTGAAGTATGATCCCAGGCAGAAAAAAGATTTTATATCTGTGTTTTTCAATAAAATATTTTGATCTTGTTTTCATTTTTTAAAGAAATTGACCTCCCATGGCTTAGAGTTCAAATCGAAATATTACAAACGCAGTATCTCAAACACGGTTTGACAGATCATGATATTTTGTACGTAATCAAAACTCTACAATGTGTTACTCGTGAAGAGGGTGGGTTTTTAAAGTTTGTCCTGTATTTAAAGTTCTTATTAACCAAGGTATTCAAATATACTGAGCACAACTTCAGATGTCTGTATTTTTAAACATTAAATTCCATAACAACCAATTTCCGGATGTCTCAATATCAATCACCATTGTATTAGTTAATTCTGTTAATGAAAACTTTAATTCCTAATTGTTTTTTTATGTTCCATTAATTTTTTTTTCATTTGGAATCTGTACATAAGAAACTTTCTCAGTTCCAGTCTCTCGTTTGATGATGACCTAGTTGTCCGCATCGTCATGTTGACATGTTTTACCAAAGCAAAGCGCAAGTCTCAATGCTTTTCATTTTAGTATTCATCGTTGCTTCTCTTTATACAAAGTTCATCGTTTGTAGTTTACACTGTATAATATTTTGCAAGATGCAAGGAAATGTACTCAGTTTTGAGAAGGTTTTATCTCCACCTACAAAAAGTGTAATAAAGCTACCAACTATACAGCTCTCTTATACCGTACGTGTACACGATTTTGTTGTTTTGTTTCCCACATTCAGAAAATCTTTTATTCAAATAATGTATGGCATGTATTGAGAGGTATATTCCTTTAGTAACATAAGAACGAGTAAGTATTAAGCAGTTAAACAAATATGTGTCAAACCACTGTTGGGAGAAAAACAAAATCACACTCCTTTGTTGATGGGTATGTAGAACGGGCTGCATAGCTTCGATTGCCCCTAATTAAAAGCGATATACTAGTATATACCTATCTATCTTACCTCCGCCAGCGATCACCAACACTAGACCCTGAGACTTGTAGGAGGTCTTCCATTCTTTCTCTTACTCATTGCTGTATAATGCAATATTCTTTTTGGTATTCTATATTCTGCCATTGTCCGTATATGTCTACCCCATCGTAGTCTTAACTTGTATGTATTTTACCACTGGAAAACCATTAAATATTTTATACAGCTCTTGATTCTATAACTATCTCCAATCCCATTTTCTTTCATAGGGTCTTAAACTCTCCATACTATTTTTGGATTTTTTTTCCAATTTTTATTCTTCTGATTTTTTCAGCACCCAACATTTTGATACGTTGGTAAGAGCGTTATAAAGTGTGACTATTGTTTTCTTATGTATTTTAAACGTTTAACTAGTCAAATGTAACTCCTATTGACCGCTACTATTCTCTGATATCTAATCACTTGTGTCACAGAAAAGACTGTTAATGCGATATTTTGTTTGTTTACTGTAAAAGCCAAGAGATGTCCCACAAGTACGTCCTTCTGCACTGGGCCCAATGTTGTTGCCACATTCTACCAACTTTGTGAGAGTGGAGGGAGAATAAACCGAACTGTGTTGAGCTTGAGGGCAAACTTAGACTTTCCGTCTGCTGTTATTCATTTTACCCGTGATAATATTTAACACCAATAATATTTCATGTTCGTAATATCATAAATTAAAAGCTAAATACAATTATGTTCTACACTTCTCCAGGATAGTTTGCCCGTACAATTTAGTTTTGTAAACAAAGGCGTTATTTAAGTATTTTGATTAAATAGTAATATACTATTGCACTAACTGTCTCACACGCCTATCCATAAAATCAATTGATAACGAAAATCATTACTGTGAACCGAAAAATGTTATTACATTTATGTCTCAGTTTCTCCTCTTCTTTCTCTTATAGAAGGTAAATTGCAGTAGACTTTGAAAAAAAAAAAGTTTAAGCTTGCTTTGCTTATCACTAGACACGAGCTGTTGTAGATACATTTTCCCTCTGTTTCAGAAAGAATAATTCGAAACAACTGATATATTTCAAACAATGTTGAAAATTTGAGTACAATAATTAATTATATACCAGTAATAACAATTAAAACCATTTGAACATTTAAATTGAAGACATTTTCTAATCCAGTTTGTGTTACAGCATTAATTGAATATTGAACGAAACGTGACTGTAGAAGTTTCAAGTGAATTTTTCATCTCATAGTAGTTGTTCTTCTCACAGCGATGGGAGTCTTGTGTAAATGTTTTATAATCCCATTACATTGCGTCGAGTAGTCTCTCTTCATTTGTTTTGTGTGTTGAAAAGAAGTATTTTTCAGTTTGTAACTAAAGCTAATTAAATTATATTCTTAGCTTCAAAGACAGTAATTGCTACTTGAAAGCTGTAACTTTAAATAGAGAATCATTTTGGCAAGCTCTCGTAATGTGTTGAATTTGGTGGTGTATTGTTTTCAACCTAAATCTACTTGCTGAATTTTTAACTCTTCGATCATGTACGCATCTCTGAGATTAATCAAATAATGTGGATATTTTTGTGTCTCCTATAAGTTAACCAAAAACTTTTAATAATAAATACACCTATCAGCTGACGTGATTGGACGTAAAATTTCGTTACTGACATTTTTTTATCATTAACAACCTCGATTTCGAATATACCTAAATCGCCAAGCTTCACAAAATAGCCTATTATGTCCCAGTGTAGTATCTATACGTATAAAAAACTTCCAGAATATGTATTTAAACGTTCGTCATTTACAATTTTGAAGACATTTATTAGTAAACAATTATTTTAATGAATAATAATGTCTATCTTATAATGGAAATAATGAGATGATTATTTAATTCCACAAAACAGCTTTAATTGCGACATATGTTTCGCCGTTAGGCATTTTCAAGCAACTAAATTGAAAACAAAACAGGTCTAAACTAAAAATGTGAGACAAAAGGAAAGGTTAGAAGAGTAAAGGGGTTGAGAAATGACAAAATCTCTTCTAACCTTTCCTTTTGTCTCACATTTTTAGTTTAGACTTGTTTTGTTTTCAATTTAGTTGCTTGAAAATGCCTAACGGCGAAACATATGTCGCAATTAAAGCTGTTTTGTGGAATTAAATAATCATCTCATTATTTCCATTATCATGGAATTCCATCATGTACCGACTGTTGTAACATTAAATTATCTATCTTATAAGATAAATTAGAGTAAAAATCCGACTAAAATTCGGTTACTATAGGTTTTTTTCTGTTTTTCCCCCAAATATTTTTGGTTTTTTTAAATGGAAATATATGGTTTTTACCAACATTTTTATTTATGCAAAGCACTTAGAGATAGCGATATATGCACATTAAAAAAAAAAAAAAACTACACAAGTTATTGTATGACATCGTAGGACCTATAGGTAAGGAAAAAAACATTTAAGAAACTTCTATTTTGCAATTTACCTATCCATTTTCGGCGAACGAACTCGTCCAAGCTTTTATGAAAAATTATATTAGTAAATTTTATGGAATATGATAAAAATTTCGACTGCTTGAGCAGGTAAACGACCTTTTGTTTCTTCATTTGATAGACTTTTTATGTAGTCACCTCTAGCTGAGACAACTGATAAAATGTCCACTTTTCTTAAATAATGAAGAATAATTCAGTTTTTAGTAATGGGACCCATAATCACCTAATTTATAGACTGGTTTGGCTGAAATGATAGTTTGGTAGGAGACTAAATTATGTTTCGTTTATATTAGTTTTCGCGGTGTGTTCTTTTGGTATTTTATACTTTACTTTAGAGAGGTATCCTCAATGTAGTTTTCTTTAGGTTACTAGTTTTAGCTCTAACATATGCCTAGGCTTCTGGGTCTTTAATTTTAGTCGTTAAGATTGTAGCTTTTATTTGATGACGATAATTAATCCATCAATAAAACATCGTATTATATTTAAACCTAACTGATGGGAAACCTCTGAATAAACTATGCATACTAATTAAAACGTTGGAAGATTATAATAGTTTTAAAACCTGTTCAAATGATATTTCAGGTAAAACTTTTTCTGTTAGTTGCAGAAGTTTTCAGATAATTTCTAACAACGCTTTTTGTAAAAGTTCGTACTTTGATGCTGACAACTACAACTACATGTTACACACATTAAATTGTGTTAGTTAGTTCTCATTATTGGTTGAATTTCTCTGTAAATGCATTCGAAACAGTGACAAACCATGTACATTTCGAGGTGAAAGTTATAGTGACACCTTGCCCGAATTTAATATCTCAACTTATGTTTGTACGCATTTTCTGTTTCACTATTTTTATTTTCAATCTCATTACTGATACTGGATGTTTACACTTGTTTATTGGCAGCCGATACTCGCCATTTCATAGTCCTTTATGTTATTGTGACAATTTTTAGATGTCTATTTCCCTTGAAAATACGTCACTTCACCTCGTATCCTGTAACGAATGTTATTCGTATTTTTCAAGTTGAACAATTTCTGATGATGCTGATCATAAAAAATATATATATGCAGGGGAGGAGAGAGCAGAGCGATGAATTCAGTGGACAATGAAAGTCAGTCAATGGTTGACAAATAACTCTAAATGAAAACTTAAAAAAAGCTGACAAAAGAGTCTATTACGAGGACAATAGTAACAATTTAGACACTCAATTTCTTAGCAGAAATTTATTGGGGTCAACATTGACGTAAATATTCACCTTATAATTTCTAAAATGAATACTAAAATTGAATTGATTTTATTCATTTTTCAAACTGATATAACAAAACTAACCTTTAAAATTTTTGTTTGGTGAGAAATTATTACTTCGTGATTTTATAAACAAAAGAAGACGTCTAAATTTAAAAATAACTCGTCTGTTTAACAGCATTTTTATACAGTGGGTAAAATAAGGATTTCATTTTTTCCCTCTGTAACTAAAAATCCCAAAATAGAAAAAAGTTATAGTTTTGTTATTCTAGCTCATGTATCACTGAGGATGGCGACTTTGTCGTTGAAACGTGTTTGATTAAATAATGTAATTTTTGTGAGATTTTGTGTTCGAGTTTTTTTTCTACATAGTATTATCTCACAAGTCAAACTCAATATTGATTTAGAAAAAGTTTTCTTTTCCTTTTACAATTTTATAGTTTAATTATGTAGCAAACAAATATCAGCCCTTTTTTTTATTAATTCGTAATTATAATTTTACTTATTTATATTATCAGTAAATGCATATTTATAAATACGAGTACATATTAATTGTTGTCGCTAATTATTCTTTACGTTGAATATTTCTTAATCCTTGTACCGCAGAATTTGCACGCGGATAGTTTTCTATGATATTGTTTATATCCAATATTTCAATATAAATTGTTTGCTATTAGATTTTTTTCAAGTTTTCGCGTAACACGTTAGGAGTTCTCTTTCTTAAATATACCTAGTTTTGTAATCGAAGTTTTGATTCGTTTTGAGCCTCTATATTTCTAATTTGTTGTGTTTGTATATCCGTTGGTTTGTAGTGTCACTTGTTTAATGATTGATATTTCTTAAAACATTAAAGTAAATTATCGGTAAAAAAAGTGGAGAATAATGAACAATTGACGCTTTAATTAAAATGACTGATACTTAAAAATTGCCCACGAGTTTTCGAATACTCAATCAATGTGTAAGGACTTTTTATTGGTTTTAACGCTTATACATTATTTTACCAAGCTAGTATTATTGATTACAGGCTTTTATAAATGTAAATAATCGATATTTCCAATAGTAGTAAATGTTTTATCTTAGGATGTTAATCTATTCTTTTCTTTTGTTGAAATGTAATTCGGTAGTTTATTTTCTTTAAGCAATATTGTTTTGACAAGCCAGACAATTTATTTGTTTGTTTTCGAAGACTTAAGACATTAATTGTATTTGATAAAGTTCTGACTTTGAGGTATCTCTGCCAGGATCAAGAGTACACGTTGAATACTTTGTAAGCTTTAATAACGTACCTTATACACTATTATTTGTTTTATAAAGAATATTCACTGAATGTATATTTTTCTATCATTATTAACGGATTGCTTTTACTAAATATCACCCGTAGATATTGACATCTAACTATTGTCATCATCTACATCCAAGATTATGAAATGTGTCCCGATCCTAGCCATATGACGTTGAATGTGTTTATTTGACGCAATATATGTCTAGAGTAAGCAATTAGTTATTGTCTTAAGTTGTCCAAATTTGGTATAAGCTCAGATTGAACAACTCCTTATAAGAAAAGTTGGTTTATAAATTGTAAAAATTGCTACCGTTTTCCCAAATTATAAAAAAAAAGTTTGAAGAATAGATTTTCCCTTGCAATTTCTAAAATGTACCATACCTTATGTTTTGTGGTTTTGAAATCTATTTCTGGCGTTGTAGAAACTTTAAAAAAATATGAATCACATAACCTTAAAATTCAATCAAATTTCGTGGTAGAAATAAGTGAATATTTTTTTGAAATTAACCGTTAATTGCTTTTTAATTGGTACTCAAGTCAATAACAATCATGTGGTTGTTAAAAGCTTTTTTTATTTCATTACATTTTTTAATCTGTAAATCCTAAATAATTTTTCTGATTTAAAATCTGTATTCAAAGTTGCAAAATAGTATATTTCATCACTTGGACCAAAAGTGAAGCTTTTCAATACAAACTCAAGTTTAACGGCCTAGGCCGAGCCGAGCCGAGGCCGTAAAATGAGCGTGGATTGAAAAACTGCTTTTGGCCCAAGTGATGGACTATCTTTTTCTGTGATGACGTATAATGAGTGATGAACTGCAAATAATATAAGAAAACAATTTCACAAGAACTAAAATGTACATATTTAGTTTTGTATAATTTACCTTCAAATCGATGGTAGCAGCTGTTTTAAAGGTTATTTACAATCGAGAGTATCGGTTGTTTTTATAGATGCTTTACACTCATTAATTAATTCGTATAAACGAAGTAACAGCTGATGACCTCGACCTCAGCTAATGTTTTTAGGTCCTAGGACTAAAAAGAACAACTTTAGCATCTCAATACATGTATTGAAAACGGCTGTTTTTTTAAGCACTATAACGAAAACATATTTCTATAATAATATAATAAATTATTATAGGAAAAGTGCATTTTTAACAACTTAAAACTGCAATAATATCTCTAAGAGTTGTAATTTTGGGTAAATCATTATAAAGTTAGTACGTCACCTATTTTATTCTTTTAAAAAAGAAGGACTTACATGAACGTAATATTTTGAATAGTTATATATATATATATATATATATATATATATATATATATATATATATACTCGTTCGTATTTATACCAATGACAAGGTTGCCAAACGTGCGGAAATACACCAACATAAATTCGTGTTCTATCTCGCCATAGTATCAGCTGCATGCGAACATTTAGTTTTATATGATTGTTTGATAAGATTATCGGTATTGTTTAAATCCATTCATTTAATGTATATTTATAACACTTAACGTTTTAGTTCTAGGACATTTTTAACACACAGATAATTATTAAATATTTTGAATCTATTGGGTGTGTTTTTATCATACACTCTCTAGACTAGACAGAGTTTTAAAGTGTATCACTACACTACCGAATAATCTTGGTTCTACTATCTCACTGCCTGTTCTTTCTAAGGTAGTAACAGCTGTTTGTATCTCAGTTTAAACCCTAGTAGAGTGTTGAGTAATGTGGTCGAGCAGGACCTTATGGTAAAAAACAGTACCATCCAAAAGGATCATCCAAAAACAGGAAGAAAAAAGCATAAAATAAAAACCCTGTAGTTTTCGAATACGTTAATGGCGGTCAGGGTTGTAAATGAACTACTTGATATAAAATATAAAAGAGAGGGATCTAACCCAAAACTACATGACAAAATGTGTAGGCCTACATCTATCTCAGTCCCTCGGGATTTCCATACGCGTTCTCACTATAGGTGAGCTTCTGAGGATCATTAACATTTTTAATGTTATGCATTCTCTTTAAAACGCAGGTAGTGTACTAGTGGAACCAAGATTATCCAGTGGAGTGGTGATACACTCTTTGACTCGATCTAGATTACATATTACAAAGAAAACTATTACAGATTTACAAAGAAAGGGAAAAAAATGTAGAATATAAAATAGATGACAATAATTTTATTAGAACTTCTCCTGTATAAATTGTAACGGCCTGGATACCATTCTAATTTTACAACACTAATACAAAAAATTATTATTTTCCCCTTTAATACAAAAATCGATCAAAACGAATTCTTTGAATCCTTACATTGAGCGTCGTTTTGCTAATCTTTATGATGTGTGGTACTAAAACTAGTGTGTTAATTTGTTTGATTCTCTATATTATGTAATGTTGCCAATAGTTAATATTAAATACACTTATACTGTATATTGCTAAATATATGCATTGTATTCTGTTTACTAATCTGATTTGTTTTTGTTTTTATTTTCATGCTTTCTTTCAAAGGATTACGATGTAAGTATATATCTAAGTAGCGTTTGATTTTTAAAGAAATATTTTTTGGCTCCTTTTTTTAACATTAGGCCACCCTTTTATCTACTAATAAAATTTTGTTTCGTTCCTATGTACAAACCTGTTCTTATGTGGTATTATAAAAAAAATTAGCTTAAGAATAATTTAGATTTTTACATTCTTGCATGGTTACTTTAATAATTCCTAAAGCCGCAGGACCCTAAACTGACCATGACCTCAAATTTTTTAAAATAATTTTCAAGTTATACAAAAGTTTTTAAATTTATTTTTGAGTAAAAATGGCTATCAAAATATATCAATTTTGAAAAGTTACATTTTGAAAAATCAGTTATTATAGGCCTACATTTTGAAAAAAGTGAATTATAGGTAAAATGTTAGACTTATTTTTATAAATTTACCAAAAATAGTAATATTATCCAAAACACAACCTGTTATATACCATCTTTCTTATATATATATAATTCATCTTTGTAATGTAAATAAATTTAGAATTAAAAATGTAGAGGTAGTAATGTCAGAAATCGAAAAATGTGCAGTAATCGAAGCCAAAAGTTACAATATATATATATATATATATATATATATATATATATATATATATAATATTTTCTAAATTTATTTCAAGATAAACAAAACTTTTAAAATTATATTAATTAGAAAAATGTTTATTAAAAAAAAAAAAAAAAAGTAGCTCAAACGTTTTGAAAAATTCACCAAAAATAATTACTTTATTCAAACCCAATTTATAATATACCAATACATAGAAAAAGTTTCATAAAATTGTCACACATTTCTCTACTAAAATACTGTAATAATACAATGTAAACTAAGAATAATGTTTCCACTTCCAGAGTAGGCCTCTAACAAAAACACATTGCAAATAACAACTTCCACTACAATAATAATCGTTTGAAACAATAACTAACCTATTGTGAATTGTATAAACAAAACACAATACATAAATAATTATAAAAACCTCAAAATAAATACAAAAAAATAATTTCACAACTGTATTACTGTACTGTTTCGAGAATAAAATGGCTAAGTTGTGGGTAAAGTGAAAAATGATTTCTGTCTAGGAAGAATAACTTTGAATGTCAACAAAATATATGTCTGATGTACCGATAGAAAGCTCTAATCTTCGTCTTTCCAATGATATATAGAAATATTACTTATCGATATTTGACTTAGATTGCCTTGGTCGTAAATGACACTGGAGGTAATCGATTTGATCATGTTATTTTAAAATGTTATAGTTATCTCAATAACTATGAAAGCGACGATATTTTGGAAAGCATCATTCCAAAGAGAATGAAAAATACTATAACACTGTGTAGCTTTGGAGTAGTTTAGACAGAAATGTCGACAAATAGACAAAACTAACGTTTTTTTTCTTCTGCCACAACAACCGTGGTCGTGTTTTTGCTAACGACGAAATACACTAATTTTAGGAATTTATGAAATTAATTTAGTTACTATTTATGAACTTTTGGTTACAAGAATGTGTAAGTACAGATCATTAGCTTTACAATGGTACTTAGATTATTGTGATAGGACGATTTTGTGATGTTTTTGACAACACATATACATAGGCTGTATGAAGTGTTGTGATCGCTAACATTTAGCTGATATTTCAGATTTTTACTAACATTTAGCTAAACTGACACCGAAATGGTTTTGCAATGTTAACATTAGATAATATGGCAAATGCAATGTTAGTTACCATGTGTTCACGGTGCTGTAACCTAAAAACTTGGATAGATTTCTATATTTTTACGATTTCTGTCGATCTCTTTCCTTATTATCATAAAAGAAAAAAAATACGAGTAACTGCCATATAACAAATTAAAAATTCAGTATTTTTTAAATCGGCTCAAATAGATTTTTATCAAATTGAAACAACCTCAAAATACCCAGTTAAAATGTATTTGTCCCCGTCTACCATAAAATTGTTGGTATTTCGGTCAAAGAGGAAAACTAACCCTCTAAATTTCTCTCTGTATCTATACAAGTGATTTCAATCAAATTTTGGTAGATTGTGATACCTTAAGACACAAATCAAAATGACAAAATGCAAATAAAAGAAAAATACTGTTCGTGAATGAATTGTAAATTGTATATTCCACATTATTCACGGATAATAATATTTTCATGTTGTTTGAAGAGTAAAAACCGCGTCATTAACGACATAAAAAAGGAACCATAAAATAAAGGCCCCCTAGCCTTCGTATACTCTATAGGGTCAGGGTGAGAAGAGAAAAGGAGTTGCTCAAGATATATCTGATAGACAATATGAAAGTGAAGCATGTAACTCAGGAAAACATGGAAAAGGTGTAGACACAGCTAGAGTCCCTCGAATCCTTGCTTGCCCGTATCCACTATAGGCCAGTCCCTGAGGGTTTAGACGGACTTTAAAATCTTAAGTCTTCAAAATATGTCGATGATTTGTTTTTCAATAATCCAGTGTATATTTGACTACTGCTGAACCTTTATATTTTAAGAGAGATGATAACCAGTATGTTTTTTGGCCTTTTGAGAGTTCAGATTTAATTTATAATTAGTATTTATCTTTTTATAATTATTTTCCTTAGATGTATTTTGAAGCATTGTTTTTATATTATTTCCTTTGGTTATTTGTTTTATTATCTTTTGAAAAATGTACAAAAAAATAAATAAATGTAAAGAAGATGATTTTTGGTATAATTTGATACACATCGTTAGAGTTTTGATTTTTAGAAAATCAGAATTTTAAATTTTAGGTTTATGACAAATTCAGTATCCTGTACATTTGTGCACAGTTTTATGTTAAATGTATCTGCGTGTGTACTCCCACACTCTTGTCATTCCTCAAGATACACCAAACGCTACTGTAACTAATAACGTATTTTCCTCTTATCTGTCAGCTACACCAGTAATTCCCTCAGGGACATTTGTAATCTTCAAAGCTAAAGCTTATAATAGTTGCTGTTTACCTTGGTTCCGTTCTACATTGAATCTCTTAATTAGAAACATGTTCGATTTGTCTTGTACAAAGTTTCCTATCGTAGGATATTTATTAACAATGGAATATCAGGATCGTTGTCTCTAACTTTAAAAACATCTCATCTGTACAAATTTTACATAGTCTCTTTCTTGAAGGGTTCTATCCCGTATTACGTGATCTCATTGCGAAAATAGAAGGAAAATACTGTAGCCCCGTTTCCATTACTACAAAGTTGTCCCACATGTGCCGGGACAAGTTACCGTAATGGACAAGTGCCGGGGACAAAAATGTGTAAATGGACAGGTTTCATCTGAGCTGTGACCAGCGCGTGGAGGGGAGGTAAAGTTTGTAGTTCGATGCCGCGTGGGGACTGATGAATTGTAGGGGAAACAGTCAGCGCCGGCTACCGTCCACGATCCAGCGGTCTTGCAGACATCGTTGTTAGTACCAACACCCGACACAGACTGAGGCGGCCGCTTCCCCCACCACCTTACTGACGCCTAGACCCACTGCGCACCCAAACTCCACAGCTCAGATGAAGCGCTACTGCGGCATAAAACATGTGCCGCGAATTGTGCCACAGGCAATGGAAACAGACTGCGACATTTGCCCGGGACACGCGCATGTGCAGTTGGCCTTCAGACACTTCTTTCTCCTGTCAGTACAACGCACAGTGTAAACACCTGTTCAAGACTCTGGTTGTTGTGGTGTTGATTCATTGTTGTTGTTTTTTGTGGTTACTATTGTGTTCTATGGAGTGGTCGAAGTCTGAGGTGGCGAAGCTTGTGGAGTTGTGTGAACAAGAGACTGAACTGTGGTGTGTAACAAACTCAAATCATAAGAACTGCAATAATAGGAACGATTCTCTGCTGGAGCGTATTGCTTCAGTTATGGAGTACAGTATCGGCGAAGTAGAAAAAAAAACTCCACAACTTACGGTCTCAAATATTTACGAGAAAAACTAAAATTGAAAAAAGCAAGACAAGTGGTGCAGCCACAAAATATATTTATCCTGGTGAGTAAAAAAAAAAACCTCTGTACTATCCAAATGTTGCAGAAATTGCAGCATCTGGAACAGTAGACCAATTTCGCGGCACTTGTGCCCGGGACATGTGTAACTTGTAGTAATGGAAACGAGCCATATGAATGTAATGTGAGAATGGGGAAAATTGCAATACTATTATAATCCATAAATAAGTAATATCAAGATCAGTTGCAACCTGTACTAGCCGTTTATGAAATAAAGATAAAACAGATAAACAACCTTGTAGTGGGGGTGAGATGCAGGGTGGGATATGATAGGTGTCCTGACCACATTTCCTGTGTGGTGTACAACTAATGTCAAGGAATACTTGTACCTTGCAGTAATGACCGATCTTTGAGATGGTTCCTTTTGATGTTCGTTCTGAATTTCCTTTAGAGTGAAGTAGCTGATTAATATTCCTGAAACTATAAATAACACTGGTCACACTCCGCACCTCTACACGATTCCATGATGACTGATGAGAATAAAAGAAAAATAAGAAAATAAAGATCAATGAAAATAAATAAAAACCCATGTTCTACAGACACTCGAGCTCTTAGTGGCTGCAAAATCAGTGTAATTCCGCGTTTTTTTTTACATTTCACTTGAAATTTGTAAACAGCACTAATATTTTTAGACTTGATGGTATGATTTCTTTTTGGACTCTATATACTAAAATGAACATTGAACAGTTGTGATACCTATGAATAAAAATGAGCTTTACTTGTGAGATGATTGAAATTAAAATAAAATGTTAACAGAATATCTGACAAATACGTTTACTAAATCAAACGTCTTTCAACGACAATTTTACCATCTTCAGTAACACAGTAGATTATTGTCGCTCATGTTTCACTGAAGGTGGGGACATTGTTGTTGAATCATGATTGGTTTTGTAACAATTTGTGAGATATTGTGTTCAATTTTTATATTAATTTAAGTTGTCACACCTATTTAAAAATGTAACTTGTATAATTCACATGTGAATGCCTTTTTTAGTATCCATAATCTGCTGTTTTTCATCAATATTTATATAATTCAGATTTTAACATTTGCAGTTTGAAAAAGTTAAAATATTTTCACTGACGAAGAAATCTAAATCGGGAATGTGTTATATAGTGCCCATGTCCTTAAGATTGTGGTTCTAAGTAAAATGTCTACTTTGAATAGACTGCGAAAGTACAGTGTATATATCATATAGATTACAGGACAAATATTAGAAATTTGACATAATTACTAAATAAAATATATATATATATATATATATATATATATATATATATATATATATAAACTATTTATGCTAGAGACCGTAGGTACTTGGTGGTATTCCATTTTAAATAAAATTAAAACAACAATTTTTTTTTAGTATCAACCACAATGTTTTAATAGAAACTTGCCGACCATGGTTTCGCTAAATTTCGCTAAATTCTTGTATAAGTCCTTGACAATGCTTTAACTAGCGAAACCATGGTCGGCAAGTTTCTATTAAAACATTGTGGTTGATACTAAAAAAAAATTGTTGTTTTAATTTTATTTATATATATTTGTCTTATATATATATATAACTAATTGTCTTTAGTTATGTGGCTACTTTTGTCAGACAAGGTAAACCGTCATTTTGTGAGAAAGTATTATTAGAGCCAAAGTAAAAGCCCTATCTTGCACTCTAAGTTCTGATACAGAGTATCAGTAGAGTCTATTATTTTGTTTTAAGACACTGTAATATTTACCTGGGGATGCTAAACAATTATCTAATGCCACATTACAGCAAATTAGAACTTTTTATTGTCTCTTGAAGTTAGTTAGAAAAGTGTTGAATCAATAATAAATAAAGTTCATAATTACAATCATTTTCATTACTTTGCACATATTGGACTTGAATTTATAATTTGGCCAATCATTGCTCCTAGCTAATTTTTCAAAGTATTCTTTCAATGGCGCTCATGACCGCAAAATCCTTTCTACATCTAATAAATTTGATGATAATAAAACACAATTATTTATTTTGTATATCCACTTATAATTAGTCTAGCCGACCAATGGTTTCGCCTGTTAAGGCATTGACGAGGCTGTATTACAGACTGAAGAAAAAAGACAAAAACAGAAAACCTTAAAACTAGAGGGTGGATATACAAAATAAATAATTGTGTTTTATTATCTTTAAACATGGAATTCCACCAAGAACCATCGGTCTCAACAGTAATGAAAAATAAATTTGATATCTATCTAGCTAGACAATCATTCTCTTCCCTATGCGGTATGGTTCTGTATTTCTTATATTTGTTTTACATTATCAATAACTTTGATAAAATTATGTTACAAAGTTAGAGCTATTATTTATTTATCAGTAATAGATTGTTGAGCATATGTGAGGACTTTTGTTATCAGACGAAGAAAAAAGTACAAGAGTATCAAAACTAGGACAGGGCAACTGTTTGCCTATATCAGTTTATGAATGGAATTGAATTATATCCATTACCACAATAAATAGCTCTCGGTTCCTAAATATTTTTGTTACATTTATTAAACGAGATGACTATTTTTCGAAATACTTAAGTAACTAAACAATTAATTTTAAAGTTATTTTATAAGACGTATTGTTCATATTAATATTATAGTCTGATCGGACAGTTGCCGTTATTTGTGTGTATACAAACTGATACACGACGTTTCGAGAATGTAAATAAACCTACATTATTAAATGATAGGCTAAAGATAAAACATGTCCACTCTGATAAACAGTTAGGGCACTATGCTCTTGGCACTACATCCACCATCGTCCAGTTGTTTACCATTCTTTGTTTAGTGCAGTTCTGTGTCTTGTGTATATTTTTATCACGTTTGTAATAGTCTTAGTTTTGACTGCTCGGGTCTAGTTTTAGGTCTGGGTTCCTTTCTTATTTAATTAGTTTTAGTATTCAACCTGGGTCTAGGCTGCTAACCTATGTTGCTGTTTTCGTTTTTCGTGGTTCTAGGTTTATCACTTGATAACGGGAGTTGATTTATCTCTCGAAACGTCTTATATTAGTTCAACGTATTATGCATAATTAATTGTTGGCAAAGGTCTGATTAAATCATGTTTACTAATATACATAATTGAGTTTAATTACTTCCAAATTCGTTACTATTCGTCTACAAAAAAACATGTTTTAATCAAATTGTATGAGTCAAAACATTCTGTAATATTTTTAAACTGCTCTTATAATGTAATAAATGATATCATATCTCTCCATTTCAAATACTGTTTTCTTTCTTAAAGAGCAAACTGGTATTTTACGAGTTAAGATTTTTCCGATGAATTAAATTTATTTGTTAATAAAGTAGACGGGAATTGTTATGGGAATAGATGTAAGTGAGGAGATAGAGTTCACAGCGAGTCTGCCGGGAAAGCTAACTGTTCAATAATGGCGCCTCTTCTCTAAACTTTACACATAAATTGTACAAGTGCTCATATTAAAACTAAAGCAAGGTTCTATGAAATATCAAGTAAGGTTGTATCTTTGTTTCATTTCAATCAAAATACTTTACAATACATAGTTTTTAGTTTAATATAGGATAAAAGTTCAATAACCTTTCAATTTTATAGTTTTATTCTTAAACATTTTCTAGATTTTTAAATCACTCTTGGACCATAGATGAGATAAAAATATTGCACTAACTTTCTGACACAACATTCACAAAAGTAATTACCAGTTGTGGATGTGAAATGTGATATACATCTGAGGAACAGTTACCGGTCAAAGTTTGTAACCACCATTACAGATAGTATTATTGTTAAATCATCCAAGAAAAACCAAAATACATTCCTAACGAAACAAGTGTCTATTAACTTTAGAACAGAATTGACCTAAAATTGTTTATCGACATTTCAAAAGGTTTGGCACTTTTTAAAAGAGATTTTAGCGAGCTTTAAAATTCAACACTCTCACCATTAAAAATGTTTAGGACTTGGTTTTGTAAAGTTGTTTTAAGTAAGAATTGATGCGGTCCTTCTTCAACCTAAAATTTATGAGTTTATGGTATTTAAGTTAAATATATGTAAACACAAGTTTCCTTTTTTGGTAGACCACTTTGTATATATGATTATAAAGTGGTTACTTTGAATTGATATCAGTTGATAATTATTTGATCTGAAACAAATCATTTTGTCACATGAACGAGCGTAACGTTTTTACCCTTAATTAATAATCCGAGTAAATTTGTCTTCTTCACCTTATAAAAACAAACATAAAAAGCTGAAATTTTACCTTGATAGTCTGTTAATTTTTAACATCATTATTATTAATATATTATAATTAGAAAAGGATTGAAAATCATTCAAAAAGTGGAAATATTAGTTCTAACAACAGATTCAACCGCTTTCGTTGCCATCTTGTATTTCCAATTTCCCTAAACAAATCTATCGTTACTCTCTAAACACAACATTAATCTCAACGCAGACTTAATTGTTTCATTTAAAAGATAATTAGAAGTGCCATATACACTAGCGCAATCTGGGGCTGAATTACACAACCATCCAACACACCGTTGTCAACGATTTTGTAAAGCTATGTGGTATATTGTTTCATTAAAGTAGTTAATATACCAATCCTAAGCTTGTTTCGTTAGCATAAGACTTTTTTTAAGCGTAAAACTCGCTTCTAAGTAATAATTAAAATTTCTGACTTAATATAGGGCGCGAAGTTATTTTTGTAAAACCACTCGTGTGAAAATTTGAATTTGGTATTGACGAAACTGCACAAAACAAACTGATATAGGCTCTTGTAAAATCGTCAACAGGCATAGGCTCTTCACGGGTTGTGGTGCAGTAGAGTTTAGTTTTACATAAGCAAGAACTACCGAGACAGACTGCCGCCATTTTGAAATTTTTCACACATTTTTACTTTCTCATATATACGTAAAATAATGTTATGTGACGCTAAAAAAATTGATTTGAAGGCCTCTTAAGTAAAAAAAGTGGTGTTTCAATATTAGACTGTATTTAAATATTATAAATATAGGCTATTGAAATATTAAAAATTGAAACGGGAATGGGATTGTTTTATGTATCAACTTATCTTCCATCAAAATACATAGGAAAAAGACAATAATAAATAAAAAGAGATTTTTTTCTTTACATCCAAGTGAGAAAAAAGGTGTGGATACAATAATTATGCATAGACCTATTATTTTTGGTTTTGTGGATTGGTGTCTAAGATTCTTTTTGTACCATTTATTTCTTATCACCTATATTTCCCGCTGTAATAATAGAATTATTGCCTCTTTTTCTAAAAATTGACTCAATGCCTAATTCTAACTTTAGTAATCAGGATTCGCTGTAAAATGTAGTTTACCACTTTCACCTTAAGATGCTGGGTTAATATTGTAAAAATGGAACTTCTCTCACAAAAAACAAGAGAACCAGCTACTAGACTAACCTGGGAATCTTTCCATTCTTAATGTAATGTTTGGGATATTGTGGTTATAATTTTTTTTTTAAGCGATTACATTATTTTTTATAATAGAAAAGAAATCTGATTTGCCTGTTGTTGGATTTACAGTTGTAAAATTAGTTAAAAAAACTGTTTAAAACGGCTGCATTTTGACATTTGTCAAATAAAATTTATCTGAACGAACTCAACTTGTTTTCAAAGTTAAGTTTCATTATAAGTGCAATGTGAGGTATAAGTTGGAACGATGCTGTCAAAACAAGCTGCTCCTACATGACTCCTTCTTGTTATATTATAAAAAGTGTAGTACAACCAGTGTATTTAACACATATCTGGTTATTATATAATATATCTGGCATTTTGTATAATATCTGGTGGATGGATGTGTCATTGAAATTATTATTTAGGATAATTATAAATGATTACATTTTAAATTTGATGGCATAAATGAATTAAAACAAATAATTGTACTATAGAAAGGCCTTCAATGATTAAACATGGTTCAATCAACAATACAAGAGCATAAATGAATGGCAGAGTTTAAAAATTTTAGGAAATCCATCAACTCTCTTCTTTCTACATTTCCCGCCCTTATTTACCAACCACCTAAAATTTAAAATATCTGAGATGAATTGTGAAGTGTTCTTCAGAGTTAAAAAATCATTTAGTTTAATAATAAAAAAAAATTTTCTCATTGAATTATTTGCAAACGTGTTACTTATTATTTAAATTTTAGCTGTATCAATTTCCCTCTTATAACCTCAACTTTCTAGTCCATCTATCTTGCCTGTGTGTGTTTGTGTTTGTGTTTGTGTGTGTGTGTGTGTTTCAATGGTCGCAATATTTGTTAGATTTATTTTCAAATTTGAAATGAAGTTTGTACAATTCGTTGAACCTAATGTACTAATTAGCAAAATTGCCTATGTTAATTTTGTAAACGGTTAAGTATATAAAAATGACATTTGAAAATAGTTTTTCTAGAATAAATTCATTGTATAAAGACGTCTAACAATATCTCCTTAGATGTTTGTAATATGTAAGATGTTTGATAATTCGCGTCCAAAACTGTCACGACTTTTGTTCTACGATAATAAATAAAAACGTTATTGTTGAAACCTCATTTTCCTCAAAATTAACGCTAACAATTTTTATAAATTTTTACTAAAATGGAGATGATATTTATTTTACTTGGAGGTTGTGTTATATGTATACGTATTTTGGGTCATAAATTTTCACATTTTACTATTGATAGAAATTGCTTGGACTGATTTTGAAGTAATCAAACTTTTAAGACCCATCCATAGTTTATTTTCCCTAACTAACATTTTTGGAGTGATGGCGACAATATGTTTTGCGTAGGTTCTTAGAAACCATATTTGAAGAAAATTTAATAAAAACAATGATAATTGATTTTGAACGAAATCTGAATTTGTGTAGGGCCTATTTGTTTTATGACAGTTACTCCCAAATTTTGAGTTAACATGCAAGTCTATATGTATGGAAATAATCTAAATCAATCCACGTGCTTAGGCTTCAACTCAACACTTAGACAAATGATAGATATCATTGAAAACCATTTGATTTTGAAGTCAGATACCCTCAAGTTGGATAAACCCACAAATATCTCAATGTAATTTTTTGTATTGCAATATTTTATATACACCCTGTATATAGAAATATTTTACAGCTCCACGTTGCTTTTTATAATTACGTTGCAATTTATAATAAATTGCTTTATTTTCAGATACGGATAACCAACGAGTTATTATCCATGTGAAAGATGTGAACGATGAATCTCCTTACTTCATCAACAGGCCGCTACCAATGCAAGCTGTGGTGCAACTGAATGCTCCACCAAACACTCCTGTCTTCACATTACAAGCAAGAGATCCAGACACTGACCACAATATCCATTACTTCATTGTTCGTGACAGAAGTAAGTATAAACAGAATACTTGACAACACTGGTAATGTAAAGTTAGCAAATATGTAAACAATGCCCTCTGTAACAACATTTCAATATTGTTTATTTCAAGTAACATAACAAATAGTTACACTTGGTATGTAGCTGCAACACTTATAACAAAATGTACAGATTCAGAAGTTACAAGTAATACTAACTTTTGTTGCATAATAATCTTGTGTTTGATAAATAATATGAGTACTAACTAATATTATTATGATTCTGTATACAGTTCAGGTCAACTGATCGACACATGTAAGATTGATGGTAGAAATTTTGAGGTTAGAATGAGACATTATATTATTAATCAGACGTGTTATTATTTTTTTATATCAATCAATAAATCAAAGTTTTAATTTTTAGATAAATTATAATTGTATAACAAACATCAATACATAACTTAGTTATACTTAATTTATATGTAACAACATTATAATGGTCATTACAATACAGGTTATTAAAAAAAAAAAATAATAACTCAGCAAAATAAAGTTAAGTTAAAGAGATAGGCAAGTTAAAGTTAATTATATCAATAGAAAGAATTAATAAAATTCACTAATGGAATACAGATATAAAACATAAAAAACATCTTTGACTCCAATTTAAATTGAGTACCTCTTATCAGGGTAGAATAAAACTCGAACACAAGATGTCACAAAAATTACATTTACTTAATTTTGATTTCAATTATATGTTTCAAGGACAAAGTCGCCATCTTTAATGATACATGAGCTACAATAAATAAACTATAACTATATGTTATAACTTTATATAATTGATGACGATTTTGTCATTGAAACGTGTTTGTTTAAGTAAATGAAGTTTTTGTGAGATTTTGTGTTCCTGAGTTTTATTCTATCTAATATTATCTCACAAGCCAAGCTCAATATTTGTTTACCTCTTGGCATCTTTAATTCTACATGGAACTTATTAAACAATATTACACTTCTGTTAAAGGTTTTTCTATCTACTATTTTCAGATTGACATTTATCCTGTGGAAATCACACATTCCTCTTGTAGCATAGTCGTGAATATGGCAATTTTAATTTCTATAACAAGAATTTTCCTTACATATAAGCATACAGCTTGATAGTGATAAATACTGGCCTACAACTGTCATTGCAACCTCAATTAAATATAATCCTAATAACTTTTTCTGTAGGACCAGAATTCTATTCATATGTACGAAAGATGTACTTTTCCAAAATTTGATACCATATGATAAATATGGGAAGATAACACCATTATATATTATTTTCAACAAAGAGCTAGAAAGAAAGGTATCTGTTCCAACACTTTTAAAAATCATTTCCACATGTCCATCCAGGTTAGGCGTCTCTCCACTACCAATCTCAAAAATTTAGTACACTTTACATCTGAAATTAATTAATTATTAAGTGTAAAACTGAAATAAGAGGGACAACACTATTGTTACTATGAAAAATAAAATAAATTACAATAGTTTTGCCAATATTCAAGCTCAGATTATTAATTGAAAAATAATTTGACAACTAATTAGCAACTGAGAAGCAGGTATTCTTAAGACCATCAACTCCTACATTCCAGTACACTATGATTGTGTCATCAGAATATAGCACTAATTTAGATTGGAAGAATTGAGGGATATCATTTATATAAAGAATTATCAATAAAGGTCCCAAAATTGAGCCCTGTGGAACACCATTTTTAACCCTGACAAGTATTCATTTAATTTATTTAAATGTTTTTCTGAAATACATTTTTGTACTGGAAAACACCATCATCAGACTGACATGTAGACTTGAAAATTTTAGTAACCTGTGCAAAATAATATGATAAATCACTATTTACAACAATTGCTTTACTGTATTCACTCTCTCTATTAGTTATGGCATAATCTTTATATGATTTAGATTGTGGTATAATTCTAGAAGGACAATCTATAATATCCTTCAAGTTTTCCATGGAAAACAAATTACACAGTTTCTTATATTCCAAACAAGCACTAACAGAATGAATATTACTATCACCTTTCAATAAAATATTCTTATTCATATTGTAAATAATATTTAAGAATTTATCAAGCTAATTTAGAACAATTTGCATATTACCACTGGGAGATCTATTTAAACCAATCAATGTTATTTCCCCCTGCTTTGTAACTATGTCTATCACTAGAATAACTATATTAGTGCAACTTTCAAACCCGGCAATGCTATCCATCACATAAATAACAACACCACCCCATCTATGCTCTAACCTACAGTAATTATGGTAGCTAATTTTAAACAGTTTAGATTGGCTATCACACAACTCCACTTAACCTCACTGACCAAGAATTGAGAATTTATTATGTCTGTAGGTCGAAAATTGCTGACCTGATGCTTTTCTATCATATATATATATATATATATATATATATATATATATATACTATCACTATTGGTTATTTGAGCAAGTTTCTTCTGATGTGCAATCTCCAATCTTGTTTGCCATAAATGTCCTTTCCATCATGATTTAAATACATACTACACTCAGTAAAACAATCCTTGATTACTCTACCTCAATTGATTGAGGTCTATCTCAATGAAACTGACATGATTCAATTAAAATATTGTTTTCCTAAATTTTTTATTTGTTTTTATTTTATTTCCCTATTAACACATGAAGTTGTATCGAAATCATGCCTAGCAGGAATACATTTAATCATTTACATCTGTTCATAGTACTACCCAATATCGCTTGGTAAACTTAGAAAGACTTATACAGGCATCTTCTAAAAAATGTAATAAAATTACTCCTGGTTGTATTACACTATTCAGACTTCGATACCTTTTTCTTTAGAATATATTTAGCTGTACAATAGCTTCCATGACTACCTCCTATTATATCTTTTTATCCTTGAATGTCTTCCTCTTTATTTTTGGTAGTCACCATTACAAAATTGTAGTTACTCTCCTAAACAGTTTCAATATCAGGATCCACCAGTACCTGAAATTGGCTATTAAGGTTATATGATTTCCCACTTTATTCATATCTGACTAAGATCTATAAGAAGTCTTCTTTTTTATTGGCATACATAATTCGAATTTATATCCACCATATCATTTTCCATATTTGTAATATCTGTATACTTTTGCAAACTTAGATGGATTTTCAAATCTTGAATTTTAATCCAAGTTTCCTTCACATCTAAGCATAGAATTTCCACTATCATCTTAACTGAAAAGAATATCTTCATTACTTTCAATTTGATACTTAAGTAGCTAATTACATGATTTCTGACAAATTTGTTTATATATTACAACATTAAAAGTTATAAGCCATAATAGGGTTCTAAGCACAAAGTACAGTGTAAACTTGAAATCTACACATGCATAAAAAAATGGACATTTTGGCCGACATGAAGATACAATTGATGGAATGTCTCCCATTTATATCAGTTCTCTTTGCCTGGGTTTTTACACTTAACTAGGAGACAGGTTAACTTTATTGTTGATGTTGTCAGGTCATGAAACTACATGTTGAAGGTTTCTTTGAACTTACAACTTGTCAAAGGGTTTGTTTGTGTTACTGTAGATTTATGAACACCATGAATGTGTTGAATGATATTGGCATCCATTGCCAAGTCAGTGCACAATCTAGGTTTATTCTTTCTTTATAGTCTGTATCTTGTTGTAAATTTGGTATTTGTTCAGTCCTTGTCATTCAATGAATATAGCACAATAAAGAACATGTCCGAGTCATTCAAAGTTTGTACAAATGGCAAACATTTCAAAATTTACTTTTAAGTTTATAAGTATTATTATTAAAATTTTTCGTATAGAAATAAGTCCCAATTTACAATTAATGATATATTAAATGTTAGCTTTCTAAATCTACAGAACTTTATACATCTTATTCTATCGACTGAAAGTACTTGGTAGAACTTCATGTTAAATGTAACTGAAATGCAATATTTTTTAAAATTCCACAATTTATTGAGTCATCTGAACTTGGTTTTGCCAGTTACGGCAGTTACGATTCTTTGTTAAGCTGGCTCGTACATTCCTCAACTGGAAAACTATGGTGTATGGTATAAGATTCAATAAATTTTAGAATTTCATAAAATATTATGTTTATGTTTAATTGAACAGAAATGTATAAAGTTGACTTATGTATTAACTAATTTTTACTTTTACTCTCTAACTAATAGATTTTTTTTTCTCTTGCCGTTTAAAAGGAAAGACTCATAGCTCTCGAATACTCTAATAGTGTCAGGATCGCAAAAGAGCAAAAATAGGTCAATAGAGACTTGATAGGAAAAATGTTACAGAGGGATTTAACCCAAGACTACATGAAAAAAAGTGTATATCTGTCTCGTTTTCCTTATAATTGGCAAGCCTGTACTCACTACTCACAAGCCCCTGAGGGTAATCTGATTAGTAGAATTATTATCTACTATAATTTTAACATACCAATATTATGAGTTTGTACTTTATTATACAACAGGTCCTAGATGATCTCATACTACGTAAAACTGATTTTAGGCATATTACAAACTAAAATTATAGCTACATAGCTACTATTAGTTTTTAAATTTTGAGTTTTTGGTTAAAAAAAAACTTTTTTTTAAATGTTAATATTCTTATTTTCATCCTAGAACATGATCTTTACATCATTATAAAAATACAGATTTTAAAACTGCAAAAATAAACTATTGTGTGATGATGTTGACCACAGAGCATAAAGTTATTTCTGAAAAAAAAAAAAAAAAAAAAACTGTTTTCATGTTAAACGTTGACTCACAAACACATATAGATTTTTGTACTTTTGTTAAAGATTTTAAATATAAACTGAAATCTATTTTCATTCTTTATTTTTCTATTTTTATGTTGAAACAATTTAATAAAATTGGACTCTAGTTTTGTAATGTTTTTATCTAGTTAAGTTGGGCGCCATTTTGTAATGTTTTAATTACAAAAAAAAAATAAATAAAAAATTATTTTAAAATTTATTACTCCAAGTGTGAATACTAATATCTCATGGGTCGTAAATTCTTTAGAAAAAGTGTACTGAATAGAATATTGGATAAAAATACTGAAGTCTTTTTTATTCTGAAATGAACATAATTTTATTTAAACAACATATTATAGCAAGAAAACATATATGAAACAAAATACCTGTAAACAATTATTACATGTTAAAACATCCTATAAGTATTTATTATCTAAAAAATTAATTTTATTAAGTTCATTGAGTTAAATTTTGGTTGCAACCTAGTTCTTGGAATAAAATTTAATAATATTTTGAAAAATTAATATATTTTTAAATTTTATTATAATATCATCTATTTATTATTTCATATTTAAAAATATTCAACTAAAAATGTTTTAACAAGAAAAATCTCTTATAAGTTTTAAGATTTTAAGATTTTAATATTACATTTAAGATAACATATCATGTCTTTTATGAAGAGACTTAAAACAAAATTACGAATACAAAATTAAAAGATGCAACAAAATTATAAGTCATTAAATAATCACATTTTATTTTATATAAATAATAGTTTATACTTTCTTTACCAAACAATGTGTTTGTTTAAAAGAAACTTTTTATTTAAAATCACATCCTTTCCTTGATGTAACTGCATGACGTCTTTCATCACAATAATTCCAACAAAGTGTAATAAAAATGTATACCTTTACAATGTTTTTTTTCTTGTTATGCAAATATGTAAACATAGAGGGTGTTTAATATTTATGAAGATCTTAGTATAAAAATATAGTAAGGAAATCACTCCTATGATCTTGAGTGCCAGAATTTCCACAATAAGAGACTGCAATTCCTAGAATTTCTATACTAGAACCTATTTGAAAAGAGTGTTTAAATCCTTTTCAGAAATAACATAATTTCTAACAAGAAGATATAGTCATAATTTTTTATTAGGGTATGCTATTTTAAAACTGCTTACATTTTTTTATCACAAAGTCTTATTTTATGTAATAAAATGAAATATTTTATTGAAAATATGTGAGAAAAGGTGTAGTTCTTTAGTTGGTTTGTTATCAACTATCATTGATGAACATTTCAAAATATTTACATTGTATTAGTCTCTATTTCCAAGGTATTTGATTTTTTAGTCGTAAACAAAAGTAAGTCTTTTCAATTAAAAATAAAGGAACCATGATTATTTTGCCAAAGTGATATTGATTGATTATCCAGACATATTTTGTTGTGGTAATCATCAATGTTCTTCTTGATACTGTAAATCAAGTTAAAACTAATTAAATTTCATATGCTATGTAGTATTAGTGAGAAAGGGGGATAGTTTATGAGATGGAGTCTGGCTTCCCCTAATGGCTCTGCAATACCATTTAGGACCGTTATTTGTTTCAAATCTGCAGATTATGGGAAAAAATTTGCATTTCTATTGCTGTATTTTTTATTCTAATATTGTGTTTTATTGTATTTCATTTATCCTTTTATTAATTAGTAGAGTTAAATATTTGATAAATGTTGGACAACTTTGTATTTTCTGTGAACTATAAAGGAATTTTTTTGCAAATTAGGCTGTGATTTAAATATTTTAAATCTGTATAAGCATGTTATATTTATAATATATATACTAATAGATGTATTTTTTTATAGTTTATATTTTAATGCTTATAGTTTATGTTTGTTGAAACAACCATATAGAAATGAAAAGGGTTATTAATAATAGTTAACTTGTTTGATTACTACGTGGTTGCTACATATTTCTTAAGATAAACTGTTTTAATAATTAGTTGTATTTGTTTGTATAATAATTTTTTAAAACCATTTTTGTTGTCAATTATGTTGGTTTAATTTTCAATTTTCAATTTTTTGTCATGTATATATCGTACTAATTATTTATTAGAGAACAAAAATTGCAACTTGACTTTTTTATTGATTTATTGCAAATTCATTTCACATTATTTACCGTGCTGGATATTTTTTCTATTCCAGCGGGAGGTCGATTTGAAGTAGACGAAAGATCTGGTGTTGTGAGAACTAGAGGAACTGATCCTTTCCAACTTGACATGGAATATGTCCTTTATGTAAAAGCTGAAGATCAAAATGGCCGTGTAGATGAGAGACGCTATCAGTCGACACCAGAAGAACGACTTTCAATTGTAGGAGGAAAACGAGCACCTCAGTTTTACATGCCAACATATGAAGCAGAAATACCTGAAAACCAAAAGAAGGACTCTGAGTAAGTTTGTAATTTAATTTATTTTTTTAAATTAATAACATTATTTTCAATTTACAATTAAATGTATACCGTAGTTTAATAGATTAAATTAAAGTATCATTTAAAATTAAGTTTTTGTTGTCATAAGAAATTAAATGTTTATTTTTTTTGACAACTCTGTTATCCTCTGACAGTCTGACCTAGAAACAAATAATAAATATAATTTTGTTTGTTACTAAAAAGAGAAAAATATTTTGTCCTGTAAATTTTTTTTAATGCTAATGATTTTCGAGGTACGGTATTCATGATGTGAAAAATTTTAAACAGCCCCAATTTTGAAAATATATAAACTAAAGTTTGTGTTTTATATCAATTACAAAAACACATAGGGTGTCCCATAAGTAAAGTGCCAAACTCTGGGAAAAGGTTATATGGGTCAAAATAAAGAGAAAATCACGAATAAATTTTTTTCCAAAAACGCTTCGTTTACCAGATATCCTCCATTTTGTATTTTTTACAAAATAATTGTTATTTTCAAATTTTTTCAACCGAACTGTATAAAACTCGGTAATTATGTTTAAATAAAAGAGACCTACTGTAGAAAAAAAATTCAATTTGGTCCAATTTAAAATTTCAAAATGGCGGCCATTTTAAACTTTTAATCTAAAATGGCGGGAAAACGGTAAAAAATAAAACAATTTACTAAGAACAATTTTTTAAAATAAAATTTTATTTCCAATCTGTCAACACCAAAAACACGAGAATCGAACAAAACATAACCGAGATACATTAAAACCATTTATTGAGTGACAACACATAATGGGATTAAAAAATGAGAAAATAAATTAAATTTTCATAATAACCACTTCTGGGCCGATGAAAACCCTCATGAGATATCACAAAGATGGCATCAAGTGCGCTTTTCTCTCAATGTTTGGATAGGCATTGTTGGGGACAATCTCATAGGGCCATGGTTTTTACCCAACCGACTTAATGGTGTGTCTTACATAAATTTTTTAACACAAGATCTTCCCGAATTGCTAGAAAACTTACCCCTTTATTTGAGAAACAATATGTGGTTTATGCAAGACGATGCGCCGCCACACTTTTCATTGGATATAAGGCAACATTTAAATCAAGTGTTTGGAAATAAATGGATAGGGCGTGGGGGGCCCTTCCCATGGCCTGCCAGGTCTCCTTACCTTAATCCCCTAGATTTTTTAGTATGGGGCTATTTAAAATCTTTGGTTTACCATACCCCTGTTGACAATATTGAGGATTTAAGGGAACGAATTGTAGCAGGTTGTGAAGTGATAAGACAAAAGCCTGGGGTATTTGAAAGAATGAGGATGAATTGTGTCATAGAAATGAATGGAAAACACAGGGAACATTTGTTGTAATTGTTAACTTTTAAAAAAGCTATCTTGTGTTAAGATTTTATGTTGTATTTAATTTATTTTCTCATTTTTTAATCCCATTATGTGTTGTCACTCAATAAATGGTTTCAATGTATCTCGGTTATGTTTTGTTCGATTCTCATGTTTTTGGTGTTGACAGATTGGAAATAAAATTTTATAAAAAAAATTGTTCTTAGTAAATTGTTTTATTTTTTACCGTTTTCCCGCCATTTTAGATTAAACGTTTAAAATGGCCGCCATTTTGAAATTTTAAATTGGACCAAGTTGAATTTTTTTTCTACAGTAGGTCTCTTTTATTTAAACATACTTACCGAGTTTTATAAAGATCGGTTGAAAAAAATTTGAAAATAACAATTATTTTGTAAAAAATACAAAATGGCGGATATCTGGTAAACGAAGCGTTTTTGAAAAAAAAATTTATTCGTGATTTTCTCTTTATTTTGACCCATATAACCTTTTCCCAGAGTTTGGCACTTTACTTATGGGACACCCTTATAAATTGCCGATAAAAAGTCTGAATTCAAAAACTTATTTATTTAATAAAATATGTTTTTGTAAAAAAACAAGCAAAATGAGGGATAGATGTGAAATTAAATGTTTTCGGGCCTATATTTATATGAACTTTTTTTTTAAATTTTTACCAGTAGAACACATCTTGAAAGATCCTATGTTTGTTTGTAAATCATCCCCATATATCAACAAAGCTTTGAGAATTTTTTTTTCCATATTACAAACATTTTTTTTTCACAATGACTCTGCACTGTAAGCATAGAGTCATCTTGTACTTATAAGAAGTAAATAGTCCAGGATTGTTTTCTTTTATTCCTCACAGTAAATTCTTTGTATGGTGTAAGCTTAATGGAATGCATTAAAGTAGTGTAGTCTTAAATTTATTACAAGAAAATTTGTTTTTTTGTTGCCATTTACAAAATTTATGCTCATGATGACTTCAAAAATACCGTTACGTGAAGAACTAGGATTGGTGCACATTATGTGAGTCCACTGAACATACATATGTACGTTGATGAATGTAGTTGATACAGTGGACTAGATTTATAGAAGTCGGGGGAATTATAAACAAATAGTTTATTTGTTTCTTTAAATAGTAATGTTTTTGACTCACTTTCAATCCAATGAATTTAATAAATGATATAACTTCATGTCTGATTAATTTTTGTGAAAATTCTATCCTTTGTTTAATGGAATGAAAGATTTGTAACTAATTGAACTAGATTAATTACTTGAAATGACTATTACATATTTAGATTCATTGGAGAAATTGAATGGATTTCATATTTTTGACACACTGTGCACATACTTATATACTTCATTAAGATTAGTACTGCCTCCAAATTAAAATATTTAATATTTTAACAAAATCTTTGGTGCTTTATATAGAAGATAAACTAAAAATGCCATCTATCATTTTCAGTATCATATCTGTAAAAGCAAAATCCTTTGCTGATCGTGAAATACGCTACACTTTGAAAGCCCAAGGACAAGGTGCGGGAACTTTTAATATTGGACCTACTTCAGGAATTGTGAAACTTGCCAAAGAATTGGATTTTGAAGATTTACGACAGCCACATGTGTATTCATTGATCGTAACTGCAACTGAAGACTCTGGCGGTTTCTCTACATCTGTTGAGGTATGAAATTATCTTAATTGGTTTTTCTCACCATAAAAAAATCTGATCATTAAATTTAACAGAAAATGCATAGAATTATTTTTTTACTTGACTTATGGTATTTAATTTTTTCGTAGCATTTTTACAAACTTTTTTTTAGTATAGATTCTTAAGTAAACAAATTAAGTTATTGTATTCATTTATAACTTAATATCATATACCATAATGTGTTTTGACTATTTAGAGTAATTTATAATACAATATTGGTTAGTAATAATTTACCAGTTTTAAAAAGTAAATTTATTTGTTTATATTCTCTGGTATGGTTTTATAAGTACCCAAGTTGGTTTATTGTACTTGGTATTTGAAATTTAGATCTCATCTCATGATTTTTTTTTTCTTTTTTTTTTTTTTTTTTAAACTGGGCTGTGATAACCTCCATCAGAGGCCTCACCGGCGTCGACCTAAAGGTCTTTTGCCGCCATGATTTTTCTTTGTACATTTGTTATATATTTGTTATTCTAAGTTGTAAAAAAGAAAACTATAAAAAATTTAAAATTAAAGAAAAGTCAGTAACCTATTTCGTGAAAAATAAAGGTGTTATGGATTTATATTGCCAAAAATATTAATGGTACTATGGTACGTATCTCGTGTAAGTTTTAACATACATTATTATGTTCCATATGAATACCATCACTGAATATGAATGAATGCTATAGTAAATGGTAATCCACTTCTTGCAGAGTGTTACTTTATTAACACTTTATCTGATTTTTCCCTCTAAAAATGATGCAGGTCTTAAATATGTTCTTTGTAGGCGTAGTTATTCTCAAAATTCTAAAATAAAATTCCATCAGTCCTCTTTAATTATTTCGCATTATTGTTTTAAGAAGAATATCCAAGTTATTGAACTTACCTACATACAGTATTTAAATTAGAGTGGGAATGGCTATTACTATGATTACTAGTGGCCTTTTCTACAACTGATTGATTTAGAGAGTCTAAATATTAGTGTTGTTAAAATAGAAAAAAACACAAAAGTTCTCTATTGCAGACAGTTTTGGCCACCATTTTGATATGGTAAGTTATGTTAAAACAGAAGTCAAATTATAATTGGTTTCATAAGAGCTTTCAACTTGTGATTTGGGTTACTTTATATTATGAATTTCATTACTATTTGTAAATCAATAGACAATTTTAATATTTGGAGGTTATTTTGTATTATCAAATAAAGAAATACATATTTGTTTTGTATATCAAATACTGTTTGTTGCATAGTTTCACCACATCTGTATCGTTTCAACTTAACAAAATTTAAAAATTACTTCAAAATATTTATTATATAATTAAAATTATGATTAATAAACAATTCTGCCCTCCATTTTGGATGAGTTTTTTATCAATCAAATTGACAAGTTCACAAACCCATCATGGTCACTTAGGATAACACAATTAGATAGGGCAAATAATTGTTTAAATATTTCTTGAAACATTAGTATAGATACTTATTAAATAATAGGAGTTAAACTGAGAAAATATGGGTGAGAAATTTTTGAGACATTAAACCTAATTACTTTGTTCCCAACAAAACAAATACCTTTCAAATGCCATTTTATGATGCAAACCATGATAACCATGAGTGTTTATGTGAAAATATGTGAAGTATAAAGTTGAGTAAAAGAGGTTGATGGGAGGTAGAAAAAATTAGAGTAAGTTTAGTCAAAAAATAGAGTATGTATTTTGTTTCATTCATGGTTGGGAAATATGTATACATTGTGTAAATATAAAGAAGTTGTTTTTGTAAAGTAATATTACCAAAGTCCCAATTTAGTACATGTTACTTACTGGATGAATTTGTATGTTGTTGGCAACTGAAAAATAAAAACCCTCCTCCTGTTTCACCTTGTAATGGTAATACTAAATAACCATTCTTTAGTCAGTTTACCTAAAATTAATCCAATCATGATCAAACAGGTTTTTTATAAAAGCATGGTCATGTAAAAAAACTTTCTATAAGGAATAGCATAACTTTTCTTCTTATAAACCTTGATCTGAAATGAAGTATATGTAAAAGAAACTAAGCTAATTTAAAAAATCTCATTACTTGTTGATTTCATCTAACTTGAGTGAAACTACAGTTTGTTAAATTAGCATACTGTGATTGTTTATCCACTTCACCAATAACTGATTCAATCTGTAGCAAACAAGTGTTTTGTAAGATTAATATCATTAACACCAGTTTGGATTGAGACAAAGTGGTTTTAGCCAATTGAAGAAATTCAAATTACTTGCAATCTCGAGAAGCAAGTGTAATTTGTTACATTAGCATTCTAGGATTTTTCGATTGAAAAGTTGATTTGTGCTTGTTTCTCCAATATTAGTACAAAGACTTTATTTATGGCTAGTACTGGAAATGCTAGAAGATGATTCATCTGTCTTCCTTGAACTGTCGTATGAATTCTGACAGAATTGTGGAGTAGTTCTTGAAGAATCATCAGTTATTGTTACCAATTCAGATGAATTAGTTTAATTAGTGTTTGAGTACCTGCCATATATTAGTTCAGGTTAACATGATGATCTCTTTAAAGTTTTACAAATCTCTTCTTATCCAAGAGTCAACGATCTTAAAATTCAGAGACTTTTTCTATTTTATCCAATTATTACAAATTTTTGATGAACAGATTCCTTGGAAACAATATTCATTTATATAAATGCTATGTTCAATCAAATACTAGTGCAATACAACTATGCCCTATTAAATGTGTTATTTAAAATTTCTTTATCAAATTTTTAATTAACAAATTTGAAAATTACAGCTAACCATCAGAGTTACAGATGTAAATGACAACGCTCCTAAGTTTGAACTTCCGGACTATCAAGCTCACAATGTAGATGAAGACATACCGCTAGGAACATCCATTCTCAAAGTCAAAGCTACAGATGCAGATTCTGGGACTAATGCTGAGATTCAATACGAAGTTTCAGATGATCATTTTGCTGTCGACTCGAGTGGGATCGTCAACAACAACAAACAGTTGGATGCTGATAATAACAATGCATATTATCAGTTTGTTGTTACAGCTAAGGACAAAGGTATTTCAAGAGATTTTATAAAACATTTTCATTATTCACTCTATCACATTGATAGAAATAGCCCAGTAACAAATAAACAGTTACCAGTTACCAGTAATACAATTTTACAATGATTACTCATATATTCATATACAGGAGGGAGGGAGGGAGGGAGGGAGTATACACATGTGTTATTCAGATAGTCTAAATAAACTGAGAGTTTTAAAGAACACATGTCCAGATATCCAGAAAAACTTTGTCCTTAAAAGTGCAGTTCCTGACCACATATTATACACGGGTTGAAATCAAAGCAATGACTTGAATAAAAAAAAAGAAGAATTTTTACACAATAATTTAAAATTCTTATACCTCATTTTTTTTAACTGTTGAGCAAGGACAATTTCTCCATTTCCGTATTTAATTATTATAGAACTAATTCCACATTTATTTATCTTCAAAAAGAAGTTATTTTCAAAACTTTGGATTAAATATGATGAAAAAATCTCCTCTATTGTGTAAGAGTTATTAGGTTAATTTCTTTAAAAATATTAAATGTTAATTATTTATTTTATGATTTTATTAATTGTTAGATCAATACCAAATTTTAAATAAAAAGATTCAAGGTTCAGGCTCCAATCTGTACTTACCAGGCAAACTTCCGTGACGCGTGAATGCTAGGATATACTCAATTATTGTTCTACAGACACATGTTTAGAGTTTTGAAATCTTTCTTTTAATAACCAGAATTCTTATATATCTTGAATTTAACAAACATATCTCTATTGTCATTCAGACACTTAATAACTAGACAAAAAAATAACATACCACATTTTGTGAAACTACTAATCCTATACATGAAAATTACATTACAAAAATTCAGTTCTTTCTCTCAAGTTCAGATACATAATATAAAATAATTGTTTAGTTATTTTTACTCACGAATTAGTTTTTTATATGTAACACATGTTTTCTAATGACCATTGCACTGTACTGCGATTTATAAATTGGTTAATTTGAAACGCTCCATTATATAAAACTTTGTAGAGCGATCCGAAGATGCGTCCTACCTTACTCGAAGTCCTAAGCTCGAAGTAACTCTGGGTTGTCTCGCCGAAACGGCACGCCCACTGAAAAGCCTGGCGAGCATTGCACAATTCCTAGAATTTCTATGTTTTCCGTTCATTATTGCTTCGCCTGTTTTAGTTGCATTGCAACCCGTTGTTATTTCAATTTTACCCTAGAGGGTGTTGCATTGTATTGATATGTTGCGCTTAATTTAAACTAATCGATTTTAATCATTTGTTTTAAATGTTTTTAAAATAAAGTTTTTATGTTTGTTATTAATTGTTTTGATTTTTATGTGAGATTCCTAATTATTACTATTATTTATCTAATTGCTAAAATCTTAAATTATTATTAATTTATTTTTTATTCGGTTGGAGATGTCCCATGCTTACAGAAACCCCCTCCTTCGAGATTCGCATTACGTAGTAATAAGAATCTCGAAGAAAAAAAAAAACATGGAAGCTGGGACATTCCAACCCCTTGCCACCTTTTACGGAGAACAAGAGTAGTTCTAATAACAATGTCGAAAAAATTTTATTTGTTTGGAGATGTCCCATGCTTACAATTGTGCTCACACAGATTTTACATATACTAGTTAGAAAGAGAGCTAATGGTATATGAGAGTGTTCATCCTACCTAGATTAAATTTCTTTTCATTCCTGCAGAGGATAAAAAAAAACTCAAATTAGGGAAGATTCCTAACAAAATTTTTTTAGACATATGTTCTTGGAATTGTTTGTTTATTTATCATCTAAATATACAAGGGATGACAATTAAATAACCGGACTGGTGGTACAAAACATTTTATTGATCCACAATTACATTGCAAAGTTTATTCCCTTCAATGTACTCTCCATACCGATCCCTAAAACACTCTATTCGAATTTTCCACTGTTCAAAGCAGTGCTGGAAGTCCGCTTGTTGAGAACCTCAGTCGGTTTTCCTTTTACCACTTCCACACTGTCAAATCTTGTCCCCTTAAGCTCCGATTTGACCTAAAAAAATGAAAAACCTAACAGGGTAAAAAACGTAACAGGGATCCAGGTCGGGCGAGTAGTGGGTGGTCCAACACAGTGATGTAGTATTTCGAAAAAAGACAAAGCAGAATAGGCAAGTCTTAGTGAAACATCCAGGAATTATTCTTCCACAAATCGGGTCTTCGTCTTCTGAGTCATTCATGAAGGACTATCAGAACCTCGTAATAATGTTTATTGACTGTCTGACCTTTGGGGACCCAGTGAACATAGACAATTCCTGCTTGTCAAAAAAATAATCATCATGACCATGAATTTTGATTTGCTCATTTTCACTTTTTCTTGCCGTGGTGAACTCGGGTTCTTCCAATGCATCAATTGGCTCTTTGATTCATGATCATAGATAATAAATTAAGATTTCATCACAAGTAATCACTATGTCTAACATTTCTGAATCATTGTCATTTTTGTCAAAAGGTCAGCACAAATGGTCATTCTCGATTTTTTTACTCTGGAGTGAGAAGTTTTGGCACCATTTTTGCTTGAACTTTCTGCATGTTCAATGATTCATGCAAAATCTGACAAAAAGTTTCCATGTTATTTCCTGAGATTTCAACAAGTGCTCGTACACTCAGATGACGATTTTCGTGGCTCAATTTTCTTGATGTTGTCATCCGTTTTGTTGTTGACGGGCTTCCAGGGCACGGATCATCTTCAGTCTTTTTACATTCCTCCTTAAACCTTTTAAACCACTCAAAAACTGTTGTACGTGATAAAGATTCACTTCCAAATTTCACAAGAAACTTGAGGTTAACTCATTGCTCCACCTGAACACTTTGCATTTTCCGACGAGACATTAGCCCAAGAACGGGCGATTGCTACAGTGGGACTACAGGACGTACAACTGTGCCCATAGAGATCAGGGTGGGGGAAGCATCAACAGGCACAGACATGTATAAACTGCCTTGTTGTGCTTGCTGTTTGCCAGTAGCGGCACCAATTTGGTTATTTAATTGCTAAACCTCGTATATTCTTCCTGTCACTACTTACACTAAATCACCCAATGGTAATTCTTAATTTTAGATGTAAATGTTGAAAAATATTAATAAAATTATTATCATAAAATTATTTTAGTTTAATCAAACACTGTTGATTTCAGAATCTTTTCCTTATAATGACATAAAAACTTTGTTTTTAAATACTCATAATTTGTTTTATTTATGTACATAATATGATATACTTAAAATTAAGCAGTTCCAAGAAAGTATTAATGCTCTTGTGTTGAAATTTCATTATTTGTTTTAAATTATTATACTGTATATTACTGTTTCAATCATGATTTATATTATATTATAATAAAAGAGGGTGAAGCCTTTCTGGTGACCCATTTGAACTATTGTACTAATATTTTACCTACTCAAATGGGAAATGTGCCATCGTGATGAAGGTGTCATATTTTCAGCACTAAAAAAAAAGAAGACTATTGGTTTTTGCCAACTAATTTAGGTTTTACTAATATCTCAAAACCAGCTTTGACTCAAAAATATATAAATTCAAACTTATAGATCTTTGTTCCATTATACCTAGAGAATTATATTAGTTCACACTAACAATTAGCTTTATTGAATTTATTACTGGAGGTCAGATAATTTCTACCCAGATAATTTAAGGGAACTTATTTTCAGGTTAGATCCAACCTTCGTTTCAGACTTTGTGATGCAGCTATCTGGAAATTTTTATTGCTGTGTTCATATAGTTAAAAACTGATATGGTCATTTATGTTTCCTTCTGTTCTTTTATGGTTCTCTAGTGACTATATTTAGCATAATTTTATTATTCTTTATCCCCCAAATCGTAAAAATGGTACCATAAAAACATTTTCAACCTGCAATCACAGAGGAAGTATATCCAGCATTGCTTCCACAACTGCAGTAGGATAGGCGATCATCGCTTTTGTCCACCATTCTAATTTAATTACTGCAGTTTTTCTGTATACTGATGAAGCAGGAGACTGTGGGCCTGATTATAATCAAGTGTGATGAGTATACCATCTCTGGCTTAATTCTCCAAGTTAAATTACCTGCAAAGTTGCTTTCTTGCTCTTATAATAGTCCTGTTTATTTGAGGGTTTAACATGAGTCTTTGGTCCAGGATTACACTCAAATATTTGGTCTCATTGGAAAAGTTAATTGTAGTTTCCCTCAAAATCAGAGGCTGAAGCTCAAGATTCCATTATCTTTTGTGAGGACTATTTGTCTTACCAGGGCTGGTACTCATGGTTTTCTGCTTTCACCATTCCCAAACCAAATTAAGGTGTTTTTAATTCCTTCTAACTTTCACAACCAAGTTATCAACATAGACTATTATCTCTAAACCATTGTCTTCCAGCCCTCTTGGATTTAGATCATAGTGAATATAATAATTCCACTTCTTGAGAGCACCTTGCCACCATCAAGATCAATCTGGACTCCTAATCCAGGCAGGATCTTATTTTGAGGATATAAATGGTCACCTGCAACAGAGCCACAAAAGTTATTAAGCTTATGTGAAAATGTGGGTTGCTTGTTATCTAAAGTTAACATGTTAATGATCAAACTTCTTTCTGGTCAAACATTCATTGATACATGATATTCCACCTTGAATTGGGAGAATAGAACAGATTGTGAATCAAGAAAAATTAATGTCTCTATTGACTCAGAGCTGCTTGGGACAGAAACAAGAGAGGAATAGGCAAGGCACAAGACTAATGAAAGTGATGGACTACTCGGTTTGTGAACAGTCAGGATGGATAGAAAAGAATTGAGGATTAGTATAACTGTAATTTTGGTGCTCTACTCTGAGTTTCCCACAATGTTTCATCACCTCATAAATCTCTCTATGTATATATACACACACACACACACACACACACCAAATATGGATGTGTAGGATTTGTGCTTGCTTCTGCCATCTTTCTATCTGGTCTACAATGGAGAAGAACGTGAATATTTCAATGAAAGCATATTACAGGACTCTAAATCATGGTACCCAACTTATTTTTTGGTTAATGATGATAATTAAAGAATATATCATTGCAAATCATCCTATAGTTAATTTCATGGAACCTATAAACAAAATTGTTTTCATGATCAGTTGAGCACTAGGAGTATACTAATCAAAGTTTTATTTGAGTAAAATACTTGTCGAAGTCTAGTATTATGTTTTACATCTTTATGAACAATAATAATTCTGGATTTTTGGAGCTCACTGGGTGTTATGATTATCATAAAATTTATTACAAGTAAAATTTTTTACAACAATTAAAAACAAGATAAGCATGTAATTCAAAAATTATCAATAGATAACAATAAAATATGACTATATTTTCAAAGAGAAATGAAAAAAAAACAAGTAAGATATCTTTATGGAAAAATTTATGAAAAGCCCTTGTAAAAAGTTGACTCCTATTGTGAAATATATTTATTTTTTGAGAGGGAGTTTACAGACAAACTTTAAAAGTAATTGACTTTATAGTGTATGTCTAGACAACCCAAGGTAGATATTAGTGAAAACATTATACAAATAGGTTTAGCCGCCCTGACTGTAGAATCAGGACATCTGGCCATCTTGATATTCTCAGTTTTTTAAATAAATTTGGTCTTGTAAATAGGTCTGAAATAAAAAAAATTGAAGCACATTTAAAATAACATAAATGTGTAAGCTATTATTTTAAATTTTCTTATTTTAAATATTCACAATGAGGTCATTTAAGTTTCTATGACTTTTGAGTACCCTATTTTCTTTAAAACGCTTGATAAAACGATTTTTGAATTAAACCCGAATATAAACACAATTATTATTTCATTCAGATCATTTCACCAATTATTTATAAATATACTTCAAGCAGAGTTTATCTAGTCTTGATTTTTCCGCCTCATATACAGTTATGTTAACATTCAATATTTTCAGTGTAAATTACATTAATAATCTGATATTAAATAGTGTCATACTTTGTTGTAACCAACATACATTTTTTTACAATAAAAAAAAAAATAATTATATTCAATCATTTTAATCTAGATTGTGAGGGAGGGGAGGGGAAGGAGAGGGGAGTAATATCTTATACTCTGTTCATTTGAAGAAGGCAGTCTGACTTGGGACAGCCCCCTCCCTCACTCACACACACAAGTGCAGAGGATTCTGACCCTGGCCTTGTGTGTGTGAGTGGGGGACGGGGCTGTAACTGCATCTTGCCCATGAGTGTGCATGCATGTGCGAGAGTGCGGGGCAGGTAGTGCCTTTCTCCAACAACTTTCGTCAAATGAACAGACTATAACACATATCAATAATGGATTTCACCATAGGTGATTCTGTGCTTCATGTTTCTTTGATTAAATGTATAAATTCATTTCACATTACTTTGAAGTTCTATAATTTAAAATTAAAACTCTATCAATTGTTTTTAGTTTATTATTTCTATTTATACAATTTTTGTTGTTCAGGAGAGCCACCAAAGACTGGTACCGCTACTGTCCGAATCTACACAAAGAATAAAAACGATGAAGAACCAAAGTTTTCTCAACAAGTCTATACACCAAATGTGGATGAGAATGCCGGACCTAATACTTTAGTAACAACAGTTGTAGCATCAGATAAAGATGGTGATAATGTCAGGTAAGCCTAATTGTTCGTGACTTATTAGTATTAGTTGTCTCGAAAAATATAATACTTCTTATTTTATTGTAAAATATGACATAGAAATTATTTTAATGATTTGCATTGTATTCTTACTCTTCAGAAATAATATCGAGTATTGAAATAAATTTTTTTTTAAATCAAAATGGATTGGATTATAAATATGATTTAATCGGACATATTAAGAGAAAAACAACAACAATGCCTAGTATTCTAAGGCCAAGTTGGAAACTAAAAGTAAATTTATAACTTTTTACTGGTATCTACCATTACTTTACAAACTTTTTTACTATAGTATGGGGATTTAAACACTAAAACAATTGTTTGAGATTATAGATTTAGTAAAGTTTCCAACATGGCCCTAAGCTACTATTCTATATAGGTGTTATTCTATTTTACTTGATAACAAGAGTGATATATTTACTTAATATTCTATACTCTTGAAACACTGTGAAATAGGCTTTATATCGATAAATGATAGCGAATGTTGATTAAACCATATTAATAATAACAGGATTACTAACAAAATCCAATTTTCAAAGACTGAATTTTTAAATTAATTCTTAATAGAAATGTTTCCTTGATACTTGGTTTCCCAAATTTTAAAAGTAATATATATGGATAAAATAAAGCAAAAGCTTAAAGTTTCAAATATATTAATAATATAAATGAGCTACAATTGTTTCGCCTTGCGGTATCATCGGGCAACTGATAATTTACAGGTATAGACAACTATTTAAACATAAGTAACAGGAAACTGAAATACAAGAGAGAAATCGAGAAAGGTAGGGGGATGACCTGGCAGGTAGATAAAGGTTAATGAACTATGTTACGGATGGGTTTTAGAAGAGGTGACGAATTTAATACAATTTGGTCATTTAAGTTGAGAATAGGCCTAAGTAAAAAGCTTTAAGCTTTTGCTTTATTTTATCCTTGAATATGGAGTTTCAACAAGAAATATCTGCTATTACATTAAAGTTAATATATATATATATATATATATATATATATATATATTCTGAAAAAAGAATGTGATTTTTCTTATAATACACTTAAAAAACTATATAGTGTACAAAAGGAAATTGGTGTAATTCAGTATAATGTATCTTGTTTATATTTTAATGTAGTTTAAAACATGCATTTAGAAACATTACATATAATTACCAGAGATTCATGTGTGCTTTTACAAAATGTATTTAATTAATAACTCAAAATCACTCTTTAGATAGATTTATAGGTTGCTTATAATACTCACAATTGGAATATTTTTAGCAGTGAATGTGGTTAAGATACAAGAAATTAAGAAGTGCACTCTACCTCTATTCTGTCCTCATGTCAGTCGTAGTGGAAATTGAGGTGTTTGTAAGTGGTTTATAACAAAAGAAGAGGTTCTCTTCAAGTATATTGTGTATCATTCACTGTATTTTGTATAGTTTATTACAACCGAACCCTTTTAAATTTAAAACTGTTGATTTGCATAGTATTGTTATCAATTAATTCAGAGTAATAGTTATTTGTTTTCTTCATTTGACAATAATAACTAATTAACCTGCATGTGATTCCAAAACATTAATTTGCTCTGTTAAACAATCTTTAAATAAGTCAGAAGTATGCTTTTAAAATGACTGGTGTACTCATTTTATAGTTCAATTCGAAATAGTAGTACAAAAGTTATACTTGACTTGTGGATGCCTCCACCACGCCCTAACAATGAAGTAGTTTTTACTTCTTTCAAACCTACTTCATTTGTTTGCTTACCTCAACCTTCAACCTTGGTTTTAGTTTTGTTATGAACAGAGTATATACTTCTTCTGTAATCTCAGTTTGAAGGACTGAAGTTGATAAGTAGCCTCCATCTGTTTACAGCGTCACCACTGAGGGGAAGTAGTTTGATATACTAATTGTTAAAAGAAATTAATAGTGAGATAGTTCCAGGATAATTTGAGTTTTATTGTCCTAACAAACATTTCCATGGATGTTAATTCAACCTGAGTTGACTAAATAAAGTAATATATATCTGTTCAGAAAAAAAAAGTTCATATAAAATATATCTTTTTCAATACAATGAAATCATATAGAAAGTCTGGCTTAGAAGAACAAAAGTAAATTCTTCTAATTAACAGTAAGTTAAAAAAAACTTTGGAGCCACTTTTTTACCCAAATTTAAAGATTTGAGGTTTATAGAACAGAACTATACAAATATAGGAAGATGATCAGGAAAAAAAGCATAAAAATGTTTTAGATCTTTGGGTTATAGAAACAAGACATCCATAATTAATTATACCTATGCTTTTTTAACAATTGTTTTTCCTTAAAAAATGTTGTTTTAAAAAACATATACATACATACATACATATAATTTTAGGTTAAAGTTTAATAGTTGAAAACTTTAGTGTTTTATTGTGTGTTTTCCTATTTGTGTATTACTAGGTAATAGCAAGGACCACTTTCCAACGTAAGCCTGTGTCTCATATTCATACAAAATCTAAACTATATATAAACTTTGAAAACAGGAACAAAACACAAATTTCATAGAAAACTTAAACAGAAACATAATTAACAAATAAAACACACTATTTCTTTTGTAAAATTCTATAATTTATTTGGTCTAGCCGACCATGGTTTCGCCAGTTACAGCATTGACGAGGCTCTTACAAGACTAAATACATTATAAAAGGTAGGAAAATCCCGTTAACAAACAAAGCACAAAGACCCAGGGGAAAACCCCACAGGTCATTCACACAGGTATTAACCAACCTTGAATAGAGGTTGAAGTAAAGGAGAAAATGACAAAAATTCCGTTTGGTCATTTAAAACTAGATTATCATCATTACACAAAAGTCTCTTAATTTCTAAAATTTCCAAAACATTTAATTTTCTACTTTTTACGTTAACATGTAAAATTTCAAAATTAACATTAGAATAAAAATCTGTCAATGCATGATTTTTTAAATGGTTAGAAAAACTAGAATCATTATAACCTAACCGCCAACTCCTTTCATGCTCACCTAACCTACACTTAAAACTACGGCCTGTTTGGCCAACATAAGCAGCATTACAAATACTACATGTCAGTTTGTACACACCACTTTTTTGCATTTTTTCTATATTATCTTTGGAATTTACCAACATCTTTCCTAAATTTTGTTTACAATAATAAGCTGGTTTACAGTGTTTTTTCTTTTCTAAAACTTTACCAACTGCATGGCTAACTTTACCAAAATAGTTAATTCTAAGCCACTTTTGTGTGGAATTATTAGAATTGACTATTGGGAAAATAAAGGATTTAGCCTTATTTTTTAATTTTCTTTTTAACATTTTATCAATGAGTTTAACCTCATAACCATTATTAATGGCTATTTGTTTAATACATACAAGCTCAGTATAAAAATCATCATTAGACATAGGAATATTAATGAGGCGATACAACATACTATGAAAAGCAGCCAATTTATGATTATAAGGATGTTGTGATGTAACATGTATAATGTTGTCACTAAACGTAGGTTTCCTAAAAATGCTGAAATTATGCCTACCATCAATGATTTTAATTGTAAGATCTAAAAAATTAATTTGATTATTCTGTCCTACTTCCATAGTAAATTGTATCGCCGAGTTAATAGAATTTAAATACTTTAAAAAACACTCAAGTTGGCGGTCAGTACCTTCAAATAAACATAAAACATCAAAAATAAACTAAAACTGTATTTAGTCTTGTAAGAGCCTCGTCAATGCCGTAACTGGCGAAACCATGGTCGGCTAGACCAAATAAATTATAGAATTTTACAAAAGAAATAGTGTGTTTTATTTGTTAAAATGGAATTCTATCAAGTACCGTCGGTCATCAGTGTAAACAATATAGAAACATAATTTTTATCATGTAGTATGTATTGCATTGAATTTGCAAATATTGGTTCGATTACTAATAATTTTAATATTGAAGTTTGTGTTTTGAAATATTATCACATTTTACTACTGGAGAAATATATGATGTTCGTTCAGTTCTTGAGTCATTTAATCTCTTTTTGGGTGGGGGGGGGGGAGAGGAAGGACTATATTAATTACTCTACAAGTATCAAGTTATTTGAGTAATGTTAAGTTTGTAATAAACCAGACTTACAGTCTGGTATAAATATCAGGATATGTCATTTTGTTTTAAAACTCCCTAGTTTAAAGCACTCTAAGAACTTATTCTTCCTGCAGCCTCTGTGGGAGGATATTATCATCATTGGTGCCTTATATTATTAGTCAACAAAGATGCCAGTGAAGGTGTAATTCGTTCTGATGTTCTTATGTGATCTCATAACTCATCGTAGTCTCACAATCATGGGCTTTTTCAATAACTTTTCTCTATTCCGTTTTGTACACCAATTGTCTTTATTTTTCAATATTCATAGTTTTAAAATTCTCTTTGTCATCTATCCATCGTTTTTTGGTCATCCCTCTGTTCTACTCACCAGTTTTCACTCCATTATTTTCTTAGCTTCACTGATGTTACACATTTAGAAGATATATCCTAGCCAAACAAGTCTTTAAGTAATTACCGGTATGTATTTCACAACATCTGTACCTCCTATCAGTCTATATTGTAATTCATCGTAATTATAGCACAATATTTGATTTTTTGATATCCAATTTGATTAGCTGTATGATAAATCTTTTTAAAATGTTTTTCCTAAAAAGTTTCATAAACAACTTAAAACATTATTCCTTTGATTCAAATCTTTTCACATCCTGTATTATAAGTGTGATTAGTGAAAAGTAGAAATGGATTTAATATGTTTTTGACAGACGAGCCTTAATTATGTGAAGTCGCAGTGTTATTAAATGAAGTCTGCAAATAACATTTGATGAGTTTCATTAATATTATGGAATTGAATTATGACAATTATGTTATTACAATTTTTTATAATATATTTACATCAGGTTTCAGATATTATATTATTAAATGTTTTTATTTGTATAACAATGTATTATTCTTGTTTTAGATTTGGATTTGTGGGCGGAGGTACAACATCAGGACAGTTTGTCATAGAAGATATCACTGGAGTAATTCGTTTACATGGTAAAGCTATCTCATTAGATCGGGATAAGTATGAACTAAATGTGACAGCAATGGATGATGGTGCCTGTTGTGCGAATGGAGATGCAACGATACATACAAGTACAGCTGTTGTTGTTGTATTCATCACTGATGTCAATGATAACAAACCAATATTTAAAGACTGCGGGACATACTATCCTAAAGTTGAAGAAGGAGCACCTAATGGGAGTCCAGTTATTAAGGTATAATGAGATTTTTGAAATTGTAATATTTGGTATTAATATGGGACTAAACACTTTGCTAAGCAATTCATAAGGATGACTAGATAGGAAACACAGTTTATTAGAATATCCTTATATTTTAAACTAAGAGAAAACATTTTAATTACATGAGGTGGGTGTAAAATGTGTATTTGGAATTCGTCCATTTCACTCTTTACTGTGTTCTATGACACGTGGATATTATATAGATTTTCATACCACATAGTTTGAGTCTAGAACATATTTCAACAACAAAAGTTGTAAAAGAAGAAAAATTGACAAGTATGCTTTAGAAACCTAATTATCAGTAATTATATTGCACTTAAAGTCCAGTGATATTAAGGACATTAGTATTCAAATGTTGATTTTTTCATTTATTTTGTAATCCTCAAATATTTTATATAAATATTGAAGGATTTTAATTTGATTTTAAACTATCTTTAAGCCTTCTCCTTGAAATTACAGACAGAAAATAGTCACTTACTTTGCAAAAATTGTTTCAAATCTCATTTACAAGAATCATTGCTGTCTTAAGTTAGAGAAACAATTTAGGATAATGATTGTTATTTATTGAGGGGTGTTCTTTACTCAATACTTTCTGGTATTTTATATTTCTCACTCTGATAGATCTCTTGACTCCTCCCAAACTTCAATCCAAGGTTGTTTTGGCTTGGTGTGCATTGTACAGACACATACACATCAGGTTTGGTTTCATTCACAGATATGAGGGCTTTTTATTTTGCTTGAATCAACGACTCTATTAAAGATTCTCATAACTATGCTTATGTAGAATAGTCTCCACTAGCTTCAATTGTGGAAGTGACTCAATAGGAATTCATAGTCTATGATTTATCATGGCAGAGAGGAAATAAATATTGATTTTTTAATTATTTGATTTTTCCGCTTATACGTTTTTACTAGCAAGTATTGAATATACAATAATATTTCAAGTAAAAATATAGACCTAGATTGGGAATCGAACCCAGGACCTTTGGCTTTACGCGTAGGACCTTTAGCTCAGTTGGTAGAGCATTGGCGCGTAAAGCCAAAGGTCCTGGGTTCGATTCCCAGTCTAGGTCGTATATTTTTCACTTGAAATATTATTGTATGAAATAAATATCTCTATTTACTAAATATGGGAAGATAACTTGTTCCGGCAATCTAATATGAAATATTACTGAAAATGTATTGTTTACTTACATGTTAGATTTTAAAATCATATAAAGCGTCTAAAAAATGAAATTTAAATTTATCTTTATTCCTATGTTTTAGGTTCAAGCGACAGATGATGACAAAGGCGTGAATGGGCAAGTGAAGTACTCAATAGTTCAACAACCCAACCAGAAAGGAACAAAGTTTACAGTGGATGAAGAAACAGGAGAAGTTTCCACAAATAAGGTATCTGTTTATATTGTTATATCACAAAATTTAGCCATTCCAATTTGATCTAGTGATATGAATTTAAAAATGTTATTATACAGTTCTTATTGGTTACATAACTTGTACGGTATTGTTTGTTGTTTCTGATTTTAAGACCATCAACTTTAATTGGAAATATATTACAGTAGAGTCTCGATTATCCGACCAAAACCGGCCGCGGCAAGGTCGGATAAGCGAAAAGGTCATATAATATGGAAAATGATAAAAACGACATTGAAAATGTGTTAATTTTATTTGCACATCGAAAACATTTCAAATACAAGTAACATAACCGAATGTAACGTACTAAAACATAAAAATGCACTTACGGCAATGTAATAAAATATGTTTTACAGTAGGTACATACTCACATACAATGCAGTGAACTAAGAAACTAAACTTAATCTTGGGTAAAAAAGTTTGTGATTGTCTTTTGTTTGCCCGCTGTTTGTCGTTTTCTGGCCGCCAAATCTTGCAGTCTCCTCAGAAGTAAAAGCTCAGTAGACGATGTTTCCTCCAGCTGCTCTGCATACCTTAACACTATTTCTAGAGCTTTATGTCCTTCGCTGTGTGAAACTTTCTGTGCACTTTCCTCCAACACCATATCCACTTCATCGTCTTCTTTTCCTTTTCCATTTGCCATGTTCACTATTTCTTCATCTGTTACTTCATATTGTTCATCTTGGGCAATCCACTCATTCACGTCCTCTTCTGTTGCATCTGCGCAACCCGGCACTTGTAACAATGGAAGTAGGCTGGTGTTGTCCGGTTCGGTCTCCCGTACATTTTCACCACCCGGAGATTCTTCATTTTCTTGGAGCAAAACTTTCCAAGATATGGAAATGGTGTTTGCTTCAACACTCTCCCATGATTGGGCCACGTAGTAAGCCACGTCTTTCAAATTAAGATGACGCAATTTGTTCACCGTTTCTTCGATAATTCCTCTTCTTTGTCTCTAAGGCCCCCTGATCCATAGGTTGACATAAGGAAGTCACATTTGGAGGCAAAAACATGACCTTTTTTCTTTATCTTTAAGTTCGTCCTCGTCAGGATGTCACGTAGCATTGTCAAGAAGCAATGTTGCTTTCCGTGGCAAGTTTTTGGATTTCAAAAACTGTTCAGTTTGTGGCATAAATTCTTTTAAAAACCATTCTTTAAAAATGTCGGAGCTCATCCAAGCATTTTTTGATTGCAATATTTCACTGGTAAAGTATTTTTGGAAATATTCTTAAACGCTCTTGGATTTTTCGACTTGCCTAACATAGCCAGTTTCATTTTCATATTTGCCGTGGCATTACTGCATGAAAGAATTGTCACTCTTTCTTTGCTACGTTTGTAACTTGGCGCTGCCACTTCGGCCTTTGACGCTAGTGTTTTCGCCGGTAACAATTTGTAATTGAGACCAGTCTCATCACAGTTGAATATCTGATCACCTGATAGGCTTTTCTTGTCCAATAGCGTATGAAGTTTATCCCGATTGAAGTTTAAACGATTGAACGGCTTCAGAGTTTGCTGAAAGCTTCTCGCCACAGATATTAAGCTGCCAATCCCGTATCTTTATTTCCATCTATCGAGCCAACCTACACTAGCTGTGAAATCAGGTTCACCTTCGTTCAGTTCATTTCGAAACTTTAAGGCTTTTTCTTGTAAGATTGGTCCTGATATCAGTACACCTTTATCTCTATGTTGAGTAAACCACAGGTACAAAGCTTCGCTTACTTTTTCATACTCACATTTTTTCATTGTCTTCTGATCTTCCAAAGCACTTGCCGTGACTCGCTGAGAAAACCATTTTTCAATTTCATTGCGATTCCTGTTCCAGTCTCCTACCGTTGTTTTTTCTACGTTATAATCTTGCGCCACTTTTAATAAAGTTTCACCATTGTCTAAACTCTTCAAGGCTTTCAGTTTTTCTTCCATTGACACAACCACCTTTTTACGTTTTGAAGCCATCACCACAACTTTTAGAGACGACAAAATCAAAACTCAACAGTCCAACAAAACGGCAGAAACGAAACAAGGAAACAATGCGCAACACGTCTTCTCAACAAAAGAGCTACGTAAGCATTGAGGACTGAGGAGTACTAGTGGCAGGTAGCAGATGAGATGGGGTTGATGTGGATGGTATACAGCACGCCAAAATAAAGAGAAAGTGTGGTCATGGACCTGTCACCTGGCGCGCGAATATAATGTGTACAGTCAAGTAAAGGAATGGGGCTGCCTGGCGCGGAAATCTGCTGCGTATAGTCAGGTGTGACGAAAGGGGTTGCCTCGCGCGACAGCCTACATGACATTGCCCCGGTAGGTCGGATAACTCGGAAGGTTGGATAACTGAAGGTTGGATAACCGAGACTCTACTGTATATGAAACCAAATGTCCTTATTGAAACACAGTAGGTGGAACCAACCAGTAAGTTCCATACCTTCCTGTACTTCATAAACATGACATTCACGTTTGATATCAGGCGATAGTGTGACCAAGAGGTTTTTCGCCTTTAAACAAACAAAAAATATAACAAAAATTAAGCCACATAAATCAAAAAGAATTAATTTGACCATTAGCAAATCAAATAAAATAATTTTCCTCAATAAACAATTTATTTCCACAGTACAGTATAATAAAAGATGTTTTAATAACTAAGCATTACCTTCAGTTGTCACATGCACACAAACTCTCTTCGTACGGAACCTCAACTGTCAAGGCCAATGCTTCACAGAGAGATATCAAACCGGGAATCGATATGATGAAGTCTCCAAGTCCATTAGATTTATATCTTTTGGTTTTATTCATGGATATAATGTTGAAAAAATTTAAACCTAATAGTAATTGTCAAATTATTAAGCCATTAGAAAATATTTAGAAACGTGGAAATAGATGACGTTGATTAAGCCATCCTCAAATTGATCAAAATCATATGAGATAAAAAACATACTTGTCTCAGACCACTCATAAAAATAAAGGCGATGGAACTTGCGAAAAGACTATAGCATGCAGAGTTCCAAAGTTGGCTAGACAAATTTAAGAAGCCCCACAACATAAAAGTAATGGTTATTTCGGGAGGAAGCAGAAGCGTATTGAATCAGATTGTAGCCAGAATGTTTTTTAACAATATTTCAACCTTCAAGTTAATTAAACAATGATTAATTTTATTATTATTATTTTAATATATATTTTTTAAGATTGGACTACAATACTATAAGAAATTTTACTTTCTACAACCTCATACTTTTAAAATCTAATGAGTAATTTTATACAGAACAAATTTTTACTGTGAACAAATCTCCCTCTTAATCATGAAATAACCTTTACAATGAAACAAAATATAAACCTTAAATTTCACATACAATTATTTTTAAATTTCAAATAATTTCCACGGCTTGCTTTTAAATAGCACTAACTCTAATCCCAGGGGTGGAATCTTTGGGAGCTCATTTAAAGTGCAAAACTTAATAATTAATAATGAAATGATTAATAAAATTTACTTATCAAATTTGTGTATCTCCACCCTTAAGCTGGTAGAATGTCTCGGCGATAAACAACAGTTCACAAACTAACTAACTTCACTTGCTCTGCTTTCAAATTTCACTCGATTTTATCACTATAACCCTCCATCTGATGATTAAAACACCTTTAAATGATACCGTGTATTTAGGCGTTTTGCAAGGTTATCTTGAATATTTAAAAAAAAAATACAAAACTTGTTAAAATATCATGTATTGTATATCATACTATTCAGAAAAGCATGTTTTATAAGATAGTATCAAATTAAAAAATTTACCAGTCTCCAAAAAACTTCAAGTCTCAAAAATGTATGGCAGATTTTTTTTTCTTGCTTTTTGTTGATTTTGAGGCACTGTGAATAGTCACACAAAACAGTAATAAACAATTGAAAATAGCTAAAATGTTTCAAATTTAATCATGAATAAAACTATATATCACACACTAATATTATTTTGAAAAAATTAAAATTGAAAATTTAAAAAAACCGAGCACAGTACATTAGTCAATTTTAGCCGGATTATGTACAAATCATGTATACACATTACTATTGTATGTACACAAATATTGATTATTTACATGTACTATGAGGAAATAATGCTAGTTAGTTAGAAATAGATTTGGAAAAAAAACTATTATGATATATTTACATATTTACAAAAACTAAACATTTTAGTCTGAGTCGGATCAATTGGACAATGTTCAATGTCTGTATCAATGTCACTTGTAACTTCATTTCCACTAACGTCACTAACATTGTTATCTAAACAACGTCTAATAGCACTGGATCTTCTAAGTTCACTCATAATACAAATTATAACACAATATAACAACAATAAATAATAATATAACATGTTGTATTTATAGTAAAAATAGTAATGCAAAACAATACTGTATTGTTAGCGTTCAACCGGGTCAGTTCACCATAAGCAGATGCTCAGCTGAAACAAACAGCTGATTGACTTCCCTCACCGTTGTCCACAGTCAAATTTTGATGTTAGTGGAAAGATAAATCTTTCCACTGCATTACTATATAAAGTACACGATTGTTACATACACAGTTCCGCTGTGATTTTACAAAATCGAATGTATCACACAGTGCGATAGCATCACTGGAAAATGACTTGAATGTATCGCACAGTGCGATAGCATCAAGTGGAGGGTTTCTTTTGTGTCTGTTTATAAAAAATCCCTTGTACCATTATTTCCAAACCTTCCTTCAACTAACTTGTTGGTTTTTTTATATTTCAGACCATTTATTTCCAATCACAGAATTATTTTATATTTTTTTCTTCTTACTTGAATACCTTGCTTTTAATTTACCAGTTGCATTTTGATAATAATAATTCCTATTATTATAAATAATGAGTTCCTTATCGTTACAGTATATTTAAACTTAAATTTGTATTTTGCAGGTTTTTGATCGAGAAGGAGATGATGGAAAATTTGTTTCTGTAACTGTGAAGGCTACTGATCAGGGAGACCCATCACTTGAAGGTGTTTGTTCGTTTACTGTTGAAATCACTGATGTTAATGACAATCCACCTCTGTTTGATCGACAGGTATATATATATAAAGTTCATTTTAATATTTCCACTATTATGTTTACAATCTTGGGAACTGATTTCCGAATAAGAGTCCTAATGTTAGTAATATCATGTAATAGAAACCGTAATAATGTGTCCAGTTGGTCAGTTCTAATACTACTAGGAAGAAGGGATGTACGTTTATATACCCTTTCGTAGTCCAGAGTATTACGGTGAGTATTGAACATTGTGAGAATAATCTGATTGACGATTTCAATTTTTTCTGTTGTCATTAGTTTCCTAATCGTAAAGTACTGATATTAAGTAAAACAAAAAATACCATTAAAAGATTGCGTGTTTTAATGTCTTTAAACACAGCCATAATCTTCAGTATACCTTAATAATAGTTGTATTTGTAAAATTAATGCAATAACAAAATTGAAAAATGGTTTAGACACACAGGTACTTGCCTCGTGGCCTTAACTAGTATTGTGACTATGGTTGTTTTTATTTTTTAATGATATTTGTATATTTGGGGAAATCCCAACAGCATCCAAGTTGATAAGTAATAAAGTTATGAATATTTAAGTTATATAGCTTATTATAAGTAATACTTATAATGTAGCTATATCAAATAGTGATCTGCACTTGGTTATCAGAAGGTACTTTTCTGGTTAAAACATTTCTGACTCACTATTTCTGTAAGTATGGACTGTCAAACATAGTACCTATTTTCTGGAGGAAGATTTCAAATCTAACAACCAATGACTTCACTCTTTGTTTTATTTTTTACTAAATATTGTTAGTCATTTAATAAATAATTGTATATTGTAATTAGGTTAACTGTATATTTAATAAATTAAATAAATATCAATAAACTTGGTAAAATATCAACAAAATTGTATAACTAAAAAGTATGTATTTTTTATAATAATTCTGTGGCACAATAGCTGGTGATGAGCCTGAGTATGCTAAATGACTTTTCCAGCTGATAATCTCTATTAACCCTATAATGGAAACTTACCAAAAAGTTACACTAATGGAAAGCATTAGTAAATTTTACGACTAAAATATATTTTATAAATATATTACTCAGGTGTGGAAGTTAATTGAAAAAATGGTTCACAATTTGAAAACACGGATAATTTCCTACATAATAATAATAATTTATTATAAAGAAAAAAATATTTTAGTTCATTTTAAGTTATTTAAAATAAAAGCCCCTATTTTTTAATGAAAATTTTTTGATGATACATACAATAAAAATAAACAAAAATTATTAAACAAATTTGCAACCTAAACAATAATATAATATAGGTTATATTTCATATACAGTAATGTTATTTTTAAGTTCATTTATTAACAAACTGCAAAGGTCTGTGGTTCAGAGTCTGGCGGCACAATTATGGCACATTTGGGCACGGTGCTCATTGCAATACAGCAGTAGGCTTGCAGGCATTGAACACACCAGTTTGGTGTTACGGTCGATTTCAGATGAATAAAGAGTAATTTTAAATGTTTATTTACAAAATTATTTACTTTACACTATTTACACAAACTTAAACACTATTAGATAACAAATAATGACAGGAAAATTAAAAAAACTAAAACAAATCAATTCTACAAAATGTCACTTGAATGGAAATCATTCGTAAAAATTACGACTACCGGCCTCAAATGAAAAGAATAAACCACTCAGCTCAACTACAAATACGATACTAACATTGACTAGCAACAGTTGGGGAATACCAGGAAGGACAGTATCGTCAACCCCAAAACCTAGTAGTTACAATTAAAACACTGAGAGTAGTCGTAAAATTTACGAATGGTTTCCATTTTGGGGTTAAACAGATACAGATCTCTTTGTCATAATTCTAGTATTTACAACAAGCGATCACTTACCAGTAACAGATCCCTAATTTCCTCATGATGCAGGATCAACACGATATTCTTTTGATTACCATAGGAATTGAACCCAGAATCTCTATCACACAAAATGAGAAGAGCAGCCACTTTACCAACTTATGATGAAATAAATTTTGTATAAAATACAAAATTAATCTATACACATTTGATCATTTTTTGCCATAAGATTTTGGCAAATAAAACAGAAAATATTAGAAAGCATTTTTCGAACTTTTGTAATTTTCAGGATAACAGTTGGAGTTACAGCAGGTAAATATAAATACAAAACCCAGGAGAGTTTCGGTATTTTGATCCACAGTAGTTCGAGGTTCCATTTGATTCAAACCAATGAAACTTCAAATAAAAATTAAAAACTAGTGAGAGAAAGAACTTGACGCATCATAGGTCACTGCGTAAGCTTAACACGCACAGTTGGCACTGATTAGTTCACAAGATTCTTTCTTAGTATCCTATCTTTTTGAATTGAGAGCAAGCCACCTTTTGTTGAAAATATGTAAGTTAGTGTCAGGTCGACTGTTATCTTTGAGAGATTATACTCACATTGAAGATTTGGTAGTGCTAAACGTGGGATCGCGTTATATCGAGCAACAAGTGAAAGCTAAACCAATTGAAACTATGCTGCTTAGAAGATGGTGTGGCTTTACTGCAAAAAGACGAGGCTCTATTTAAAAACAAAAGACACTGGGCAGTTTAAAAAATAAGAAATGATTTTTTCTCAGTCTTAATTAGCTTGAATTACCGGGACTCTACTGTATAAGATAAACTTTAAAAAAAGTACATGTAAAGAAAACCAGAATTCTAATACAAAAATGTGGATATATTAACAATCTAATACAACCACCTTTAAATAAATTGATATTTTATATAGATTTTTAGACAGCACCATACTTCAGATATTTACTTTTAGTCTTACTTATTCACTTACCACTAGGATATCCCAATATAAAAAAAATGGAGATTACATTAAATATTATAATGGATCATATATAATACTATGTTCTTTATTAAAAGGTGACTCATATTTAGATCGTTAAGTAAGAAACTAGTGAAAGCTATCACTTGTCTTTAGGAAAAAGAAAATATTAAGTTTGTTAAAGGGATCAATAATAAACCAGTCTAATAAATTCAAGCTGGATCATATCTGCGTTTAACAGTCCTTAACAGATCATTACTGCAACAATTTATTTATTTTTTAAAATAAATAAATTTGTATAACAGTGTCATAAATATCTAATAAATCAAAAATAACAAGTTATAATACAAGTTTGATTATTTAACAATTAAACAATACAAGAATAAATATTACAAATAAATATACAGTTACAACAAATATAACATACATATAATATGGACAAAATGAAGGCAGAAAACCACCGAATAAACATAAATACTTTTAGGTCAAAATTTTTCACAAAAAGTAACATTTGTGATACAAACTAATACAAAATGATACAAATATTTACAGTAAACTAAGTCTTCTATAATAAAAATAATACAGGATCAAGAACTCACCCCTTGGGGATTCTAAAATATAGAGTCATACCATTTGACAAAACTCCAGCCACTTCAACATACTAAATCTTATTTGTCTTTTATGGTTCAATTCAATTTAAGGGAGTATCCCTTATACTCATATTATCCAATTTATTAAAAAGCTATTTGTAATCAACACAGTCAAACTCTACTTGGATAATAAAAGCTAAGAACCTGTTCTCTATTGTCCACTGCTTGAGTTATAAAGCTTGATACGAAGCAAGGAATAACTAACAATAAAAGTATTGTTGGTGCAATGGAATGTGGACACATGCTACAAAATATATTCATATCTCAAGTGTACTTTAATTCACACATTGAATTAGCTATGTGTTCTCTTAACCCTCTTGGTTACTAGTTTTAGTATAAATATTCGTTATTATATTGTTAAAAAATATTGTGTAATGTATAATGCTACAATATTATGTTATGTATTACATAATTCACAAATCATAAGATATATACATTGTAATTCAAATGTGGTATAAATTTGTTTGTGGTTGTGAAAAGATATGTTAATAATTAATATAGCAGTTAAATATACAGATTACATGGTTATAGAAGTTAAACATTAGTAACACACTTTGTAATATATCTCATATATCTTATATTTTGTTGTATCTTTTACAGAAATACGTAGAAAATGTAAAACAAGATGCAAGTATAGGTACAAACATCTTGCGTGTATCTGCATCTGATGAAGATGCAGATAACAATGGCGCAATCGTGTACACTTTAAGTGCACCCTACAATCCTCAGGATCTTGAATATTTTGAAATCCAACCTGAATCTGGTTGGATTGTCTTAAAGAAACCTCTCGATGTAAGTTTTAATACAATATATCTTTTTTGATAATATCTTCATAGGGCTAATTATTTTCCAATAATTTCTTGTTCTGATATTAAAAATACTAACTTATTAAGATTTGAAAGCTTTTGTTTATCATTTAATAGAGGAATCATTGTAAAGAGAGAAAGAATCCTATGCTATAACCAAACATGAAGAATGATTGAAATTGCTTTTTACAATTATAATTAAGTTTAATAACATCATTCTTCTATATAGTGCAGTTTCAGAAATGTATTCCATAGTTACTTCAATAGTATATGTTAACAAGTATATGCTTACACTAAACATTACATTATGTTTATTAAGCGATCCTAAACAGAGACAAATTATTGCACATAGTGTACGAAGGTAAAGTCTGACGGTTTTAGGTTTTGGTGATCTAGGTGGCATTTCTATGATGGCTTGTCATCCAATCATTTCGCTATTAAATTATTCATCAATGAAATCAAAATTTGGAGTTAGTATAGTATAATAAATCAAAGAATCATCAGGCTGAAAGTATACATTTTAAAATTATTAACATTTATCTGTAATTGTGAATCAGTGTATGTAGAAAACATTTAAAAGTACTTAATTTCTCTCACTGTATCATAAAAAACCAGAATCTTACCATTACTTAGTAAGATATTCCACCCTAAACAGTTATATCAGGCTAGGTCAACAAGTTTCAAGAGAAAGGTTACGATTATCTTGATAACAGTAAACACAATTATTCCTGTTTATCTGGTGAATAAGTTTAAAGTTATTTTCTCATGTCAAACAATTTTCAAAATTAGGATAATTCTTCAGGCCCTACTGCATTTAACATCAACTCTCAATAAACTAAATTCTAAAGTCAGGATGATCTTTTAGAATGTATAACTATGATTTGTACTAATATGTACTAACACTTAAATTTGTCCTGATGCTGTTTAAAAAAAAAAATCTTGAAGCCTTTTGTTGATATTCTCTTATCTTGAATGTCTCTCTGTAAAATTTGAAGTCCGTTTTCCTCCCCTTGTTCTTTAGATCTTGAACAGTCTATAACAGAATTATATTCTTCGAAACACTTCTGTAGACTGAGACTGACTGATAAGTTGACAGAAAGCAATTAAAGTGATTATATTACTTAATTATTACATTCAAGTATGCAGCTTGAGTACTATTTTTTAAAAATCCATTCTTCTTTATAACAAGAAAGAAACCTAACAATGAATGAATAATGACAATATAACTTATATCAAGATTGTTACCAGCTATTTTATTGATACGTAGAGCGTCCTAGTAGTCAATATGTGTGGGAAAACTGCAATTCTTCAAATTAATAACAGATGTATAATACTTTACATTTCAATAGGTAGTGAGTGATTTTTAGATTAATATTTTAACTGTGAGTGACCTATCAAGCATGCGCTTATTTATTATCATATACTTGTTAACATGTGCTTGTATTGTTAACATATAATATTTTTCTTAAAATGCAGTACAGACATAAAGAATCATAAACTGTATTGCCTTGAAGATAGAAAGCATTTAGATAATTATTGTAGTTGAAATGATTATTTATGAAAAGTTATATGTATGTTATATTGAAAAATATGTTTCTTTTCCATTAATGAACTACTTGTGTAGAATTATTACTATTAATTAATATATTATAGTTATTTTTGGTTTTAGATGGAAATAATATTTGTTCAATGTAAGGAAAAATCAATAAATCATTTATTTTAATTTTCTTTTACTTTTAAAATATCTTTGCAAAACAAAGTTGGCTAATTATAAAATAATACCAAAATTACTATATTAGTTTTAAAAATAACTATATTAGTTTTTAAATGATTGATTTTGTTTATTGTAATGTTAAATCAAAAGCCTGTCAAATAATATTTAATTTTCTCTTTACCCAAAAGAAAAAAAAGAAGAGAAAATGATTCCTTACATAGAATAATATCAATATGTTTGTGTTTTAAATCTTTTAAACTTAATTTTTATATAGTATGTAAGCAAAAATATATTTCAAAATCAGAGTTTCTTTGAATAAATGCAGCTTAATTATTAGATTTTGTAAGGCAACATTGATGTTAAATGTCTATAATTTAATTATTATTATTATATTCAAGTTATTAAAAGATTGGTTGTACTTTTTCTAGTATTATTAAAATCTTAACTACATTTAAATTGAAATGACAATCAATATTATTTTAAAAAACTATTACTTCAATGAAACTCTGATAGTTTGTTTGAAAGTCTTTAAAATGTTGGAGTCCTATTGTGGGGTACAATTCAAATCAAAGGTGATAATTTTCCAGCAGTTATTAAAATGATTTTTGAATCAGATATTGTGTCAAAGATAAATATTCTGTGTGCATTTGTAAATACAAAAGTCTTGAGCTTTGTTTCCAGTTGTATTGATTCTGTTAAGCACACATTTGTTTACGTTGCTCTAAATTTATATTAGAGTAAAAATGTGTTCTCTAAATAAGTTTCCTTTCTACGGCACATTCCTACTTTCAAGTATTTTCACTGTCGTCTCCAGGGCACTCTGTCATTCCAAACTGCACTTTTTCGTTTGTCATCTCCTTCAGATCTAACTTGTCACCCTTTAGATCTAAGAAAGAAATTATTTGAGAGCCATACATTTTTGTGGCTGAGCACACAATTAATTTTTGTTTACAATTGGGGATCTATATTTTTGTACCCCATTATGTATTTTAACATAAGGATTGTATTTTTGTCATTGTTATTTATGGTGGATTATTAATTTTTGTGCCACTATTTTTCAGTGAAAGAGTAAGTATTTTTGAAGCTTGCACCAAGGTTTTGAGTCGGGCAGACACTGGTTTTCTACCTTATACTTTTTGATTGTGTATTTTGAGACTTCCATTTTACAGATACTGTATTGGGAGCGTTTTAAGAGTATCAGAGAGAAATGTTTTTGATGCCTGTTTGACGGCAACCTCTGATACCGATGTCTCTTGTGACATTTTTTTCTTCTGTGTATGGGGCAGCGTACACCGGAAAAGTTACCCAGCAATTTTTTTGGGAAAACTTCGGCCTCAGTGTCAAAGAAGATTTTTTAAATACAACCTTCCTTTCTCAAATCCTCTCTAATTTATTTTAGTTCAGCAATGCATCATGAACTGCATGTGAATTTTGCCTGCCATTTATCTTATTTGTTTCTAGTCCTCTCCTTTGGTTTATTGTTTTGTTATTTAATTGCACCATTTCTGTTCTGATTGCGCAAACGAAAACAACCATCACAAGGGATGTTTTCCAGTAAGTAGGTGGCTCAGTTCCAGGTATCTGGATCTGAGTTCAACCAAATTATTTTCCTAGCTGTAGTTTAGAAAAATAATCAATAAACATACATTAAGTAAATTTGGTTTAATATATCAGAATTTTGAGGCTTGTACCTAGCATAGCTCAAGCGATGAATAGTTCCATCAGTAGTGTTAAGATTAAGTTCATTTGTTCTTCTTAATGACAGATTTATTTAGTTTTAGAAACATATTAACAATGCATAGATGTTGTGATAGGTTGTGTATAGTTAAATACAGTAATATCTTTATTGTTTTATAAGCACAGTGGAAATACTATCAGCTAGACCGCTATTGTATTTAGTAATATGATTCAATGTTGTTTTAAATAATTATTTTAACAGTTACCATATTAAGGTTGGTATAATTTTGATTATAATAGTAAAAATAAAATTTTATAAAAACTTGAAGTTTCCAAAATTATTTTTACTTTTATGATTAAATAATGTTGTTAAAATGAATAACACAAAAATATTACATATTAAAAATGGAACTGTTTATTTTAGTTTGGAGCTTAAATATCTATTCCCCCTCCCAACAGTTAAAATTAAACCTGGATTGTAGTGTTTCATTGACATACTTCCATAATTACTATGATAAATGATGCTAAAGTATATATATGTATTTATAGATGTCTAGAAAGCTTATGTATGATGTTGTGACAAATTTTTGTAAGTCCTTTTAAAATTATGCTGGTAAACATTCTTTAAATATTCTGTTTATTGAAGGTGTTTCTAAAAATTATTACCATAGTATATTATGTAGAAGCATCCATTATCCATTATAATATATTAAATTAGGTATAATTTTTGTTTTTATTTGAAAGTGCAATACACAAGTGCTATATTTATGATTTTTAATTTTTGTAGCAAATATAATGGCAGTAATATAGTATTAGAATATTAAAAATTGGATTGTTATTTTCATAATTTGTCGTAGTTATTTTAGGTTTAAGTTTAAACATTTTATATTAATCCAATTATAAGACAGAGGTGATAAATTGTTAATATGATGTATGAACTATGAATTATAATTTGGAACTATTGGTCCTTCCATATTTTGTTTTAAAATAAAATAACAATTTCAAAATTACTATAAGACTTACACTTGTGTATAAGAACAATGTTTACCTAATCAATTAATTATAAACTCGTACATTATTACCTAAATTTTTATAAAAATATCGCATTAAAAATGTATAGATACATATTATATATTGAACTTTCTAAAGAAAAAAATATAGTGAATACATTTTTACTTCAGTGAAAAATTTACAAGATATATACATAAGAATTGCACGACAGCTTCCTTTCATTAACGACAATTTTAGTTAACTGTGCAGCTTTAGTTCCAAATTTATCTTAAATCCACCAATGATAGCAAATCAGGGGTTTACTGATTTTTTTGAGGTTGAACATTGAAAAAGTTTTGTTTGCATTAATTTTTATTGTAGAAAAAAGTGGTTAACATTGGATGCAATGAGCTTTTCTTACTTATAAAAGGGCGATTGTTATTTCCAAACCGTTTAATATGGCTGGCTATTAATTTTTTTTTTTTTTTATCAATAAACCTGTAACAATTTTAAAACATTGGTAACAAATAAGAAGATAAATTGATACAAAATATGATCTCTATAACATACATATGTATATATATATATATGTATATATACAAATACGAGTTATTCTAATTATCTAAAAAAAATTAGTGACATTTTGAGCTTGAAGAAACAATCAAAACATGGTCCTAATCTTACTACGTCTCACCGTTTTTAGAAAGGAGTTAAGAACAGTTAAAAAAACATACTTTATTTTGTGATCTATTTAGTAACATTCATTTTCATTTAAAATTAATTTTGGGAAAATGTTAGGATAGTGTAGACCAATTTTTATTAATATTTAATACAAAACTAATTTGTTTGACACATTACCATTTCATTAGCGAAAGTCCTTTGACTCAAATTTTAAATATATCTTCCATGTGGAAAAATATCTCAACTTGATTAGGGTTTATTAGGTAGTTAGGTTTATAAATTTAAAGAGTATGAAATCATTTTAGCTCAAATATTATATCCATTAAAAGTTTATATATTATTGAATATTAAAAAATTATAACATTAACCAGTTTACCAAATTTGTTTGAATGAAGTAAAAACTTAGAAATAATAAAAAGTTAATTTTGATTAAATATGAAATCATATATTTTACATAATTTAAAATTCAATTTTCCACAGACCAAAATTTTTAATATTTTAAGTAAATCATATTATTGTAATTAATTTATACGTTTTATTTTATATATTTGACTTTACAAATGTCAAATAAAATTGTTGTTTATACATTATTGAGATAAAATGTTGGATGTCTAACAGAAAAATGGTAGAAATATAAATTTTTTATACATTTAAGCCATTCTGAACAGAAAGGTAATCTAATTTAACAATATAATAATTTTTCCTGAAGTTCATTATTATTATCTAATTTTAGCAAGAAGAAAGCAAAACCAAATAATAACTTTCTTTATTTAAAAAAAAAATATTTTTATTAAAATTAGTTACCAGTGCATTTCTAAATTAGGTTCCATAAATTTGTTAAATATGGTGGTATGACCATGGACAAACCCGACATTTCGAAAATAGTGGTGGTCCAGAAAATGTGTGAATTATGTGGAGTGGGGGGAGGCGAAGACCTATACAAAATTGAAGATTCCATTCCATACCCATGGGTCACATCTGACCCTTAGAAAGCTTTATAAGTTGATATTTATTACTTTAAAGTGCAATTTCTTCCTAATATTATGAGAAAAAGTTTAAATAAATTTGTTTATGTCCAGTACATTATATTGATGTCATCCCTTTCTTTTAATCTAGCAAAAAAAAGGAATCTATACCCTATCTATGTTTTATATATTGCATATAGGTACTGTATATATATGAGCTCAAACAGTAACTTAGGACACTATCAGAAAACTTAATAATGTGTTAGGTATAACAGAATTATTGGTATACTGTCACATATATCAACATTAATGTTCTTAGCAAGCACTGTTATTGCCTTTAAAATATTTAAAATAGTAATTCTAATAATGTTTCAATTCATGAAATCACATAACATGTAATATATTTACTTCTTAGTTTATTTTATTCAGAAAAAAAAATTGAGTCTACTTTTAAGGAATGCTATGTGATTAACCATATTTTAATATTTAATTAATCTGTGTGTTATAAATCTTAATTTTTTTATGTATGATTTTTGTTTTGTCTGGTGTAACTTTTTGTTTCGTTTTATATTTTTTGACACTGATTAACCAAACTTACACATTTTTTGTTTTTGTTTCAAAGATTGATTTCATATTTGTACACTAGTATTGTATACACACAAATTAATTTTCATAAGCAATTAATATGTGCCTGTATATGTTTGTGTAAAGTTTTTATGATTGTGTGTATTTTTTTAATAGTTTTATAATCGGGTGGGAAATAATAGAGTATAGTAAGTCATTTGTTTTTTTCTATTTAAATAACCAATTGCAGCAAGTTAACTTTAATTAATCACAAAAGGTGTAGGGGAAATTAATGATTAAACTTTTTTTTTTAAATTTAGATTTGTTATAAACTAAACTAATTTTCTTAAAATTTCACAATTAACACTATTTATTCAAAGGATTGACTTCTTTTATTTTTGATTAAATCAAAGAAACCACAATTTTCCACAACAAACAGTTAATTCTTAATAAAGTAAATAATGGCTTATGTTGTGAACAATTGTAGGGTTCCTTTCATTTAGTTATTGAAGTTTATAAAAGTATGGTATTGCTCATATTAATTCACTTTTGTTTTATAATATAGTAACAAATAACAGCTATACTTATATAACATTTCAAACAATATAAGACTTGAGCTATGCTAGGATCAATCCTAAAACTTTTCAAGTCAAGAAAAGCATGTTGTTAGAACCATCTTGACAAGAAGTAATGCAAATTATTGCAAGTAAGTAGCAATGAACTGTTTAGTAGTGATCCATCTATTTGTTTTCCTTGATAGTAAAATGTTAAGTTTTGTTTTTTTGTTATTTTTGTGTTGTTTCTGTTTGTGTTTTTGCCCATCCCCTGATGACACATGTTTGATGTAGCGAGAAAAGTACCGGCTTCGTGTGAGGGCCTCAGACAGAGGAGAGCCTCCCTCGTACGCGGATGTCGACGTTGAATTAGATGTGGTTGACAGGAACAATAAGCCACCTCTATGGGACATGAGTGTATACGGCCCCATTCACATCAAAGAAAATGTCACAGTCGGTACAATAGTGACGGCAGTGAAAGCCAGGTTGGTATTCCAGAGTCTCGCCCGTAAAACTGACCGGCAACCGCGTGGGAGGGATGTATAAGTATTACGCGATGGGATCGGTTGCCGGAAGGTTCACCCAAATCCTGTGCCAATTGTATTTAGCATATAAGTATTTATTTTGTTTTATTAAAAGCGTGACTTTTTCCTTTGTTTTTTTCTGTTTTCCTCTTCCCTGGCCCTGTTTTTGAATTTAGCGAGAAACTTACAAGTTGGAGGCCATGGCACAAGACAAAGGATATCCTCCTTTGTCCCGTACCGTGGAAGTCCAAATCGATGTTGTGGACCGTGCAAACAATCCACCAGTGTGGGACCATGTGGTCTATGGACCAATCTACATTAAAGAAAACATGCCTGTTGGGACTAGAGTAGTGTCCGTTAAGGCCAGGTCTGTCCAATATTAAGTAATTGTGGTTAATTTTTTTTTGTCTTGTGCCTTTGGACTGACCCTTGCACGGCACAGATACTGTGGGAATCATTATTATTTTTGCACGCTCTGACTTCCAACACTTAATGCACGTCTGGGTGTGAGGATATCCTAAAACCTCGTTCCTTTCTTAACATTTTAATTTTTGTGAACAGTATTTTATTAGATTACACAGCTAATCTATTAATCAGGTTTCATTTATATATAATTCATTTATAATATTAACCATATTAATGAGAAAAGGGGTGAGGGTGGGTATTTGTTAAAAATTTTATTATTCTATTTGGTTTTTCTATATTATATGAAAACATGCTTTGTTAAAACGCAATTTGGTGGCGGGTGCACAGCACATGCCAACGAAATGGGTGTTAATAATTGTAAATATAAACATACACATCTAATGAATTAGATACTAGATATATTTATATTTTTAATCTCATTTAAAAAAAGATTAAAAAAACTTTCTGAACTATTGTTAATATGAAACTACCAAATTAGAATCTACATATTTATTTTATTTACCTGAAGTAAATATTTATTTTTCAAATAACATTTAAACCATTTTTATTCTACTTTAATTGACTTAACATTTATGTTTAAGATATAACAAAAATATTAATAAATATTAATGGTACTATTATTAAAAAAGTTAAAAAAGAGCTGTTGTAAATCAAACAGTTATTAATAAAAGCTATTCTGAAATAAATAATTAAATGATACATGCCAAACAGCTTTAGTACAATGCTTACATAGGAAAACAAGGTACTGTAATTGAATATTGTTTCGTTGGTGGTTTATTATAATAGATTAATTTTTTTGGGTTTTGTGATGTTGCTATTTTTTTGTGGCATGTGATATATTTTTAATAGCTTTTCTATTTTTGTAGTGATTTTTAATTTTGTTTTTGTTACAATTTTATGTTTAAAATTGCTATTGCAATATAAATTACATTAAAATTTTATAATGGCAATTAGGAAATATATTTGTGCATGACATTTTGTAATAATTTTGTTGTGTGATTTTGAAATTGATTTTTACTAATCAATTAAATGATGGGGAGAACATATATGTTGTGTATAGTATTTTAATTAACAATAGATTTACATTTAGTATGTTATTTAAAAAAAAAAAATACACATAAGGGAAACAAATTTTAAACTCTTTTATACTTTAGATTTAAAGGAAAAACTCTTTGTTTCATTTTTTAGAAAATCTGGAAAAAAAATTAATGTTATTTTAGACAATGTTAGAAAATATGTCGTAATAATTTTTCTTTCGACAAAAGTGAATAATCAAAGTTCGAATCTTTGGTTAGTTTTAAAACCAAATAATATTAATGATATATATATATTTTTTTTTAGTTATGCCAAGAAACATCAATTAAAAAAACATAAAAAATAAAACTTATTTTAGTTATTACTTATATTTAAGATTACTGTACTAATTTATTTTCTGTTCCTATAGCTCGGGTATTGAAGGCAATCCGACAGTATTTTACCGATTAATGCCTGGATCCACTGCTCAAACGAACAAGTTTCATACATTTTATTTACAACAAAGATCGGATAATGGTTTTACATGGGCGGATATTAAAGTAAACCATCCACTCGATTATGAGACAATAAAGGAGTACAATCTCACAATTCGAGTTGAGGTAAGAATTCCATTTGAATAAAAATTATTTTTAAATAAATTAGACCTTTCAAGTCACATTTGTGTTAATAATGATCAAAGAGTTTTGCTACCATTACTACTATTGAACAATATATTACAGAAAGAAGGATGAAAAAAACACAACCTTAAAACTATATTTTTCTGTTAGTTAGATTTTAATTGATAAAGAATTAATTTAAATAAAAGCACGATTACAGAAATTCATTGATGATTTTAATCGTAGAAATCTTTCTTGTCAATGTGTGTGTCTTAATCCTTTAAAGACTTGTTGACAATATGTTGCCAAAGTACCACTGAAAAAGACCAATAATTGATGATTGTCAGTTGAAAAATTGTAGTTATACAATACATTCCATTTAAATAGATCTAAATCAGTACAATTTGGGGAAAATACAAACAAAAAACATTTAAACTATTTAAGGAGGTTATTATTTATTTATTTAGAAAAACAGTCAAACTGACTGTAAACTGTTTCCTATTCCCGCAATGAAATATGATGGAATATATTTGAATATACTTGTTCAGTACACTCAAAAATATGTTTTGCTAAAAAATTGTAATCATTAAATAGGTTTCGTGTAGGTAAAGAAACCTGTTAAATATTTTGACCATATATGATATTTTGGCTTACCATATAATTTTGAGATCTCCCTCATTACAAGGTAATAAATTATAATTTTGTAGAGTTTTTAAAAGCTTACTGGAAATTGGAGAAACATAGAGATATGTCTTATGTGTTCTTAAGGCCCCTTCAAGTAACATCTTCTTTTCTTTACTTCGTTTTATAAATGTGTGCACTAACAATCATATAAACAACCAATAATCATATTCAAACAATATTTTATTAAAAATTGTATTTTTATTATTGTTTTTTTAGAATAATGGTATACAACAGCTTGCATCGGAAGCAACTGTTTATATAATGCTGGAAGATGTTAATGATGAAATCCCCCTGTTTACTGAGCGAGAACAAGAAACTGTATTAGAAGGAGAACCTATTGGTACCAAGGTCACTCAAGTCAATGCAATAGATAAGGATGGAACATTTCCCAACAATCAGGTATGATGTCCTCTATTTATTATGCTAATATTTACATTATGTTTACAAATTTTATCTTCCAGTGCTGGTTGTAGTATGGCTTGGAGCTACTTATAATGTGTTTACGGTGATCTATTGCTTTTTAAACATGGATATTAGAAATTTTAGAAGGAAAACAAAGTATTATTGTTATGCAAGTCAAAATATAACCAAATAATTTAAAAAGTATGTTTTAAAACAGCATGTAACAAAAGATTGTATTTAGAGTAGATAAGTTAATGGTAGGAGTAATATCACTAAACATCACTATTCTAAGACAATCATTAGACATTCACTGACTCAGTCTTGAGAGACAGAGTTCTACCTTAAATTATTGGGGATGTTTCTAGTGTAATATAAAAATTCAGACTGTAGGCTTTTTTGTATAGGAAATATAGTCATCATTAGGTTCATCTTTTAATCTATTTTATTTTAGTTCGAACCAACAACGATTTAATTGTTAACTGTACAGTAGAACACCTCTAATCCGTCACCTTCGGGACTGGGGGCATGGTCGGAATGCAAAAAAGGTCGGATTATCCGATAATAAATAATATTTATTACATATTATATAAACAGATTTTTTTAAAGTGAAATAAGTGATATATAAACTTTTAAAAGTCTATATAATAAAGTCTATATATAAACTTTGCAAGTACAGTAGAACTTCTGTTAACCGGCCTATATCGTAGTGTACTGGTTGGATGAGAGTTTCCGAAAATAAATTGTAATTGAAACACCAAAGCGGCGGCGAGTCAAACGACTTTGTCGATAGCGGTATCCCATTGTCGGCGGCATAAAAACACCGTGGCATTGGCACCCGTCGGTATAGCAGACATACAAAGGCAAAAATGTTTGATGGGCCGCTTTTTTTCCACGAATCAATTTAGTATACATTATGGAAAATATAACATTTCTTTTCAGTTGTCTTCTTGTCTTTGACTGGTTATGATCTACGTACAGTATATACAGTAAATAAAAATGAGCGAGTTACAGAAATGGGAATACGGAAGCGTTGGTTTCGTTTCAGACGCGGTTAAATGTGTCAAAAGACTTGACAGAGGGGAATCTGTAAAAAAGCTTTGTAGTGTTTAATTTTTCACGAGAGATGACACAGCACTGAAGCGGGAAAGCGATAACAAACCGGAAAGAATGGCGCCAGGTGGGCCGTGAGTGTCGGCGAGTCGGCACAATATCGCGAGCTCAAGCACGGTCGGATTAACCGGAGTAACGGACCACCCGAGGGCGGATTAGAGGGGTTCTACTGTACTTCCAAATTGTCATAAGGAGAGAGGGACATCTAACAGCCTTCCTTCTCAGAAAATTTATTAAAGTTGAGTACATTTCTCACTTAAGAAAAGATGAAGATTACTATTTTATACCTGTGCGTTGTATTTAATCTGCTCATCTTATATTGCTTTCAGGTCAAAAAGACTATTTTGTACAATTAAAAGAAAACATTTTTTGCAGGTAAAATGCTTGTTATTAATACTCATAACCAATATTGTGAAAATTTAATGAAAAGTATGACTATTAAATTGAAAAATCTTAAAAATTAGCTACAAAATTACCTTTTTTAAACTTCCTTTTTTTTTACTGTCAAACTAGTTTGTTATTGTAAACAAAGCTGATCTTAATACAATGCATCGTCAAACAAATTTAGTCCATTCAGTGGAAAGACCAATAAACCTGGTAAAAATAATTTCTTGCCATACGATTTTTCTGGCTTGTCTTACTGATTTTCAATACTAATGTATGTAAATAAATTTGGTTTAAGTAATTACACACACACACACACACACACACACACACACACACACACACACACACACACACACACACACACACACTCACACTCACACACACCACATACATCCTTGTTTGTATGACGACTCCTGTTATTTTATTAGATATGTACATCTTGTGATCTGACCAACCATGGTCTTGTCATCTTTAAATTTAATAAAATGTGTAATAAGGGGGTAGGGGAGAGGGGAGTGGAGATGTGCAACATAATTAATTTGTGTGTATTAAAATATTATGTATATTAAATAGTATGTAAAAAGAATATAGCTTCAAATTTAGGCAACTTGTACATCAACAAAAATTTTCACAACTTCTCACTAATATGTTTTATTTCATTATACTTTCTTTTCATCTTTTAGATGCTACCTAGTGTAAACAAAGTAGCGGTTATTTCATGTGGCAAAGTTGTAAATGACAATCAAATGAAGGATTTATTTTTTCAAAGTAGTGTATTTGATTATGACAATTTTTAGTAACTAAAATCAGAACCAAATCAGGAAGACAAGTTAGATCCTCTACAGTATGATGTAGCATTTTGCAAAGAAACATTTTTTGGCTATCATGGTGTTTAAATTTGCTTAGGGAAATAAGGCAGATGGAATTAATAAATTTTGAAAAAAAATTCACATTAGTTTTCAACAAAAATATACGGAGTTATATGGAATACAAAAAAGAACTAATTATAATTCTAAAAATTATTTCATAATATATTCAATAGTTGTGTGAATAGTAAAATAGTGTTAATTTGAGAAAAAAAATTTTTTTTTAATCTTCTACTTTAAAATTTTCATAATATAATTATAATATTCAATTTTTTGAAAACTTTACCTTTAATTCCATTCCCCACATTTATTACTTTTTTTTACAATTTCTTTCCCCCTTTTATGCCCTCCCTAATTTATATTTAACAAAAATTTATTAAATTCTAGTTTGCACAGTGAGGACTGTGACTCTAGACCTTGATGTGCTAAAAGACTATGTGGTATAGAATATGTGGCAGAACCTTGTTAGGGGCGCATACAAACTCACATGCAAATCAAGTGAAAAGTAATTTAATGTATTTGAGATATAGTCTGTAAATTTTAATATGTAATATTCACTATGTCATGAAAACGGTGGCAGTATACTCATATTTACAGTATATGTTGTTTTGTTACATGTTTTATAAAATCCATGAAATGAACAATTTAAACTTTAATTTTTAAATTACCTTAAAGTGTCACAATATAGATAAAGAAAGCCTTCATTAGTTTAAGAACATGTAATTTAATATCCGTTAATCATGATAGTCCTAGTAATATTTTAACTCTGCTTCATTACTCTGACAATTAATTTAACGAGAGTTTTAATGATATCTCGAGGGCATATCAAAAGAAAAGAATAAGAAGACACAGTCAGTTTTTAAAACAGCTTTGTCTCCCTGTCAGCTTTGCCTTCACATTTGACATAGATACAGAAAATTATTGTTATATTAGTGAAAGATGTAATACTACAATATTAAGCTCACAATTACTGTAATAATTGCAAAAAAATTCCCTAAAATATTGTGCTCTAAAAATAAATAAATAAAATTTTTAAAATGTTGCTTTTTAGAGCAACACATCTACAAAGTAGAAACAAATAAGTATTATTTTTAATTAAATTGTTTTTGCATTTTAAATACTGAATCTGTTCAAGGAATAATTTAACAACCTAGTTTTTCTTCTTTAAATTCCAATAATTAAAATTTAAAAGTGCAAATGATTGTGTTTTAAACTTATAAGAATAGTAATGTAAATTATTTTATTTGTGTTTGGAGTCAAAAAGTAAAAACGTTTTTAAGGCATAATCTGTGTTTGTCATTAATGTAAACATTCTCGGTTGTGAAGTAGTGCACAAAGATTTTATAAGAAAGATATTCTTGAAAGCTGAAAGCTTTATAAAACTGTTGAGTGGTGACAGAATTTCACAAAATTAAATGTCATCATGTTGTTTTATCGTCCCAAGTATCATGCTTTGCTTCCATTGTGTGTCTGGTTCTAACTTTTTATTTTCTTGCTGTTTATTTCTCTCATAAGAATTAATTAAATAAAGTTATTTGTTTTGTGACATTAGAGTAATTGAAGATCTTTCAGCACTCGCAGAACTCATCCTCCAAGTTAAAACTAAGAAAAAAGTGCATAAATCATTTGACAGTGAAAACTTCATTTTCTGTCTATCCACAATTTTGTTTTTATATAAAAAAAAAAATTATATCTTTGAAATTACATTATATTTTAGATAATTCAGTTTGATTTTGTATACACATTTGTAATGTAATAGTTTTGTGTACAACAACTTTAGACTTTATTCGAAATATTTTTAAAATAGCAGCCGCTTAAAATTGTTAATGTCACATATCTAAAAGACCATAACGTAACAAAATATTTACAAGGGACAAAATATTTTACAAAAATGTTATCTAGCTCAAACGATAACCAAATTACTGTCAAAAGATTTAAAATTTAATTTTTGGTAATTGTCTACAACACTAAAAAGTAAATAAGGTTGATAAATAATAACCTACCATTTTAATAACTGTCTAATAAAGTTACAAAAATTACAAAATTGTGCAATTAATTTGAAGTAAAATACAATAATTATTTTTATTTCATAGGTTGGCAATGCAGAATATCAATACAAAATTAATTAAAGTTTTTGAATTGTACATTTTATAAATTATTTTATTAGGTTAGCTACATAGTTTATTAGGTATTTTGTATGGTTTGTATTGTTACTGCTAAGTAGTGGAAGTATTTATTCTTTAAATTTATGTTAACCTAAGTATGATTAGTGAATCATTGTAGTTAGGCTGTACTTATTTACCACCAAGGAATACGCTGATAAAGTTTTTACTTTGTGTGTGTGTGCAATGGTAATGATACACCTGCTGCTGTAGAATATGAAAGACATTATTCCAACCCGCAGGATTCCAGATACTAACAAAATTGGTGGGATATTTCAAAAACTTCAGGAAATTGGTTCTCTTCCCAATTTTCATATTAAGTACAAACGTTGGATACAACACCATGTCGAATGTGGTGAAATATTAATTGGTGCTTGTGACGTAGTCCAACTTTCAAGAAGGGTTGAAGTTTCACAATCTATGGTGTGGAAAATACTTGATCAAAAGAAGTTGTATCATTATCATAAACAACCAATTCAGCATCTACATCCACCAGACGGTCTACGTTGTTTGGTATTTTACCATTGGTTGAATAGATCCTCAACTTTATAAGAACATTTTATTTACCGACAAAGCACATTTCACTAGTGATGATGTCAATAAGTTACCCAATAAACACACTTGGGCAGAAATCAATCCCAATTCAGTGGTGGAATGCATCTTTCAGCACACATTTATTGTGAATATCTTATTTATTTCTGAAGTTATAAATTTTTTGGTAAAAACAAATTGTGGGATAGCCAGAAAACGACATGTTTCTTAATAAATGTTTTATGAACTTTTTTCTTTGTTTTCACTTGGAGAATGAGCTCTGAGAGTGCTGGTAAAACTTCGTAAAACACCCTGACTATTTATATTAAGTATAATATAGTTTTGGCATTCTAGCAGTTACAATTGTTGTTAAATTTTGTTTAAATATGGTAACCAAATTATTTTTACCATAACATTATCAAATTCATTAACCATCAAAATTGTTCAAATACTTCCAAAATCATGGCTGTTGTAATAGTTTTGCCCATTATTTTGTAATATTTCAACTTACAATATCTAAAATTTTGTCATAATGGACTGATCATGATTCTGATTTTAATGATAAACTTTACCTTTTTTATTAAAAAGAAAAACTTATTTACAGCCAGAATTGAAATTTCAGGTCTTGTAAGTATTTAAAACTTTAATAGTAGTATATAAAATTTATAAACAAATAGGCCTACTTAGAAACAAAGGATGGTAAATAAATATAAAAAAGACAAACACATTAATATCTCAGTTTTCAGTTTGTGTAATCTACATAACCTCCAAACAACTATATATTTCTTTTTGAATGGAAATTTGATTTCCTTACATCAGTAAAATGTAACTCCTTGGCGAGATTAATTTTCAAAATGATATGGTAATTTATTGGTATATTTGAGTATTGTATCATATTTTTTGTACATTTTTTAAATTTATTATTATTATTTTTAATAGATCATAATCACATATTTCAGTCAACAACCAATTCAACATGATTAGTGAAAATTTTAATCTTTTGTTTATTCAAAATAACTTGTGATGTAATTAATTTTCCCCATGATTAAAGTATGCGAAACTGAAATATCTTTCACTATTGGTAGTTATTGAAAAATTTATCTTAATTAAGTGAACCAAAATAAGTTCCTATTTAATAATCAAGGATAATTATGTACCTAATAAAAAGCAATACTTTAGAGCACCCCTTGTGCTTTTTAATTGACAAATGTTTACAGCCCCTCCCTCCCCTCTACTTACCAATGAGTTGAGTAAGAGCGATGAATTAAAATCACTTCTCATTGTTGTTACATCTTTCTTCACTCTTACATTAAATAGAACAGAAAATGCTTAAAATTTGCTTTTACTGTATTAACAAATAAATGATGAAATCCAATTAAGCAGACAAAAATATAATAATATATTGCTTAAATTCTTTTTGCTTATGCTAAAAGTTCTGTAAACAGTACTACTTTTTTTTTTTTTTTTTTTTTTTTTGGATATTTTTATAAATTCGATAAGTCATTCTTGTAAACCAAATGTGATTAATGCCTAACATGTGAAAAGATACACAAAAATTTTCAATTACCAAAAAGTAAAAGTAAATAAAAAACACAGCTATTGTGCATTTGAATAAAATACCACTTGGGGAGAAATAATAACAATAAATAAATTCTTTGTTAGCGGTTTGATCCTTCTATTGTGATTGTGATCAGTATTCCTTCAGTTTTCAGGGGCAATAAATATTATATAACTATCGAAAGATATATAACTCTGAAATGATGACAGCTTCAAGGTAATCAAAATTATATATCTACCTATGTTGGGCCTTGGTAGCTGGTGGTCCAATTGTTTTTGGAAGTGTATATGATCCGACAACTTTTTATATTTTAGTCTAATTCACCTTCATACAAGTTATAATGTGAAAGTTTAATCAAGTGAAATCATAAAATATCTGAAAAAGAAAAAAAAAAAAAAACAAAACAATGTAACTCTTATGTAAATAATAATTTATTGATTTTTTAAATATATGAAATTTTAAACTATTTTAATTCATATAAATAAATAAAAACATAAAAAGTAGTGAGTGTTTTTATTTTGGATCAAATAAAAACTTCTAATGGGAAACTCTTCAATAGTTCAAAGTTCATTTTTCATTTGAATATGTATTTTTAAATTTTTTTTATTATGCTTTGTTTACACTATTACATTTAATACTTTGGAGTATATACTTTTATTTGTAGTAGGAACACCCGCATCATGCCTTTGAACCATACAGTAATGTATTTGAGTGCTGCCATAAAACGGAAAATAAAAAAATTAAAACTTCTACATACATCATTTAGACGGACTTTATTCCTAAATTTTATAATTATGGGTAGTCCAGTTTAACTGTAACTGTGTATAAGCATACAGGCAAAATGATAAATGACCAAGTTAAAACAGAACCTCGTTTTGACTAATCAATTATACAATAAATGTAATTTGCAAGATAAATACATTTAGTGTATGAAATTATGTATGTAAGTTTATCCATAATATCCCAACATCAAAGTATACAATATTACAGACCTAGAAGCTTACAAGGTTTTAGACTCTCTTGTTGTTATACTTTATCGTTTTGTTAAGTAGGTCGATCCGTACTAATAGCATTAAATCTGTACTGATCTCAAACGTACAGCCTATATGCTTTATATAATATGGTAACATTAATAATATTCATAGCACCATATATTGATTTTTTCTTGTATGGTTAAATATTATACTTGATACGACAATACAATTTAAAACTATTATTGCTCAGCATATTTATTGAGGAACATTTATTAACTTTAACCAAATGAATTGAAATACAACTTTCCGCAAAAAAACATTTTATTTTCGCAACAGAAATACAAGACGACATTTCAATGACAAACTCATCATTTTCAGCTGCTGCATGCACACAAACCCTACTGACAGTGGAATGTGTATCTATCAGTTAGTCCATTGCCAGTAGGGTTTGTGTACACAAATTGTATTTGCGTTGTACAAATAAAGTGATATGTTGTTTAAAGTTGTGTTTTAATTCATTTGGTTATTGAAGTTTCGGCAAGTTTAGTTCATTATTTATTAACCTTGTTAGAAGAATATTAACGTAATTTCAAATAAATATAAATGGTTAGATTATAATGGTTTGTATAAAGGTTTTAAAATAATAGAATTGCAATGTTATAATTGATATGTTATTCTTTATTTTCAGGTGTCCTACTACGTTGTAGATTCACCCCGGAATGAAGGGAAAGATTTTTTCGAAATTAATTTACAAACGGGCGAAGTGTTTACTAAAGTTGTGTTCGATCGGGAAAAGCAAGGTGCATATGCGCTTGAAGTAGAAGCAAGAGATAACGCTCCATCTGCTAGACCAAACAGCGTCGGACCTAATTCAGGTAGGGGTCTTCTTATATACCACTGCATGTTATACTCATGTTTATTTTATTTTTAGGTTACAATTATTTTAAAATGTTAAATTTTCATAATTGCTGTGGTTTTTATTTAATGTGTATATGATAACTATGAATTATAACCATAAATATAACCATCTATATTAGAACCATAACTATTTGTAATAGGAACTTCATTTGTATTGGAAACTGTTCTAGAAATATTTAATGATTGCTTATCACTGGTTTTATATTGGCACTTAGTTCTGTGTTTTGTCTAGCATACTGCACAGTTGTACAGTAAATTGTTGGAGATAATCTGGCTGAATCCACTTTTCGTGTTGTAAAACATACTTTTTAACATGTTTGATTTCATATATGTAATAATAAACTAAACCAACCATTATTGCTTGAACATTCCTCAGTCCAATGATGCTTAACCCTTTGGGTGCCACGGTGACGATCTATCGTCACAATTTTTTCGTGCGAGAAATGCCACGATGACGATCTATCGTCACCATTTTTCCGTGCGAGAAATGCCACGGTGACGATCCATCGCCACTGCGTATTTCGTAGTTTAATTAATTTATTTGTAATCTGCTATATAGTATTTCGGTGTTTTAAAATACTTTGTGGTATATCCAGTGATATTCAGTGGTGGAAAAAATTTTGTTTTAGCTAACTAAACAGATGACAACAATTACTGATGCACAAAATCAGCTGTTGTCATTTTCACTTGCAGGTTAGAAGTGTACGGTACTGATATTATTGTGTGTTGATATTATTTTCTCACTACAGTCATCAGTTTTTTTTTGAAGTTTGTTGTTCGTGTTATTTTATTATTTGTTTGTTGAAGGTTATTATTTTAGTTATTACAAGTTTAAAGTAGTATTTTGGATAATATATTGCTTTGAAATGGCGGAAGAAAATCTAAGAGGTAGCGAAGTAGACAGATTACTTTTAGGTTATTCAGACGATGACTCTTTAGCCTCTGAAGATGATTTGTTACATTTATTTGGGGATGACAGTGATCTAGACCCGTTATATCAACCAGAAAGTGATAGTGACAATCAGTTTAGTTATAGTGATATTGATTTAAACTTAGATTAACCTAGTACATCAGGTAAACAAAATAGGCCTAGGATAGGTTGGGATAGGTTAGTTCTGAGATAAAAGTTTTTTGTTTGAGTTTGATTTCCAACCAAATAATTTAAAAATTTGGTCACTTATAGAAAACAGTATATAGATAGAAAATAGCACACTTCCCATATATAAAATATTTTTGGTTTGTGAGGTAAAAAAAAAAATGTAAATTTTTTTTTTCTAAATTAGGCTATCTAAAGTTTGGTTTTTAATAAATAATTTTTTTTTACATATAGAATCCAACTTATTTACAAATATAATTGTAGCCTAGGTAACACTGAACATTTTGACACTAAATTTGTTAAGATATCTTGTATACAATTTAATCTGTGTCAATTATAACAAAGTTCTCCAAAAAACCATTTATACCTGTGGCATTTTTGGGTGAGTCTGTGCATTTTAGATGTGTTACCGAATTTTCCAGTTATGAAAATTTTCTTGTGGCACTCAAAGGGTTAAACACAAGTTTCATTTTATTGCTTATATCTATAAACACTAAAGTGAACAGAATAACTTTCACTAGAACAATGATTCATAAATATCAACAATATTTTTTAACGTATAACAGTGCTATCGTGAAAAAAGAATTAATTTTATCATAACTAAATTTTGTGATTACAGTTGACCAATTAAGTAACTATTATTACATTTTTTTAATCATCAAAAACCTAATTTTATACTTCTACAACAGCTTGCAAATAATTCCCAATAATTGTAGAGTTCTTTAAGAATAATTACTGTTGCAATTTATCTAGTTGAAATAAAAATAATACGTCATAGAGGCTTTGAGGACATCTCTGGATACTTAAATTCTTTTCTTTAAGTTTGTAGTTTTAATGTGATTCTCATTTGGACCCCACCATGATTATGAAAATAACTTTCAAGATCATTGTTTATTAGATTATTATTTGCTTGTTGTATTTACTATAAGAGTATTGTAATATTGCTGCTCAACTAAGTGCAATATTTTCTGTTTTTTTTTGGGGAATTTTCACAGATATTTAGTGGTCATTTATACTAGTTGCTCGTGGGTATAAAGAGAGTGTGAACTAGGTAGTACAGTTAGATTGCCAGCTGAACTTTGTATCAGCAGCAAAAGCGTTTATGATCAAGTGGAGCTACTGTCCAATATAATTTTGAAAGAATTCCCCTGAAACTGAGGAGGTCTCAGTGAACTTAGGATTCCAAAAATTAAAAGAAAACATTAGAAAAGTAAAGAATACAATCAAATCCAAATTACTAATACTGTACATATAAGGAAAATAAATAAATAAGTTTATTACAAAGGCAGGATAACATATTAGGATAGTGTTGAGGGAGAAAATATTAAATTGTAAAATGAAAAATGTGTTTTTGCTAAAGTGTTTGTTGTTAATATACTTTTCAAATGACGCATCACTCGGTCATATTATAATTAACTTTATAATGTTATTTTTAATATGGTGACCAAAAATAAATATCTTTTTAAATATACTAATTTTAACATAAAAATAATACAGTTGGTCTTAAAACAATAATGAATATCTATATTGATATTGCCTATGTTATTTTTCCTTGTGCACTGAATGACACATTTATCTTGTCTTGCTTATTTATTCAGAGATTAATAAATAGGCTATTCTCTATGGCCAAGGAGGTTGGTATAACATTTTGGTATATCTATAATATAAAGCAATAGCGCTACCAAAATGCATATTTTATATTAATTTATATTTGTTTATTTATTACAACCGGTCCGGGATACCCGGAGATCTGACTTAAAGGGGGCTGACTTAATAAGGTTGTACTGTACTTAGAAATGTAAATCGTGACATATAAAACAGATTAAATAATAAACTGTAGTATATTTAATATATTCACATCTGCAAAGTATTAAAAGGGAGAGAGTCAACTGGAATTTTAACAGAGGATTTAGTAAGGAAGTGGTAGTGGGTTCAGGAAATTTTTCTCAATTGAATGCCACATTATAGTTTAGGTAGTCAGTTGTAAGGCTCTTTTTGGCCAAGAAGGTAGTACCTTATCAGATGACTGATTATTGTAAATAGTGAAATTGTATGTTTGTGTGTTTTATGCTTGTATGTATTGTGTGTGATCCCAATAACTTATAATTTAATTTAAATTAAATAATGTAAATAGAATTAGGAATAAACAATTGGATATAAGATGAGCATATTCAGTGCCGGATTAAGCACTAAGCAGACGAAGCGGCCGCTTTGGGGCCCCCGAGGGATAAAAAAAAATTAAAATAGTATAAAATAAAAAATTAAGTGAGAAATGATGGTCTGAAACTTTAAGTACTGTATCATAAAATCAAATAAGTGGGGTAGTGGAAGGTCTCAGAAATGCATAACGTAACGATTAATGAAACAATAACTTTGACCGTTGATAGGCTTCCTTGCCTATCTCGCTTTGGGGCCCCAAGGTTCTTAATCCGGCACTGAGCATATTGCAATTAAAGTAGAATACAAATTGTATACTCTTAATTCTTAGTATCATAATTCAGAAATGGAATTAAAGTAACCAGGAAATGTCCAATTATAGTTATTCATACACTATAATAAAATTTGCATACAAATGTGTAATATTAATTAATTCTAAAATTACAATAATTTTTTGCATGCAAATTATACAGTTATACAAATTGTTTATACTTTTGATTTGTTATCAATCATTATTGAATTTAAATTATCGTTTTAAGCTATAAATTAAAACTGAAAACGTAACAAATATTGTATAACAAAAATACATTACTGTAATATATTGTGTTTTTGTTATTCATAATTATTACTGTAGCTCATTGTCAACCAATTTCAAATACTGTATTTCAGAAATGTTTATTTGTCCAAATCTTTTCGCATTTTTTAAAGGGAAAAAGAATATCATAGTTAGATAAATGCCCATGATATTAGTTTTTAGTAAACATAAAATACAAGTTCCTTATCTTGCCTGGTATGCAATATATTTTCAACTTCAATATTTTTTTTGCTCAGGAACTTTATCTTCCATTAGAACCTGAATGAATGTTTTCCTATGTTTGTAAAGAATGGGATAGAAGAAGTGAACAAAAGATAAAAAAGTAAATAGAGTTAGAGTTTACAATGCACAATATAGAATTTCATATTTACTGTGACCTAAATCTTACGATATCTAATATTTATGGACAGTTTTAGCCAAGTGACCCTAACTGTTTATGTTTTCACATGCTTGACAGATTAAATCTGCAGAAATTATCTACTTCTTCCGTCTTCCTATGTATACTATATTATAATTATTTTTTAAAGAGAAAAATCATTTTTAAATATTGTACATTGATATATTTTTATCTATTATATAATAAAGTACTGGGCTATTTATATTGTAATCACATATTTCCTCAAGGGAAATAAAATCAAACTCATATACTTTCTAAACTAAATGACTAATATAATAATAAATAGGAATAAAAAATAACAATCAGAATTTCAAGAACAATTTTTGCAGTTATAGAATTGAAAAATAAAATAAAATTCTGTGTAATGAGTGTCTGTAAAATGCCTTTACCTGTTAACTGTGCTCCCATTACTGGATGTTGTAGGTTGACAAGGATGCTCCTCCCATTATCCCAACAACCTCTGGTCTTGAATTACTTGTTTTGCTCTAAAGGCATAAAAATTTGCCAAAATTAAACTTAGCTTTTTGGATATCCACAAATAAAATAGTTTTCGAAAAAAATCAATTCATATCTAACAGGTGCGATATTTGTTTGAACAATGAATAAATGTCTTCTTAAGTGATTTATTGTCATTTGGCCTTATTGTTCTCCGTCAATTGATCTGGCTCTAGTGGGGCTCATAAATATTCTTTACTTAATTAAAATTATATCAATAAATTAAATAATTTAAACTATTACTCAAAAGGAGATATTGATGCATTAAGTGTATATACAAGTAATAGTTTATTTATAGAAGGAGAAAATTCTAATATCACTCATTGAGATTGTCAAATTTTTTTTTATTGTAACATGGGTAGTTATGGATTTTAACTAGGCCATTTGTTTAACCTACTAGGTCAAAAGCACACCATTTTGACAACTATGGCGTGGATCTCTGACTCTTCATTATTTAGTGAATCATCCCAAAAACATTGTCTAACCAGCCAATGTATAGAGAATCTGCTTAATATTTTAACTTACAATTAATAAGCAGAGAACTTAACAATATTATTCAGAGATGATCACTAGACACGCTTAAACCGTAGTTTGATAGTGAAACCCTACTCTGCTGTTTTAATGAAATACATGCCACTAATCACGTTAGATTACCGTACTGGAAAACACAATTCATGGTGAGTTTGGTTGAAGAGCAGCCATTAGCGTTGTAAGTCGGAAAGAAAATGTGATGTGGAAGACCAACGATTGGTCAATGGTATCTGTATGCCTTAGATTGACAACCAGTAGAATGGTAAGCTCATTGATTCAACCAGAATCCCAACCATGATCATGAACCCTTCATATGTTTTAACAGTCTGATAAATAATCACACAATTTATGTTATTATATAGAATAACTTGGTCAGTATTAATCAACTGAATGTGTTTAAGACAAGTAATTTAATTAAAATTATTAGTTATCATTAATTTCATAATCCATTACTGATATATTGAGTATTTACATATTTAAATCTTTCATTTATTTTACGAATCATGATAATACATTTAGAATTATATGAGTTAATCACTGTGAAAGAAAACATTTGTGGATTGGGCAGTCTAAAACTTTGCTCTAATAATTAAAATTCTTAAAAATCAATTTTTATAATTTTCTCTGCAAATATATTAGGTTTATTTCCAGTTATTTAAGGTACAAATTGTAAATAAAAAAGAGTTAAATAAAAATCAACATACAAAAATAATTATTTCAAGTGAAAAATATCGACCGGGATATTATATCAATAAATATTTCAATGGACCGGGAATCGAACCCAGGACCTTTGGCTTTACGCGCCAACGCTCTACCAACTGAGCTATCCTCTATTTGGTAGAGCGTTGGCGTGTAAAGCCAAAGATCCTGGGTTCGATTCCCGGTCTAGGTCGTATATTTTTCACTTGAAATAATTATTTAATCAATAATACTAGCTTGGTAAAACAATGTATAAGCGTTAAAATCAATAAATTAATACAAAAATACATGAGGATATTTGTTACTTTTAAAAGTTTCCAGGTAATAATTTGAAATTATATAAGATGAGGAGCCTTTTCCTTTTCCACTGTACTACTATTGGTTCTCATTTAAACTGTGTTGTCCGTTTAAAACTTAGTAAAACTCTATAACATTAATTTTAATCTATGTCAATTATAGGACAATATGCTCAAATAAAAAATAGATGTTTGATAAACAAAGCTAAAATTCTTATATTTTTACAAAAAGCATGCAATTTTTGCTTTCAAGTGTGTTTTTGGTTTCTACTTTAAACATTCTGAAACAAAAACTTTGAATATTGATCTTTAATTCTGTACGAAAATAAGACCATTTAGAAATGTAGGAACATAAGGTGTTAGCATTATGCTTTGCTAACACCAGATATAAAATTAATGTTAATTTTGTTATAAGATCGGTAAAATAATAATTAATAATGTATAAGTATGATTATTTCTTATAACTTTTGGGATTTAAAAAAAGAGTGAAACATTTTTAGTTTATTGTCTTTGTAGTGTTTAGTAAATAAGTTTACATAAAATAATATTAGTGTATGGAAACAATTTTAATTTAAGTAAGTGATAACAGATCTTTTTCGTATGTTGTAATTTTGTCAATATTAAAAAATAAAGTACGTTTAAATCCTGAATGAAGGTCCATAGACATGATTTTATCGTATGTAATTCTATTACAAATCTCTTAATCAAACATTTAGTTTGACTTATATACCAAACATTTCCAGTGGATGTACACTTAACAATGCTAAGTAGACATACTTGATATAAATATAAACTGGATTAATAAATAAACGAGTAGCTAAGAATATTAAATGTGTTATACATTTAACAGTTAAATATTAATTTTAATAATAAGGAAATTAATATGTGTATGTTTATTTTAAAATCATGGTTTAAATCATGGCCATTGATGGTAATTTTAGTTAATGTTAAGGACTTGTGTTTAAATATTACCAAATATAAGTTGCTTTACATTAGCTTATGAAACTGAAAAGGTTATAAAATCAACTTAAGTTGAGTTTACACCTCACTTTATTAACTGTCCCCACGACTACAGAAAAACAGTTTTTAAGAAGCACACTAACAATAAAAATAAACTTCTTAATTGCTATTTATTGATTTATTATAACTTAATATATTACTGTTTATATAAATATTTGGAAGTAAATGAAGCAGATGCAATTTGCCACTGTTTGAGTCACATTTTAACCACCTTTAAATCAGTATTGAATATTGTCAGATACTGGTTTATAAACAGAGTGGATTTTAATGACAACTGCCAATAACAGTTCTGACTCCTGTTTTTCAATAATTTTTTCAGGACATATCAAAACAACATTTCCTGTCTTGACCCCCTAAAAATTATTAAATTAATTTGTTAGGTTGTATAATGATGTTTTATTAATAACACTAATTTTTACCATTGATTTTGGTAAATCCAATAATCTGAAATTATGTTATAAACATTGTATATCTCTTCATCCTAGTCTATTGTTAGGTCACAGTATTTGAGTAATTGCCTTAATGTGGTTTTATAGAAATTTACTGATGAAACCATAAATCTATGTTCACAAATCATCACTCCAAAACTCTAGAGTATAAATAAAGTGTATACAATACATAATTTAAAAAAAACAAAACATTTTGATTATGTTTTTATGTTAACATTGCTTGTTGTAATTTATACAAAGATTTTATCTTAATGTGGTTGTTATACATTAAATATAGGACGAAGCTATAACAGGAAAGTTGTGTTGTTCTGGGACAGAGATGGGTAAAATGGGATGAGATATGAAATGTTCATCACTATGCATAGGCACTCAGTTCTAAGTGATCCCTTAGGATTTTGAAATATTGGTAGAACAATACCTCAGCATATGCCTCAATATATATATAGTGGCATTTAACTGCATGTAAAAAATGTTTCTGTAATTATGTTTTAAAATATTATTTTTATTATTGTAAGTAAACTTTTATTTACTAAAACATTTACTATGGAAAGAAGACAATAATTACAGGGCAAAAATGGTTTTTGCTATGTATTTATGATTTTTATTAAATTGTTACATTACATATATATTTTTTGAGACACATAAAAATTTAGAATAACATTTGAGTAATACTAGTATGTACCCTAATCCTAGTTTTTTAGAATAATAATAAAATTAAATTATACTACTAAGGACAAATAAAAAGTGCCATAATTAATTTTTTAAAAGAAATTTAGGTTATTCTACTGGCTAACCTGTGTAACAACCACTAGTGTATAGACGCCTATATACTAAAAAACAAAAAAAGCTGTTATTACAAGGAAACAAAAATGTATTATAGTGCCATTTCCTTGTCATTATAAATATTTTGTTATTCCCAAGAAATACTAATACATACATACACACACACTCATAAAATTTACTAAACAAAACTAAGTAATCTTTTTTTTATTTCAAAGTTATCACAATACATAGGAATCTTGTAATATTCAAGCTTTGCAACCAACAATGTAAATTTCTTTGGAATTGCCAAACCTTGACGATAATAATTATATAAAATCCGGAAGATGATTAAATAAAATAAAGTGCCAGATTTTAAAAAGAATTTTTATAAATTTCAAGTCTGGGTTTGGAATTTAATAATTAATATCATTTACCTGTCAATAAATGAACTATTTAGCATCTTCTTTTTTGTAATTTATTTACCATAAAATTAGTATTTTATTTTTAAGACCAATAATTTGAAAATTGGTGTAATAGATTATTTTCAGTATTTAAAAAAATAAGTTCCAACATAAATGTTATTTCTTTTTATTTGTGGGTATTCAAAAAGCTTCATAAATATTCAAAAATTGCACTAGTAAATGACATCTGGAATATCAAAGTTTTAATCAACAGATTATTTTTCCATTTCAAATGTATTATTATGTTAATTAATTCCAGTGTTTCATTATATATATGCTAATAAATTTCCAAGAAAAGCAGTTCTGAATACGCAATCATTCCCTTTTAAGATTTTCACATTAAGATAAACCCTATATACAATTTATTCATGCGAAAAGTAAGGTGAACTTAAATAAAGTTAAGTTAGTACAGTATAATTCATCCTGTTCCATATCTTTATAGATCCATTTCCTATAGAATACCATTTAACCAAGCACTAAGAGAACAAAATGTTATCCATGGAACATATATTAAGAGTGGGTAATAAATCTATTTTCCAATATCCTACGATATCTTGATCAAAGTCCCTTAGCAATGCGTCCAAGTATCCAATGTAACAATACGTTTCCAGTTCTGGTCATTCAGCACAACTTATGATTTATTTCATGTGAAACAGCTGATAAGAATACATACAGTTAATAAAAAAAAAACATCAATTTTATAATGACATTATGTAGACTTTTATCTTTGGATTCTTATTCTCTAAATAAAAAAAAATTAAAAATTTTAATTTAAGTGTTTTATTTTTCAAAAAACAGACACATATTTGTTTTTAAATGATTACCTTAATTTGCCCATCAGCAATCTTCTTTTTTCAAATAATTACTAGTTTTGACAGAGTACTATCGTCATCAGATATTCACTAAAGTTGTTTTAAGAATGAATGTGCAACTAAAATTAATTTCCAAATAATTTCCGTGATGTTAAAAACTAACACATGTTGTATAAAATGATAAAATGTGAACACACATCACATACACAATTGTAACCTTAAACAAAAACGTTATAAATTAAACATAAAAGTTGGTGGGTCCCATTGTTTAAGAACAGTACTTTTTGAGTTACAGAAGTCTTTATCTAACACAATCTTGGTTGTTACTATATTATATTGTTTTTAATTTAATAAATACAAGGAAAACACAAATACAATATTAAATTTAGTTGTAGGTTAACAAATGGTAAACAGTAGCTCTGAATCTACAAAGAAATAACAATCTTTAAGTTATTTTCTACTTTTAATGATTAATTTGATTCTATTTTCAAATATATTTGGTTAATTAGTAGCAAAAAATATATAAAGTTAAGAAGAAGTTAACTTATATTTCTCTGTAAAATAAAAACTCGAACACAAGTACACACAAAAATTACGTTTGTTTTATCAAAAATGTTTCAACGACAAAGTTGCCATCCATCCTCAGTGATACATGAGCTACAATAACAAAACTGGATGGCGACTTTGTAGTTGAAACGTGTTTGATTAAATAAACGTAATTTTTGTGAGATCTTGTGATCGAGTTTTTGTTTTACATAATATTATCTCGCAAGTCAAGCTCAATATTTTATTTATTATATTTCTTTACTAAAAAAATGAAAATTTTTGATTGACTTTTGGTTTATCAAAGAAATAAGAAATATCGAATTACTGATAAAAAGTCACACTTAATAATGATTAAAAGCTAATAATAATAATAATTACTAATTTGTTTTATGTTTTAAAATCAAACAGTATTAAATTTTGTGAGTATATTTTCAAATTCATAACAAATTCATATATAAATCATTTAAATTGCATTTCAAGTTTGTTTGTTTGTTGATTTCAAGGGTATAAATCATGTGACTCTAATTATTGTTTCCTTAATGAAGGGTTCAGTACTCCATTTTAGAAATATTTTGTATAACTTAGAAATTCCGTTAAAACTGATCCGCTTGTTGTAATTTAATACTAATTAATACCATTACTACTGTTTTTTCTAGTGAAATAGTTGTCAGATCATTTAGAGACAGTGAACTAAAATTGAGTAATATAAATAAATCTACTACTGTTGTTCAAACATAAGTATAGAAAACAATTTAGTATGTTTCCACTAAATGCTATTTATTTAAAATAAGTTTTATTTTGAGTTGTAGTGTTTATGTGCTTGAGATCAATCATGAAATTAACTAAGGGTTATTACATAATATTAAGTTTCTTTGAAAAGCCTAATCGATTAACCAAATTAGGTTCCGATCTAATTAATATATATTTTTTTAAAAGATAATTAAATTCTGAATGGAAAGTAGGCCTATATTATTATTTTTGGCAGTTTTAAAAGGTTAAAATTTAGTCCCAGCTCAATATACTGAGTGATTTTAACTGACACACTCTTAAGAGAAAAGGAGTGTAAAATCTATCTTTAAATGGAAATCTGTTTATCTTATTGTGTAGTTAAAATATTTATCCAAAATATTTCATAAGTATTACAATATCATGAAATAGAAATCTTTTATCTACATTTGGAAAATGTTTACATATAAAATATATAACAAATTAATTATTAAGCTAAACAACATAGAGAATTATCTGACTATGTCCCAATTTACTTGGCTGTACTGAGAATGCATGACAATAGTAGCAGATGGTCCAATATCCCATGCTTCCAACCACCATTCTTTGTTTACATGTGACTACTATTGCACCTGTCACTCATATTAGAATTCAGTTGTAAGCTAACATGAAACATGAACAGTGTAGTACCAATTGTTGAATAAAAACAAGTTTTACACTCCCTTGCTAATGAAGGGTTTAACATAACTCAAATAATAATGATTTGAATTTACCCCTAACCACAATCACTAGAAACTTTAAAATAAAACACAATTATCCGATTAATTGTTCATTATTTATTATTTCCGCTAAATGCCCTGATGTACATTTCAATAACATGGTTATCATCATCAGATGGTCTTGCTTATAAACCCAAAGTAGTTAGGGGCAAATTCGAATCATTATTGTGAATTTCACCACAGTGCTCAACAAGATTGTATCATAACTCAAATATGTTAATTTAGCAACATACACCAAATCCTATGGAAGGAGAAATATAAGGACTTAACAGCAATCCAAGAATCCCATTTTGGAACAAAACAAAATTACTGATTTTTTAAATTTTAATATTTATAACTGAAGGATATCCCTAAATATTTGTTATAAGGACTTCTAGAGAAATACAGTACACATTTGTAATTATGTATTTATGTTTAAGGGAACATATTATTATTTTATAGCTAATAAAGTTGTTTTTGTTCCAATGGTTAACAATATAAATGCATTTGAACTACTCTCAGTTCCACAGGTGATGGCAAATTGAGGTTCAACTATTGTTAATCTTTTATTAATAATAAATTATATGTAGGCCTAAATATATATAGTAACTCTTTTATAGTTATGAACAAGTGACCCATTAAAAACAAAACATTTTAATTCTTCTCATATTTAAATCTATTTTTTCAAAAATTCCACACAGACTGATAAAGTTTATTTTTAAAAGAGAAAATTTGAATTAGACTATTAGTTTATAATATAGCCACTTCAACCTATAAAATGTGGTGAAATCATTCCCTGAAGTGCTGAGTCAGTTAAGCAGCAGATCATTTTAAAAGCTCACTAAGGTCTATCTTCAGCAGTATCTCATTTTTTAAATTTGGACCAACAATTTTAGAGAAATTGCTTTCTAAATGTAACGAATTTATTATACTAGTTAAATTTGTGTCTATTTATTTTATTTATTGCCATTACGACTATTGTTATACATTCGTGTGATATTACAACTTACCTTTATCAATAGATAGTTGTCGTTTAGTTTATAAACCGACGGTCATTTTGGCTTTTCAGCCATTATCAAGTTTATTATTGGAGAAGCTTTTCTGTTGTCATGGAACACTCAATAATACACTTTCAAAAACATTTAAATAAAATTTATTTAGAAAAAACTTACTTATAAAAATCACTGAGTTCAGTGCGAAACAGTGTGCTTTTCGCAGTAGGACATGATTTTTATTAAGTATTGTTTTTAAAATAATTTTATTTAAATGTTTGTGAAAGTGTATTACTGAGTGTTCCATGACAACAGAGAAGCTTCTCCAATAATAAACTTGATAATGGTTAAATAGCCGAAACGGACATAGTTTTTTAAAACTACGACAACTGACTATTGAAGTCAGTAAGTTGTAATATCATACCGGTGTCTATTTATTTAATGTTAAAAATGATGATCTCATGTTTCATGCAATAATAGAATTTTTCTGATAATCACTCAGATTCTGGAACACTTGAAGTGATTTGATACCTTTATGAAAATCTTCTAAGGAAGGTAATAGGGTTGAGTAAATTTTGTTTTTTAAGTGATCTCATAAAAATAAATCTAGGACCGAGAAATTTGACGAAAATGCAGGCTATTCTACCGAATTTCTACTACTATTAATGTATTATAGTAAAGCCATCGAACCAAATTTTGGGTATACATTTGAAATAACTCTCCCTTCAAACTTAATAATATTATAGTTTAAACTGTAGAACAAATAAACTTTTTAAAGTATTCAATTTATTGTTTACTTGTTTCAACAAAATATTATTAGGCTACTGTTCCTAAGTATGATTAATAGTTAATTTTTCTTTAGTTTTTTCTTATGAAAAATTATTTAAAATAACCCTTTCCAGTTCATGATTTCATATCACAAATATGTGTATTATGTGTACTCATACTTTCAATTAACAAATGTATTGTAAGTATTGTTCTCTATTGAGTGAGTTGCTTTTGTATAACAACTGAACTGTACAAGCTGCTCAAGTGCTATCTAAATAATGAACCACTCTGTGGAAATGATTTATATTTCCTGTTTCCAGTTTCCAGTGTGTACGTACTATAGGGATTATTCCACTTTAGTTATTTTATTTACCTAATTAAACATTTATTTCCACCAAGTATTATTTGATTGTTTTTATTGAAGAATAAATCGAACATGGTTTTAATTCATCAGATTTAATATATTGCATTAATGATTTTTGTTAGTTTTAAATCCTATTTGTTTTCTTTTTTGAAAAATAAAAAACTTAATCATAAATGATAAATATTGACAGTTAAAAAAATACTTTAAATTAAAACCTACTTTTACACAATAAACTTAAATTGTATTTTGATAGTTAAACATATGATTAGAAAAAATACATTTTTAAAATGTTGCTTTTGTAGTACCACACATACTGGTAAAGTTTACTTTTGAAAAAGAAAATTTTGTTATTTAGTACTTTTAATATAGCCACCATTTTTTTTAAAATTGGACCAACAATTAGAGAAATTGCTTTCTAAATGTAATGAAGTTATTCTACTAGTTAAATTTATGTCTATTTATTTTATTTATTGCCATTACGACTATTGTTATACCTACATTAGTGTGATATTACAACTTACCTTCATCAATAGTCAGTTGTCGTTTAGTTTAAAAACCGACGGTCGTTTTGGCTTTTCAGCCATTATCAGGTTTATAATTGGAGAAGCTCCTCCGTTGTTATGGAACACTCAATAATACACTTTTACAAACATTTAAATAAAATTTATTTATAAAAAACATACTTAGTAAAAATCATAATGTCCAGTGGGGACAACTGTCCTTGCACTGAGATTATATTCAGTTTACAGTTGATGTAAAGTTGTCAACAAGTATCACAACATCGTTGAGATAGTTCTCAGCATACACACCAGTGTTGTTGAAATTACTGATAAGGTCATCAACCACTAAGTTCCACAATAAGGGGAAAATATTTCTCCCTGTAGACACACTCGTTTTAATGAAACGTATCTAAACAAAAATGTTTCACATCAGTACGTCAAACAACTAGTCAATAAATTCAGTAAAAATAAAAAGAGGAGTGGAAATAGAGTTCTTGATGAGCTATCTGAAATTTAAATTTTCAGTGATTTTTCTTCGACAAGTTTCAGCTGTAATAGAGTTATCAGTTAGGTCTGTGCTCAAAGTTACACAGCTGCACAAGTTTCACTGCTGTAAAATCCATAATTTACATGAGTTACATGGAGATGATTTTGATAGGAGGCTTAAATTCCGCTAAGAAACGAGTGACCTGATAATAAATAATTTAAAATTATTGGAGAACATATGTTTTCAGATGAGTGCACTTTCTTCTTAAACATTTTTGTAAATAAGCACAACTATCTCTACTAGAGTGACGAAAACAACCACTCATCCATTCCCAGTGGCCAGAAAAATTAAACTTTTGAGCAGCTATTTTCGTAGGCAGTATTGTTGGCCTATTCTTTATTGAGGGAAGTTTGAAAGGTGACACCTACCTTAACTTGTTTGAGGAATACATAAACCCCATCATATCAGATTTGATTGAGAATCTGCGAAATGAGCAGGGTCAGTAGGAAAATATTGAAAATTTAGTTTATTATCAACATGGACCTATATTAATGTAGTTGGATGGTTCACCCCCTTACATTATCGCAAGAACATATGAGTTTGGAAGCTATATTATTACAGGGAAAGAACTGGTAAACATTTCAAACAACTTCTGTGAAATTGTAGAAGCAAATGTAAGAAATCAGTAATTGTTCTGTTACAACCAGCATATTATTATATTTTTTATTTCACAAATAAGTCCAATCTTATTTGCTATTATTTAATAAAACTTTAAATATTTGAACTAACTCTTTACCCTAACATCTTGTTTTTACCAAAATAAAGAGATTGATCAATGCCTTCACAATAGCATAAATTAAAGATCGTGGGATATTTCAAGAAATGGTAATCTAATTTGATTACTTTTTCATTAAAAAATTAGTTTTTTTTATGGCCTTTAGTTAAAGGTGTCACAAAGGATAGATTGTCATTTGAAATACTAGTTGAGGGTTGTAAGGGGGTGGGATGAGTTGGAGGATTGAGCGAGTGGGAGGAGTACTTATATTTCACAAAACTAGTTCCTCTTGGGTGTATTCATGTTTTCCGAAAACTATACATTTAATTCCAGTATATTGTTATATATCTATTAATCCTTATTTGAGGTATATTCTTACCTTGTCTCTACTGCAGTTTCGGGTTATTCGCCCATCATCAGCAACTACACATTTACGTCTTTTTTTTTTGCTAAACTGAGATGCAAGTTTTAAAAGCTCCCTTAAGTTAGTCTATAAATATAATGACTTTCATGTAATTTGTACAATAAACTTGTACATAAATTTTGTAAAATAAACCATGTTTCATCAAAAAAAAAAACAAAAAAACAGATCATATCATAACTTAAAGTATATACAGGTCTTAAAATTATTGTTATGCCATTAACTGAAAACATTTTGCTTTAACATTGAAAAAGGTGGATTCTCATCATACCAATCTCTATTTCAAGTTTACACACTTAAGATAACACAATATTCCATTCCTCTTTTGGTTAGGTTCTTAATTATACCCATTTAAAATTCTAAGAAAGTAAAAACTAGAAAAGCTCTCTCCCCCCCCCCGTATTTATGTGAATGACAGTACCACCAGAGAAACAAAAGTCCTCTTTGAAATCCCTCTTTTCATCACTCTAAACAAATTTAATCTTGAATACATGCAAGATTTTGTTTTATGTCCAGAAAATAAGATAATACTCCACCTTGCAAGACTTTAGAATATTTTACCTTTATATGAATTAATGAAAGACTTCCAAGTTGTTCACCATTCGAAGGAGAACAGTTTCAGAAGAGAATAATAATTGCTTAGCTTAGTCAAGTATGTTAAGAAAAGAGATAATTAATCAGTGGTCATAAACTTTTTTTATAATTTAGATTTAATGGAATTTAAAATGTTTTCATTACCAAGGAAAATAAACATGATATTAATTTAGAATGTTTTCCATTTGAAGGATTCGATAATCAAAATGTTGACACCATTTGGTATTGAGATTATGAAATTGTTCCTAGCTAACAAAATGCTTGTTTCTGGATTATTTTAGTTTAAATACTGAAGTATGAATGTATTTGGAAATATACTTTTCAAAATTTACACAATATTTGTAGTCTTTCTTGTTATTACATCATACTTTGAAATTTATAGTTAAAATTTATTGGATATTTATATTATACTTGGAAATTATGTTTTAAAGTTGTAAACATTATTCTAAAAAAATTAATAATAATTCTGAAAACTTTGAATAATTGGTAACATATTATTGAATTTCATTGTGGAATCGGAACATCATTAATTAAAATCTGTATAATAAAAATACCCTCAGTTTTAAATTAAATAAGCGGCTTAATTAAGATATGATTAATCAATTTTATAATATGTTGTTCAGTTTTATCCATACTAATTATTTATTTTCAAAAACAAAGTTCACATATTAATGTTTTTGAGAACAATTAGGCTGGTCTGAATAAAAACATCAGATATATTATCTGTTGAATGTGGGTTAAATTTTGGAATAAAAATTAGCATTATGTCTTTTTGAAACATTTGCATACTCTATAACATCATTATAACTAGTAATTTCTGTTGTACAGTACTTTAAAATAATAATAACACAAAAAAGTAAATAAATACAAAATACCTTTAAAATTAAATCTTTTCTTAAAGTATTAAAAGTTAACATTTTTGTTCGATGTAAATTACAAAGAAATAATTTGTCATCACTTAAAAACTGATTTTATGTAAATCAGAACAAATGAATCTTTTTATCTATACCAGGCCATTAATCCTTATACAGTTTTCTTAGTAATTCATTTTGAAAAAGGAATATTTAAGGCTAAACATCCCTGAAAAAGTTGTGTTTCTGGCCCGCTAGATAGCAGCACCTCTGCGGCAAAATTGCATTACTGATAATTTGCGTAATTATTGTCCGATTTTTGTTTTGTAAGTTATTTTGTAAATAATATCAATAAAATATTTACGCTACGAAGGTGAAACTTTTTTAGATTTTTTTATAAAAAAGTTGTTGAGCAAAAATATTATTATTATTATCATTATTTTTAATCGCAGGTAGTCATTTTTTAAATAATAATTTTAAATGAATTTTGCCGTTTTCAGATATGAAATCGGTCAAATGGTCCTATCGGAATCGTGTTTTAAATATACTATCATTATTTCTCTCACGCCCCGCGCCCCCCTTCCGCGTGGCGCACCGCCATACTGCCCAGCCGCTCTAACGCGAGGCCCCTCCTGTAGTGATGTGGTGCTAATTAGCAAAGCAGCTAATTCCAAGCAGCTAACGAACGTTAGCAGTTGCAGAGCACTCCTAACAACTAGAAATAGCTGCTTAACAATTAGCAGAACTGGTACTAGCTGATGGCAGCACCTTTCATAAACTTAGAGTTCAGTCCGTTTGTCCATTTCAATTTCTTAGATGTGGTTGTATACTTGTTGCTTCTTTGCGTTATTTGAATGTGTGCAATATATATTATAAATTACATAAGTTATTCGCCATTCTAAATAATTACTCCATTTAAAGAGTTCTACCTTTTATATGAAATGTAAAAACTATTAATCTGTTTTGACTACGTCGAAAAGTGTTTGTATATCAGATATAAATTTGTCTCAGATTTTTAAATAATATATATCACTAGTTTTAAAGAGGAAAATTATCTTTATTAAAAATTTTGTTACATATTTTATGTATGAATTAATCAATAACGAATGGTTACGTAGTAATTTATCTAGGAGACTAATTTATATTGGAAACTTTGGTTACAAACTGAAATGAAATAAAAGATGTATTACAAATCCATAATATGGAATAGTTTTGGGTTTTTGGAATAGTAATATATTACTGTTCATATTCTTCCCAGAAACAATGTACAGTTTTATTAAAAATATTAATTGTTTTAGAGTAAATTCAACGATCATTACATTTTACTTAGTACAACTTATTATAAAATTGCATTAATTTTAATTCAACCCATCCTACTTGTACTCCTTATTTCTAAACATCCAATGAAAATGAAAATGTATTTCATTTATATTTTTAAATGATATATGAAATGTTTTTTATTCCCAGTTATTCTTCACAAGTGGTAATAGAATGAACAAATCTCTGATTAAAAATTTTATGTCTTCGAAGGAAATGTTGTGATGTTATTTTAACTTTATACAATTAAATATTATACAGTTCAATTGGCAATGACAATAGAAGGTTGAGATGTTATTTCAAGGTTTAGAATGGAAAATTTTATAAATATGTTACACAATTATAACATATATCATGTTTATATATGTTTATTTATACACATAAATATAGTCTATAGTTCAATAATATACTGGATTCTTTTTATTGTTTGTTTTTAGTTATTATGGGGTTGTTATGCAACAAGGCATGGTTAATCATGTATAACTTGTGTTAACAACTGTTGATGGAATTTAATTGTGAATTCAAAAATGTTTTGATATTTCAAATCCGTTCAGTAGTTTTCGAGATACAAATGATTTAATAAAGGCGTGTCATCCCATTTCAATAAAATGCAAACGCTAATGTACGCGGGTTTATTAAATTGTGTATATTTTGGGAATTGTTGAACGGATAAAATTGTATGTTCGATTATCGCGGTGTCTTGATTCTTAATTTTAAAATGCTCTAAAATGGTGGATGTAAAACGAAACACAATAATTACAAAGAATTCACACAAACATTGTTAGTGAGTTTTTCAGGATTATTTCCATTTAACATTCATTTGAAGCTTCCTTGTATCAACCAGGCGTTTTTGTTATACATTATTAGTTTTGTTTCCGAAGTAATAATTTAAAACTTGACTTATCAAAAAGTTTGTAAATTTGTTAGTAATGTTATTTTCATTTACTACAATTTACTTTATTAATTACAATTTATTTAACAAATATGAAACATAATTTAATTTAATCAATCACTTAACGAATAACAACAAATATAAACATAATGACATGCAATAAGATGTAAACGTGGGACAAATAATACATCCCCGTAAATCACTCTCTCACATCCTCGCAAAGCTTCTCTCTAACAAAATAATCACATCCCCAGAAAAGCTTGTCTCTTACATGCCCACAAGTTTCTGTCTCTCGTAACCGTTACATCCCCACAAAACACATATTTTTTCAAAAATCAAAATCAAAATTTTCGAGAGATAACGTATTAGGAGTAATACTTATTTATTAAGCAATACACTATAAAAAAATCAGACTTCTACCTTTTATATTTACCGAGATCCCACAAGGTATCTCCAGGACGTATATCCCCAGAAAGGTACATGCGATAGTCAGAGAGAGAGAGAGAGAGAGAGAGAGAGAGAGAGAGAGAGAGAGAGAGAGAGAGAGAGAGAGAGAGAGAGAGAGAGAGAGAGAGAGAGAGAGAGAGAGAGAGAGAGAGAGAGAGAGAGAGAGAGAGAGAGAGAGAGAGAGAGAGAGAGAGAGAGAGAGAGAGAGAGAGAGAGAGAGAGATTAAACAATACTTTAATAAAATTTTTAAATTAATGACCACAAATTAAACTATATAATATTTGTATATTTATATTTGACCTGACTTATACAAAAGACTAACAAAGTCCAGACAGATAGGCCTACTGTTATTGTGCGAAGCGGACACTTCCACGAATTGATACTTGATAGATTCCACGAATCTAGCTTTAGACGATAACAGATCAAATGACTTTCTATTTAATATACGAAACATTTTTACAAGGATCTATGTTCCATCGTTTAGGCTATTTGGCCCTTGATATTTCGCCATTGAATCCCTCAAGAGGAATCTGTTTTTTTAGATTTGGTTGTTCCTGGGCAATCCATGGAGAACATAAAAGTTTAACAAAATAACGTTCCCAATAAAAATTATAAACAGACGACGAAACAAATCCCTAAGAAGAATCACGGTAACTAATAACCGAGAGCACATGAGTGGAAGGGCGGGAAAGTAGTCATCCAGCACAAAGATTGTAAGACGAGCGACGTGGTGGGGGGGGGGTGCCACAGTGAGTCACCTCGGCCCTGCAAGTGTTTCGTGTCTCCCGCGCCCTCATACCCCTAAGAGGAATTATTTTAAATGTATAAAACATGATACCGATTTAACCACTCGGGCGATTTTAAATATTAAAAGTGTAAAATTAATTAAAAATTATTGTCTACAAAATGACTACCTGCGATTTGCATATTTCTTTTTTTAACATGAAGATCTTATTATTATTTTTTTAACCAATAACTTAATTAAAATTAGGCTTACGTAGCGTAAATTGTAATATTATTCTGTTTACAAATCAGTTTTTAAAATAAAAATCGGACGAAAATTCCACCAATAAACATTAATTCAAAATGACTCCATTTTGGTGCTGCGCCGTGGTGGCAGAATTTGTACCTAATCCTGGGATGTTTAGCCTTAATTTTAAAAATCTCAAATCTATTTTTTTCATCCAATCTTTCATTTAAAATTTAATGTCAACCATGTAGCTTTATATTAGTGTCAATCTAAATAAAGTACACATTAAATTTTCTAGAAGGATTCATTAATTATGATTGTATCATGCTATGAAACTAAATTAATATTTTTGGCCAAAATGTCATTGCAAAATTTAAATATGGAATACAATTGATTATCCTTTACTAAACAAAAGGATTGCATAGCTACTTGTTTCCTATAATCAGATTTTATGTAGCCACTCCAAATTCAAGAGATAACTTGTTTTCATTTTTCCCACTATAAATCTTGATAACGTGTTTAAAAAATAACCATAGATTACTCAAGGGTGATTTATTATTAATTTGTATCACCCTTTTTATAAAGTACTGGATATACTATCATTTTTGTGAACAATTTAAAATAAAAGGAACTATTTTAATGAATAAAAATGCCACTAATAAATTGTTACAAATACTACCATTTCAACCTTATACATAATTTCTTGGAATTGTATTTAATATATTAACTTTTTTAATTTTTTTTATGTATTTGACAGCTTGAAAGAAAGTTTAATCAAATTTTTACAACACTCAATTATATATTTATTATTGACTTTAAACTATATGACTTTATACAATAATTTTTTGCTTAGAATTATGAGTTTTAAGAGATACTAATTAAAGGAAAAGGAAATAAGTTCTAAATTGTAAATCTTGTTTATAAGCCTGTTATTGTTATTCAGAGTAATAAATATGAAAGGAAATAACGTCTGTGAAATATAGCTCAGTTGAATGTAAAACATGAAACCTCAGCAGTGAGCATCCCCCAACTTTAGAACAAGTTAGGGACAATATAATGAGATGGGAAGTTTTTAATTATTATTCTTCAGAACACAGTAATATTGCAATGTTTAGGACTGTGGCTAATTCTAAAACACAGTCTCTACATGAGCTGAATTTTACAGACATGTAATTTCAACTACAGTGTTTGCATTCTATGCCAGTCTGTTAAATTAAAATGGTTGTAGTTCATATAATTACTATAAATAAATCATAATATTCAGTCGTGAGTTTTATTATGAAAGCTGACTCTGTCTCCAATGCTACTTGAACGATATAAAATTTCCTAAAAGAAGTTAATAACTGAACAATTTTTTAATCGTCACTTAAGAAATATGCCGTTATTCAATTATATGGGGCAAAAACTTGTAAAAACTTTCTTACTCGTCCATTCAAATTTAATAATATCCTATAACAACTATTCATTATCAAAAATTTTAGTAAAAATAAGTTATAAACACCATTAAAAAAAAAGTGTATATTTATATAGAGCCTAAACTTCCTTTGCTTGTGTCCTCAGGATAAGTAGTATTTGATTAAAATTGAGTTTTTAATAATTACAGTCAAGGGTGATTTTATTTTATTTTTTGTCAATTATTCATGAACCCTAATATTTATTTACTTGGTATTGTGTATTTTGTACATGTGTTTGAATCTCTGACCATTTTTGATTTGTGGTTTAAGTGATATGGACTTATCAGTTTCAAACTCAGCACTCTAAAATATATTAACATTATAATATCCTTTAAAAACTTATTACAATTATTTTCACCTCCTTCCACAAACTTAAATAATTTTGATCAATATATATATATATATATATATATATATATATATATATATATATATATATATATATATATATTTCTTAGGGACCCAAATCACAAACCAAATTGGTAAACTTTTAATTCAGTTGGACTACCCATTATTGAGATAATACTGTGCTATCACTTTTCATTTTTATAATGATAACTCAAAATGTAATCAGTCCTTGGGACACAAACATCACATCACAAAAGAGTCATCGAACAGACAGACATCATTTAAAAAATGGTCTAAATCCATTTTTTAGACTGAACAATTTTAGAAAATTATTGTAAGCTATATGTAGAAATTTTAACATGAACTCAATATATATATATATATATATATATATATATATAACTCTCAGTATATAAAGGTAAATGAATCACAAAATGTTACTATGCCTTCTTCTAGTGCACACCATTACTTACTGGTAGCTGAGGACAACCCATTTTATTAAAATTAACTTTCCCTACTTCAACTATCCAGAGTTTCTTCCTTAGTAATCATGGCCTGTGATTATAAAGAAACATATATATAATCATTTAGGATGTGTGGATACTTAGTCATATTTTGAAAATACACAATTTTTCACTCTTGAACTGATGATCAACAAATTTAAATGTGTTCTAAAAATTACCTATTCAACCATTTTCATTGTAAAATAAACAGCTAAGCACAATGTCTGAAAATTTCATTCTACACATTTTTCTAATTGTTGGTCTAATTATTATTTTACTATTAGTATATATTATATCAGGTGTTGTTATTTAAATACACAGTCAATTATTTTAATGTAATGTAAATGTGGTCTTAGAAGTCTTATTAGTAAATTCATCTAATGTAAAATGGCAGTACTACAGTAGCCATCCATATTATTAGTGTAATGAGTATGATGGGGTTATTATAGAAAGGATGGTCAGTAAACCTCAATGAGGCTCTAAACTAATTGTGTCATTGTCTCTACTTTTCTAACTTACTGAAATATTTGTGTTGAAAAATAATTGCAATTTACAATTACACAGAAACTATGGGTATTTCAATGGATTACTTTATATTGTTTTAGGTCTATAAAATATATGAACATTATGTACATCATTCTCAGGTTATATTTAAATTAATATATATATCTTAACAAAGGTTATAGCATTATCTTAAAAATGGGTTTTTGTATTATATTTCTATTCATTCCAGACAACTAAAATGACATTTGATTACAATTTAAATAACAAGAGACAAAATAATATGATATATCTTAAGATAATAATTATTAATAAAGTAAATAAAACATAAACAAAACACTAAATGTAATGTTATTATGATTTATTAGCACTATTGTTTATGAGTAGACAAGTGTCGATTGTTAATCACTCAAGAGGCACTCGTAATTATACAACTATTACTTGGTAATTATTGTTATGCGCTTCATTGTTTTCTGAATTTAGTAACACGTTTATTTCTCAAACATAGGCTAATTAGCAATATCAACTGCAGTAATTGAACTTTTTTTTTTACTTCTAAATATCAACTGCTATAAATTAACTCAAACAAATAATATTTCAATAACAACTTTTACGTCTTAAATTATAATTAGGTGCGTAACATGAAATAGAGGGAGAATCACATGATAATATACTATTATGAGTTAAATAACCTACAAAATTAAAACAATCTGTCCATTTTCTGAGATTTGAGTCACACGTTCTGAGTTTTACCTTCATAATTTAATAAGTGGAGTATGTAAAAAAAATATATTGAACTCTGAAGGCACAAGATCAAGACTGTATAGTGTGGAGGAAATTTGATTAATATGATTAATCATATGATTAAATTTCCCCATCCAAACTTATCCAGTCGATGATGTCAGTACTACAGTATGTGGCTTAGTGTTGTCATGAAGCAGATAGACTCTACTTGTGAGTAGACTGTGCCGGGGTTTTGGATCTTTGTAAGTGTTACACAATACACATCAGCATGTATAGTCACCCTACGAGGCTAGAATTAAACCATAAGAAAACTTCTATTTTTCTAGAAAACTCTAGCCATGATTTTTATAGTTGACATATTTTTTTTGGTTTTGTCAGTGATTTGGAGTGATGCCATTCTTTGGATTGCCGCTTTTTCTCAGATTTCTAATGTTAAATCTTAGTTTCATTCCTGATCATGATAGAGTTTGAAAATTAATCATCATTTTAGTTATAGCACTCCAAAAAATCATGCTGTTTATTTTGCCCTCTGAAAGAATTCTTGTAACCCACCTGGTACAAATCTTCTTGTACTGGAGCTTAACAGAAACAATGTCATAAATTACGAATTGTGAAACTTGAACAAGCCTCATGCAGTTCGTCAATTATTGTAATGTCTCTTTTCAAGAATATACTAATCAATTTGTTTATCAGGTGTCAACTTCAGTGATGACACTTGATCATTCACATCATGACTCATCATAAACATCATTTTTTCCCTCATTCAACAGCCTACATCATATACTATCATTTCTTTCGTTTATACCTCCTTCCAGACACTTACACAAGTTTGTCCAAAGAATTTCAGTAGGACAACTACTTCTACATTAGCAATTACAGAGCATATTTCATAACATACTGTTTTACATACTGCTCTACAGTGTAATGAAAATAACTAACTAGCATATATAGATACTCGAAATGTACTGAGGATGTTGTCAAGTTGAGAGCACGTGACCTTGAAACTACTCTGATATCCAGCTTTATGGTGCCCAAACAGTTGTAGGGAAAAAATATCCTCTTATTTGTTAATTATAAATAAAGGTATTCTAATTTGAAAATAGCAGCATTTGGCTGTATTAATTGGTTTACTTGTAGATCCATTACCTTCAGCTTGGTCATTCATAAAGTATTTATTCCAAGGAAGTGGTTGTCAATGATCCATAAATCTCATTAACCAAAACATACATCATATCATCAAGTCATTCTTTTACAGTTCCATATATGTTAAAATTATATTCCTCTTCCCATTAGGTTTTATTAGAATGAATAATATGCAATTAAATTCATAATTGGAAAACATCTCCAAACAAATATATTCATTGATCACACAATTTTCCTGTTTCTCTGTTGAATTTGTTATACATCAGTTAATAAACCACAGTAGAGGAGTGAATACTCACTAATTAATAATGAAAACATGAACCATCATTGACATGACTGATTGTGGTCGTTGTACACTTGTTAATGGTTTGTTTACCTTTGAGCTAAACCATAATTGTCTGCTTCTGTGATGTAGATGTAGAGTATAATATAGACATTTGTTTTTGTCTTTTCTCCAATTGCAATTCATTCAGATCACTGGTAGACCTCACTTTTCACAATAAATGTCACAAAGCAGCTGATTTGTTTCCTAGACTCTGCTGCCTAAATTACTTCTACTCCGTTAGGAACAATATTGCACCACTCTATCAACTTGTGTCGTACTCGACTTGGTCTTTCATTTTGTCACAAATATTGACTTCTTATATATGTTGGTTTTAACTTATACATATTGTTGCATTTTTATATTTTTGTCAAATTTTCGTTTTTGACATTACTAAATAAAATTGTTATTTTTGACATTACTAAATATTACATTCAATGACATTATTTGATTATAACTTCACAAAATACAACTACTAAATTACACATTTAATTTGAAATTTATAAAATAATTATTGATTTACTATAGTAAACAATATTATTTTTACTATAAATCACAGAATTTGTTGTTTGTTTTATTTATGACTTTTTTATGCCATTTAAAACTTTTAACTTATATTTAAAATATAATTTATTTTAATCTTTACATTATGCAATAAGTAGTGGACAAATATTGGACAAAACGTCTCGCTTGTATCTATACTCACTTGATATAAAACAATATTTTTAGATAAATTAATACTTGCTATAGTGAAATTGAGTCAACTTTTTATGCTCCATCTGTCACTAATCCATTGCATGTTTTACGTTGTTGATGTTTAAATAGAAAATGTTTAATGGTTGGTGATGAGAAGCTTTGCTACTTTCCGTAACAAAATCACAACCCTATTAAACTTCATGGTTGTTTTTATTTAATTAGAACTTCCACTTAGTTTCCCCATGCTATAAACTTGTTAAATTAAAATTAAACTGTGTGGTGCAATATTCTATGAAAGGCCTAGGCCTGTTAGTCGACTTTTCATTGGGTAATGTGAGGGTAGCAAATGGAAATTCTCATCACCGGTGCTCTAGCTTGCTCAATCAAAGTTCATTACCAACTGTAGGTTCCCAATTTACTCATAATACTGGGTCAACACTATAAAGTCATTAAAACATGTCTAGTAATTGAATAAAATCAAGTGTTTACTTTAACCAGTAGATGGCCAAGGTTAATTTTACCTCTTTTGATTATTAATACCAAACTGTAATCTTCTTTTACTTGGATATTTGTGGTTTAGTGATTTGAGATATTTGTCTTCATTTTTCACCAAAGTTTGATCAAAATTGGTAGAAAAGTTTTTAGAAATTTGGCGTTTTATAGCTCCATAGATATTTGTTTTTATTTTTTTACTGATAACTTCTTATTTGATATGTTTTGTAGGGATGGTGACCTTTACATTTTGGTTTGGTTCACTAAGGGGAAATTTAGCAAAGTTTAATTATACTTATTTCGCTTATTTCTAACAAATCTTCTTTTGTATGAGTTTCTTTTGACAGATACCTATTACATTCATGGACTTTAACCCCCCTTAAAAAAATTATGGGTAGTAAGTATATTTTACATGCATAAGTTAGGATCAAAAATCCTCTAGTACCAATTTTGATCAACATTTCAAAAATCAATACATTAGAACCCCTCTTAACAGTCCAGCATGGGAGCTGCTGCTTAGACCAAATGGTAAAATGGCTGGTTAAACCAAAAATACAATAAAATTAGCTTTTAGCTGTACAGATGTATTAAAATACTTCTTCTCTACTATTTTTAAATATGTGAAAAAAAGTTAATAAATTGCCTAGAACGTAGAGTATGAATACACAAAATAAAATTGTATATGTACTATGTCTTTAAAAGATAAAAATTGATTTTTGCTGTACTGTATAGGCTTTTAATAAACACAAATCATAATAGAGCACTGTTTAACTTAATTATAGATAAAAGTTACAAAAACAAACACACACATTTGCTAAAGTAATAAAATAAAACCGCATTTATAGTAAAATATTGACTTACAGAAGTCCTTGATAGATTTCTGTTTCATATTTTGTAGAGTTTTTGAAAGCGAAGTAACACCAATTTTTAATGAACATTAAGTTATTTTTTTTAACAAAAAGCACAATAAATACAATACACGTGGTTACACATAAAATTTATGAAAAATATTATCTAGGAACTGAGTACAAGTCCTCACAGGAATAAATCAGTTTGGGGAAATAGTATGAAATGTGAGTTATGTTGTATTAGGTAGTCACCTGATTAAACCAAAGGTCAGTTGAACCAGGGCCAGTTAAGAGGGCTTCTACTTCCTTGGATCCAAAATGGATCCATTAACACCTCAATAAAAATGTTGCCTTTCACAAAATTTTCTCTATTTATTCAGAATATAAAAATAATTTCAAATCTCAAATAGATTCTTGCAATAAATCATAATATAGTTGCTCCCAAATCAATTGATATTAATTTTTATCATTAATTGATAACATCAATTCATCTGAAATAAATACAGTATCAGGAAGACTGTAAAGAAAGATGACAATAATAATTAATGGATACCAGATGATTGTTTGTTGTACAGTATTATTTACTGTAATTAGAGGTTAGGCACCAAGCTAGTTGTGTTTAACCAAAACACCATTAAACACCTGTAGTGTATAACTTGTTCTCATGTTGTAGTAGACCAATTATGTTAGTTTTGTGTTTCATTATAAAGAGCAAAACTGTCCAGTGCAACTGCTAGAGAAGATGGATTACGTTCCATACCTTTAACATTTTAATTAATCTTCACACCTTGAATATAGCCTACATCATATTTCAATTTATATATTTTTGCTCTCTGAGGTAATGTGTGAAGTGATCTTTCCTACATTGTCTTTATCATAATATGGTTTTTATAGTATAAAAGATAACAAAGCAGACCATGTAATGAGTCTAATTAAATTTTTGGAGAATTAAAACTACTAATTTATTACTTACAGTTTAAAAGTGGAGTATTTATAAAAAACACAAAATATAAATTGTATCTTAAGAACATTTTGTATTCCTCATTTAGGTTTAGCTAATTATTATTTCACTTTGCTCTACCAAATTTCAATAGCAACCGAATTTCAAAACTCTTTATTTGCAAGTACAATGAGTATTTGTAGCATTATTAATTACATTTGACTCCACTCTTACAACCCTTTGTTAAAATATTTGAAACAAATAATTGCTTGAATAAAACCACACTCTCCAGCTGCTGGAAATGAAATGTTGATTTTGAATTATTTCCTTTGAAGTCTCTTGTTTTGTTTACTTTCATAATATAACTTGGCAATTCCTTAATATTTATGTAATAAAATGATCAAATTTGATTGGAAAATTATTTAACATCATTGCAGTTGTTTTAATTTTAAAGCAAGATTGTAAGACGTTCACAAATTTCAAACACGAATCACAAAAGTTTTATTACTACTGTACTGTTAATTATGAACAAATATTTGTTTCAAATTTCATCATAAAATATAAATTAAATCTCACAAAATAAATTAATAATGTTCGTATTGTACATAATGGTGTGTATTTGTTGTTGCATCCCTTTTGAAATCCAAGTCCGAATTAACTTCAACAAAGAAAGTTTTTCAGTTTCAGAGCAGTACTACACACAGACTTCTCACCTGAAACTTTTAGTTGCATAAATTTAAAGTGGAAAAGTTTGTATATTCTATGAAAGCTAAAAACTTTTAGTTTTCTAAAAGGTGCCATATTTTCATGCGCTCCTGTTAGTTACTGCAGGGAATAATGGAAGTTAAGTTTTGAAATGAATTAAAATTAAATATAATTCATAGACTATAAATAAATATAATATTGAATGACCTAATAAATATAATACCAAATTACTATTAACATATATAAAATATTGGATGATTATTAAATAAATATGGTATTGAATGCGTATTGGTAATAGTATTGAATAGCTAATAATAAAAATACTATTGAATGACTATTAGTAAATAACGAGATATAATAAAAGAATGGTGAGATTTTGAACATGGTTTAAATGAAAAACAGAATTACTTACAGCTGATGTTGTTTATTTATCTAAATCGTCATCTGAAACAGTTTTTTTACATAACTAATACATTTTGATATGTACGCCATTAGTCGTTCGGGAAATGTCCAATCGATAATCAAGTTCTGCCCAAACATCAGTTAACATGTCTTTGTTAATGGTTGTCATTAATACGGTTCCTTAAGTGATTTAGGTCACGAATTTTTTCTCGATAAACTATGTTTTTGATGTACCCACACAAGAAGAAATCGCAAGGTGTCAGGTCTGGACTCCTTGGATGCCAGCCTATTGTCCCTTGTTGGCCTATCCATCGATGTCCAAACTTTTCATTCAAAGTGTTTGTGACAAATGCACTAAAGTACGGGGCTACGCCATCTTGTTGGAAATGAAGTTGTTCAATGTTTTCGAGTTCATCCAGCTGAGGAAAACAATAATTGATTAACATATCGAGATACACAATTCCATTAATTGTCTTATAAGCAAAGAAGAAAGGTCCTATCAGACGATTTTTCATCACAGCACACCAAACATTAACTTTAGGCAAGTTGCGTATATTTAATATTTTCAAAAAATTTATGTGGGTTTTCAGATACCCATATGCGTGAATTGTGTCTGATAACAGACCCATTCTTATATAATAGCGCTTCGTCTGAGATTATATCTTCTAAAAATGATTGGTTTTCATCAATCTTGTTCATCATTTCAACCGCAAAATGTCACGAATAGGTATTGTTAATTTAAAATTTTAATCTGTTTCAAAATTTAATCTAGAGTTTCATACTTTGGTGGCCATTTGAATTGTCCCTTTGTTTTTAATTATATATCTTACCTAATTAAAAATAAGAAATCTCTAAAATGTACAAATATATACTAACACACTTAATAAAAATACAAACATATTACTGTTTTGGGTTCAAATATTTGTTTAGTTTTAAGGTAAGGACAAACTAAATATAATTTAATCCAGTACTGTATAATCAATATCAAAGTTTAAGTAAAAATTTGTGTAAATATTAAAGAATGTACATCCCCAAACATATTTTAAAGATAGTAAAAGTTTAAACTAAATTTGGTTATTAAACCATTGCCAATTTGAACCATCATTTTATTTTGTCCTAACAGTAGTAATATTAATATTATAACAGTTAGTAGTTTTACTTACTATACGTTAATAATGTATGAACAGAAGAATTTAATTTTATGAAATTGGATGTAACATATGATTGTAATAATATGCTATAATAAAGCATACATTACATATAATAATTGAACTAGTATGTTTGGTATTTATTATTAATTAAAACTTTTGTTGAAGTAATTTTGAATTGTAAATTTTACAATTAAATTACTGTACAAATAACACAAATATATTTTACAATATAAACAAATATATATTGTAGAAATATATTTTAACAAGCTAAAAGGTACTAGTTTTAAAATTCATCAGTTTACAGTTTGTAAAATCAAATATTTTTACATATTTTAACATGTAGGTACTGACGTTAATCTAAATACATATAAGTTTATTCAGTTTCAAGAAGCCTATCTAATATTTTAATTTAAGGTATGCATAACGCTATACATTATGTTTCATGAATATTTGTTTCTTTCTGATTTTTCTCCAACCATTCCTCAAATTTATGCTTATTTTATAACAAGAATTATTTAAATTTAATAATTATGTATAGAAAGAGCTTTGAAAACATTACTAAATTTCCCCTGGCGAGAGTAATTCCTGCGGGAATTAACCGATTCTTTCATTCTGAAAGGATTTTCCCTACGTTTTTTACCCATGTGTATGAAAGTTTTATATTTGTTCAGTTTTGTTGCAAAATCTCTGTAGTTTTATCATTATTTATTTTATGACTTAATGTTTTCATTTCACTTGGTACCATACTGTACTCTATTGTTATCTATGATATTGTGATGTTAATGGGATTAGTTATTACTCGCTGCGAAATTATCACAACTAAAGTAATTAACTTAGGATATTTACTAATTTACACAAATGTTGCTAATTACGAATATTGCTAATCTTGCAAATTAAAATTGTATTCATTAAAATTTAATATAACTGAAATACAGCATATATTTCAGCTTGTTAACATTGAGGGAACAAATATTATAAATACTGGTTCTTATTTAAGTTTTTAGGAGAAATTGATAATTTTGTGGTTAATGTATATGAATACCTAAATTGTATCTTTAAATGATTAGGTATAATCCTATAGCATTTACTGTTTGGTTACTGAATTTAAAAGTTCAGATTATTAACTGAGAAATTCATCCTTTGAATTTATAAGTGAGGTCATAACTTTTATTTTGTATGATATTGTTGAAACCATTTCTGGTTAAAATAACAAATATAATGTTAATATTGTGATATAATTTAATTATTTAAAATGTAAATAACAATAAATATACATGACCACTGTTCTGAAATCGAAATTATGGTAAAATCCAAAATAATTAAAAAAAAAAAATAATAACCCTATTAAAATCTTAGGGTGAGTACTCCATCATTCACATGCTGACTCTCAGAGACTAATCTCTCTGTGGGGGGGGGGGGGCAAAAATGTACATATGCACTTGAAGGTACCCTCCACCTCTCCTCCGAATTTCATATCCTGTGCTTTATTTGTTTCCGCAGGGTAAAGGATGCTTTTTAAACACATCTTGTACGTATTTATAATTTAAATTATAGGCTTGGTGTTTATTTCATGGTTTCGAATTTGATTTTTATAATCTGTTTTATCACAATTTAACAATAACTCTTATCAAGTCAGATTTATTTTATCTTAAACTTAAATTTGAATAAAATATAGATGACCTTACCATACTATCAATAATTAAAATGTTTTTCTCTCTTTGTCAATTGATATATTTTGTTGCCTTAATTTATTTTTGATAAGTTCATATCGGATGAAATCATTATAATTTTTTACGGATTGGTAACTCAGAATGATTTTAAAATCTGTAATTTTATTTTAATGCTATTTAAGTTAAACTTGTATACTCAGTTTTTTTTCCCCCATTGAAGTTTGGAAAGGCCACCCCAATTTTTCAAATATTAAATTTTTTATTTCAAATACGTTTTCATTAAATATACTTATACTATAGTAAATTGAAATATTGTAATATTTCAACATACAAAATTAGGTTGTATGTTGAAATATTACAATATAGCGTAATAGCTACTTAATATATTTTGGTATGGAACTCATTTTTTGCCATAACTAGAGTATAAACTCTCATTATTTATGCAACCAATAAATAGGAATTGATAGCTTCTAAAATTCTATAAATATTTTTGACACTTGATGTTTTGGCTTACCGTCACCCTATTCAATGTTATTAATCACCATTAAATCTAAACTGCGGAGTCAGCCTTTTTGAGGGAAGAAGCTAAATTGTAACTGATGAGAAGCATTTAGTTAACGTTTATTATAATTAATAACCATGCTATTGTAAAGCTTGCTGTTTAATATTCATTGCATATTTAGGAAACAAAGAGAGAATACAAGATTTAGCATGCATTAGCATGCTTCTTTATAATAGGCCTACCATTGAATCTGTTCAAAGGAGAATGGTTATGTTGGTGGCAGTTAGGTGGTCCTATATTTATATTTTACGATTTGATATTTCAATAAATAATATACAAACAACAATTTATAACGAAATTATGAATGAGAAAAAAATAAATGTATCATTAAAGTAGTATGTATTTTTAATTGTAGGTAAATCTTAATTTAAAGTATACATTTAATCTTGAAAATTGGCATTTGTTCATAAGTATCCTTAAAAATTTCTACAAAAAACATTGTAATTATTCTTCTAAATGTTCTAAAATAGGAGTTCCTAATTACAAACCAAAATATAACTTCAAACATTTGTTTTAAAGACAGCATTTTTTGAGCTCAGGAATAACATGTCCATCAACATGATAGTTCAAAACTTTTTCAAATCACCATGCACAATAGAGTGAGTTGAAAAATGCAAATTTTTTAATATAAAATTCTAATAGTGCGGATATTTTGTCTATTATCATGCTAATAAACGGAAAAATAATGAAAATATTCCTATGTTTAATCTCTAGTTCGCGCATAGGGCTTTAAGTTTTTCGACTTATAATAATGGGTATTCTAAACTACTTCAGTTTAGTTTTCTAATAGAAAACAATATTTTTTAATTATCTGCTTTTTAACATTGAGTTTGTGGATAAAGGTTTAAAATTTGGGAATTTCTGTGAACAATAATAATTTTTTAAAAGTTTTACAAACAGACACACAGTTTTACTAAGTACAACATATGAGATAATAATTGTGTATTAAATGACCTATTGTGTATTAAATCCTTTTAAGTGACCCTAAATCACAAACTTTATTGAATTTATTCTGACGTTACCTTAGATGCAATGTCGGTGTGGCTAATCAAGTTTGATTTTTGTGACGTTGGTGTTGGTAGTGGTTCTGAAACATATAATGAAATAGGTACACCCTTTAAGAATGTTAGAAAACAGGTAAATTTTATTTATTTGAAGATTTTTCTTTTGCAATTGCTCATTATGTCTCGCTCACACCATTATATTTAAAACTTCAGAATCCGGTTTATTCATAGCCTGCCTTGGGACCGTGAAGTACCGTACCTTTGAACCGATATTTTAAAAAGTAAATGAATTTTAATAAAAAATACATTTTACTTTTTGCCTAGTTACAAAGAACTTAATGTCTTAATTTCCTAAGGATTGGTACATATATTTGGTACTGCTTAACAAACAAACTTACAGTTGAATTATCAAATGATGAAGATAAACCAGAACATAACTTCTTCATACTCTGAATTCCCACATTTCCCAGTTTTAAAATTATTGTTATTTCTGAAAAGTTTTGTTTAAGGCAAATTGTATGTCATTAGATGGTATTGAATGCATTTAACAGCTAAAAAAAAAATCTTGTTTTTGCTTCCACATTGTGAAATGTTTAATTCTTTTTCCCAACACTCCATATAGAGAAGAGGCATGACAGAAATAATTTGTCCAATTATTTTAAAACAAATATTTTAAATCCTGAATTTATGAATTTAATGAAATTATGAAGGAATTTCATTATTTTTTTTATATTGATATTGTTAAGTTGTGTATATATACGCAACTTAACAACTTTCAATACAACTTTTTAAGTTGTTGCCTATGTTTTTCATTGCATCAATGTGTCAGCATCATCAGAATATCATTCATGTTGATTTTTCCACAATATTGGTTCATCAGAATTGTGAAATATACAACACAAATTAAAGCAAAAATACACATGCACACACACAGTTCATACACAACAAATTATTTAGAATTTGCCCTGGCTAGGACAGAGTTTGAACCTGAATTTATTGTATTATATTGTAGAATACATTGACAAGTAACCAATATAAATATCTTTAATCTTATTTCTCTATTAATTGAATATATTGTGTAGTTTATTCATTTGTCTCGGGGATTGTAACTCTATTTTTATTGGTGCAATTTTCAGCAAAGTATCAAATACAGATTAAGTTACACGATAGTTGAATGCCTTTGTTCCCATTCCAATAGACTCCGCTTTATTAAGCCTTTATACACAACACATAAACTACACTTACTACGTACTCCCTTCCCTAACATTGAGTTATTTATTCAATTTGTTCAACACCAGTACTCCGAAATACACTAACACATATACACATTTTTTCCCTTACCACTTGAACATAACAGTTAATATTTACCTTTCAGTAATTTGTGAAACTTGTCTTTAGTGTTTCTTAATTTTAAATGTCCAACACGTTCTATATTTATGGTAGATTACACATAACTGAACCAAGTTACATATTTATATAAACGATCAAAAAAATTGAAGTGTTTGCACCTGTTGATGGTCTAAGTTTCTCCTAGAAAATATAACTTACATACCTACCTATAATTTTTCACATAGTATTTTTCGTATCTCAAAGTTATGCAACACAGATTTCATTTTTAAAACTTTCCACCCTGGAGGTTTATGATGTAAATAAAACTCTCATTGGAGTTAATGTATAACATAATAGTTAAATGTTATACCTTAGCAACCAAGCTGAGGGTTGATAATAAGTGGAGGAAATTAAATCCAAAACATATCGTAGATGTTAATAAAGTAACCAAAGTTAATATTTAAAGCCTGCAAATGAGCTAGAGAATTTATTTCAAAAATATAAAATTAATTAACTGATTTATACTAAGGACCGTAGGTACTAGGTGGTATTCCAGTTTAATAAATAAAACACTTTTATTTCAGTAGCTGAAGCTAACAGTCATGGTCTGGAAATGATTGTAGGTAGTTTATATTCAAAATGTAACATATACTAAGATAACAATAGACAAATCTGAAAGTTAAAGTTTGGAATGTTTAAAATAATTTCACCCCTTAAAAGCAAATAAGAGTCAAGTATGTGCTCTTATAAAGTGTCTACAAAATTTAGTTTATGTTGGACACATGAATGATTTTCTACTCAATCTAAAAATGGTTATTTAGTAATAAAATCAATCTGTATTATGCTAACAGCACTGTAGCGAAAATATAAAAAAGAAGAATTGCCATGACAGTAATAAGGTATTATATCGTCGCAATTCAGAAAGCGAAAGATATTATAAAATAAATACTTTTGGTCATTAAGGGAATTAACTTGAATATTTAATCAAACAAACAATATATATTGGATACATTTTGTTGAGGTTGATGTTTGCGTCTGTATAGTTGATTGTATACCATTGAGTATAGGGTCCCCAAAGGTCGGCCTTATTGCTAGCAATTAAATTTCCCTGAGTCTGAAGTTTGCTTTGTACCACTTTAAGTGTAGTGTACATCACAGTGTATATTATAACAAGTAGTTATTACATTACCATACAGTGGTTTAATTAACTCTCATATTCAAATGGCAAAGTTGATATAGACTTAAAACAAAACTTAATTATAATCAGGATGTTTAGTCAAGATTTTTTAAGTTTTGAGTTTGAACATCTAACTTGGACTTATCATGTTCACTAAAATATTTTGAGATGTTTGAATATATATATATATATATATATATATATATATATGTGTGTGTGTGTGTGTGTGTACCTAATATTTAAAAACAATACAAGGACGTCTTTATTTATCTATTACTAAACTTTTTTCCAAAAGTACCAGTGTTGTGTTGACTTAGACCAACTGCAGGTTGGTATTTTCATACTGACTCTTTTGCTGCTTCTTATCACATTTTTGTTCAATTTGAACAAAATTTGATCTAGATATTTTTTTAACGATTGAATAAATTTGTTAGTCAAAACATATGAAAATAGGAAGTTGATTTTTGGTGATTTTATCAATGTATACAAAAAATAGTAGTTTTTTTAATAAAGGAAATTATATGAGCAGTTTAGGCCTTAAATAGATTTTTGGTTTTGCAATTCTGTAAATATTTTTATGAAGACTCAATACAAACTATTTACTTTATTATTTGTAAGTCGTAATAAAGTTTTGTGACCGACAAAAAATTATTATATAAAAGCATCGTTCTTTGAAATCTGTATGAACTCTGAATTAAAAAACATTCTTCAATGCTCGTTTCACTAAGAAAAACTTATTTGAGGTGTGACCTTTTACTAAGTTAATTTTTGTACTTTATACATACTGGGATTAAAAGCTAATTAATATGGATGTGATAGATTTTTTTTTGTGATAACTTATATTTTCTAGAAAAATTCAAAATGTTGATTTACTCAAATTTAACTCTAACAACTTAGTTTAAAATTAGTTAATTAAATAATTTATACATATTTATATATTTTAATGTAAGAACTTGTATTTTTTAAGGTCTATATCTAATTATTGTGTTTGCATGTGTTTATAAACACTGTGACTGTACTCTATAAAAACTTATTATTACCGTCAACAATAGTCAATATTCTTTTCTTTTTAAGACCGCACTATGGCCGTTTCGGCTATTTCGCCATTAACAAGTGCTTGTTGGATAGTTCCCTCTGTTGTTATTAAAAAATACATAAATACACGAATACATAATACTTAATACAAACTGTCTATACATTTTATTGTATCTATTTTTTCATGTAGTAGGGCCCAGTGTTATGCTATCTACCTCTGTTGGTGGTAAGAGGGGTGGGGGTGTCCTATATATACTGGTTATTATTGTATCTAAAATTAAGTTTGAGTCGAATTTTAGTTTTTCATTTTAAATTGAACTGATTTTGTTATGAAAAGTCTGTCTTAATGTCAGACAGAACATGTGTATGTCTTTAAAGTCTGTCTTAAATTTAGATTCGACTTTTGCGTGATTTTAGTGTGACATTAAAAAGAAAACTATTGACTAATGTTGACGGTAAGTCATATTAATATATTTAGTATTAATCAATAGTCAGAATGGCGATAACAACTATGTATCAAAAACTTATTTCTGTTAATATTACATTTCAGGGCAGATCATTATTACATGATACTTATAGCTTTATATTGTCCTTATAATTAGATGTAGGCCAATATAACATACTTATATTGAATTTCAATTTAAATAATATGATTTAGCATGAAAATTCTAACGTAAGAAATAAATGTCATCAAATTTATGCATATAATTTATACATATTGGCTTGTAATTTTAATAAACCGTTATAGTCATCATAATTAAACAATTATGTATTAATCTACTAGCCTAATGGAATGGAATTATAAGTTAGTGTTTCATTATATATTTACACACAATTTAATTTACACACAATTTAATTTACACAATCCAGATCTAACACTTTTTTTTTTATCTGTGAATTTTGAACCCTAAATGTGTACACTAGATATTTTTTTATTTCTCACATACATTACATATAGAGGAATTTTTATACTTTAATCATTTATGAAGAGTTGGCGGAGAAAATCTCAGTTTGATATTTATCTTTAAAATCAATTTTCATCAATAAATAAAACATTTACTTCCCAAAGGAGATGAGCAAAATCTATTTGCCTTCGATCAAATATGTATGGAAATGAGATGAAAATTTGTGCAATAAGTACTATGTAGTTTTACTTAACTACAGGCGCCATGTGGTTATCCCCAGTGACATAGAAAACTACTATCCAGAGGATTTCTTAGACAGTTGTTATATTTGCTTCATCAATCATGTGTTCATAACGTGATAGTTTAATTTCACAAATTGTTTGTAATAACATTAACTACACACAACAACTTTAATATTTCATAGCCTGTAGTTTAGCAGATGTTTAGTGTCTTTATTATTAAAAATAATTCTGCACCTGCACACAGTTGAAGTACTGATATAATGGGGGAGGATTATACTTTAATAATATTTGTGCTCAAACTCTGCAAATATTAATGGTATTGACAATTGCAACACTGGTATTAATAGGTGCAGGTCCCCAAGCTATCCAAAGTGAGAGATTGTTGGATTATCAGATAAAAAAAAAAAAAAAAAAACTTGCTGAATTTGTTTCGAAATGCCACCATTTAAACATTTTAACATTAAAAAAATAAAATAAATATAGCTTTTAATTCTAGCTTGTGTACCAAATTTGACTGACATCATACTAAAATTCTAGCTATGCGCAAGTAGATACTATGATACTGATAAACAAAAAAGATTATGCTAAACATCGTGGGATTTATAAGTGAAATTTTATTAGGAAAAAACTATTGAAAATGGTTTAGATTTTGCAATTTAACAACCTATTGTTTTGGTCAACAAACTTGTCCAACCTATTGTATAAAAGTTTATTTATGCCAATTTAAAAAAATTAAATCTGAAAAATCGCATGTTAGATTGTTTGATTGAACGAACACACAAAAGTTGTTTGATTGATTCTAATTTTGATAGGCCCAGTCACTAATTTTGCCAAAAAGATGGTTAAACTGTTCAAACTGAACTAACAATGAATGTACAATATATAATAATACAAAGAAAAAAAAAGAGGACATTATTTTTTTGCTTTAAAATATACAGGGTTATATACGTTATCATGAACAGTAGCCTGCTCATAGCTTAATATAAAATAAGTTTTAAAAACATCTCTAGAAGAAGTCAACAATGTTGGCAAATCTACTGTTACCCATCTCAAACATATGCAACTACTATGATACAGGAATTAATTTTAATGATATTACAATGCAAATGTTTGTTTAACCTCCATTTATAATAATCATAATCTTACTAACTCCTTACCTTTATTTGTTGTGTTGTATTTGAACCATATATAATATGTCAAAGAAAAAACTTTAATTTAAGGAGGAGACTATTAAAACAGAATTTAAAATGGTTTATTACTCTACAAACTTTGGGCATTTAACTAAAGTCCGTCCTAGGCCTTAGCATCTAATGAATATTAATGTACATGTTTTGCAATTTCCCTTCTAGAGTGTGTCTCAAACAACCAAAAACTTTATGATTAACCAGATTTAATGACTTGTGGGCAAGTCCTTTCGGCAGTTATAGCAGTAACAAGTGTAATTTGTGAAGAAAGATTTATTATGAAATTATACTAACTTTATCAGACACCATTACATATATGGAAAGTGGGAAAGATTTTTATTTTATGTTCTTTTTCATGTATACATTATTATATACTTTATAGTTTATTTTAAATGTAGTAATTCTTCGTATATTTTATTATGCAATGTACATTTTTGTATTTAAACTTAAGAATAAATTTCATTCTTAAGTAATATCCTTACTGCTTAATAATTTAGAAAAAATAATATGTCATTATTTTAAAGTATTTTTCATTTATTACCATATAATGTTATCACTTTTCTTACCAGACAGACGTAAAAAATGTCACCATCAAAAATTTAAAGTCTGTGCGGACAATGCCAAATGGCTTAAACGATTCTCATGCTATTTTTTTTGGTTTCCAACTTCAGTGAGATGCAAATTTTTATATTCCAATACATTTTTAAAACCTAATAAAATCTTTATTAAAGTTAATAATAAGGAGAGGAGAGGTTGGAGGATACGCTCCTATACTTACTTTTCTCAATAAAGAAATGTTCGGCGAAAAAATCAGTATAGTAATTTAAAATATGACAATTTTTGTTTGACGGAAATTTTTATTTCTTTGTGTTATCAGATCCTAAACACAAATTTGATAGTTAGTCTTATTTATTAGTTAGTATTAAGTTTGTAGCTGAAAAAAATCACAAATAGAAATTGTAACTGCATCAATACTTACTGAAACATGCTATACTTTTCACTATAACTTAAATCGTGTTTATAAATTTATTGTTTTAACACTGTGTAAAGTTTAAACATTTCTTATAGATCTTTTTACAGTTGAAAATAATAATAATAATAATAATAATAATAATAATAATAATAATAATAATAATAATAAAATACAGTAAATAATACAGAAGAATAAAAAAAAAAAAAATACAGTACTCTTTGGATAGAATACTGTATGATTTGACACTGTTACTTAATTACAGTGTTAAACAGATAGGAAATGTTTTAAGAACATTTTGAGAATTAAGGGATTCAGGAAATATGACACAATTGTATCTGATATGATTAGTTATAATTTATTCAGATTATTACTAAATTTTACCTCGACTACACATTGTCTGAAAGTTGTCTTCAATGTTTATACAAGTTTTATTGAATTCTCTTTATAATTATGTAATTACATAGTACTGAGAGGTTGAAAAAATAAAATTGTATTCTACATTTTCAGTTATTTTAATTTACTGCTTCCAACATTATATATGATAACAGTAGAATTATATTGACTACTAGGGTTTTTAATTGTTGTTAAAATGACAAACACTTTTACAAAATATTTTAATGGCATTGTTTTCCCGAATGTCTTATGTGAATATAAATTACACATAATTCAATTCAAAGTAATAAAGTTTCTTCATACTTTAATCATGTTAACAATTGTACCACATAATTTTAATTAGCTGTTTCAATTCTTACTGCATATTTTGTGTTGTGTTTAAATGTAGTAAAGATAAAGGAAGGGAGTGAAAAGGGAGGGGGGTGTATTCAACCACAAAGGGTTATGTAGGAGGGTGAACTGGAGCATGCACCATTTCACACTGAATACTTTACCACCTTTACACAAGCTCAGCTCTATCTAGGAAAAGTAGTATTTCTTATTTATTTTTAAACACAACATTTTCCATATCTATTTTAAGCAATTTTCTTGTTGTAGTTAAGGGCTGGAGAAAAATCTGAGAGTCTCTGTAATACCCTTCAGTAATCTGAACTATCGACTTGAACTTTAGTATATATTTATTTAAATGCAGTTTGCTCTCACACAGAAATAATGTTTTGATCGTTTACAAAAATTTTGGGGGAACGAAAAGATATTTGATATGAACACTCTCGGTGAAGAGTCCAAGACAAGCACATGATTTTGTAGACAGTCGGGATGACATCGCAGCAGAGAACTGCTGGGTCTTGGCAAACCAGAAATGAACTTGTTCCTTGGAATTTTTATTGGGCATAATTTCCTCAAAAACACCTTCTTCTCATGGGGTTGATGGATGATCCGCGCAGACAAAGGTGTGGCGAGAATGTGGACTCATATCCTTTCATATTTTCTGTGGATGCTATGACCTACCATCGCTGAGACAGCAGTGGTAAGGTCAGATTAATCTTGACACTAACTATATAGAAGTGAAGGTAGATAATAAAAAAGCAAGCTACAGGTTTCACTATTGAGATAGAAAACAAATTTGTATGTAGTGTTATGTGTCAGGAATAGTTAAAACAATTAATGATGACTTTTGCTGTATTTAAAGAAAGACAAATTTCAGATAGTTTTCGTAGATAGATGACGATATGAGATAGATATAAAAACTCGATTGTACGGAAGAATCGTGTGACGAAAAATCATTTTTATTTATATGTTACACGTCCTTTGTACTATTAAAAAAATACTGAAACTCAAGATGGCGGCCATCAATTTTAAACATCATAAAACAGAGTACAAGGGTTAAAGTATAAACTTCATTTAGTCCCAAATCGATACGACGAAAAAAGTATAGAGCTTGGGCTTATAGAGCACACCCTTTATATACACTTCTAAAAAAAAAAATAAAAAAAATCTCGAAAGGCTACAATATATCTGATTTTACCAAAAGATGAAGATACATAATACAAGACAATAAATAATATACAATATTGTGGCTTTGAAGTTATTTCAAAATGATAGATTGTTAATATTATTAATATAGTTTAATCGGAGATTTACCAACATTTGTGTATATAAAAATTGATACATCATGCTTCGAGAGTATAAATCAACTCTAGTTATCAAGTGTAAAACTAGAAGAAAAATGCCAACAAAGTCTAGTAGTTTAGGTCCATGTTCCATACTAAAACTAAAAAACAGAACTCTAGTCTAAAAGTAGGCCTAAACAGTTAAAGCTAAGACTGAATACAAAATAAATGTGATCAGATAAAACCACCACACAAAACCTATACTGCACAAAGGACGGTAAGCAACTGATTGTAAGAGATAGAACCAAAATAAAGGTGTCTTAACTGTAAACTAGTTTGGGCGATAGGATTCTCCGATAGCTTTATATATAAGGCTTCAATTAGATTTCGTTTATATAAGTTTTTTCTCTGGTGTATTATTGTTGTCTTTTCTCAATTAAACTTGTGATTTTCGGGCCAAATATGTTCAGCTATTTTCGGTTTATCTGTTTGGTCTAATCGTATTCCTTTTCTGTTCACTAATTCTTATATTTAGTGGTCTTTTTGTCTCGCCAATATATTACCCGTCATATTCACATTTATTACTGTAAATACAGTTACAAGTGTTCCAGTGTCATTTCTAGGTTAGGTTTTGACGAGATGTTGTCTAACAGTGTTTTGATTTTGAAAAGCTGTACACCTTTTATATTGTTTACTAGCAACACGCCTAACTTTTTCCGATAAGGGATCATCATAACTTTTTCCGATAAGCACATAAGGGATCATCATGTACGTTAAGGGTGTATTATTGTCTTTAGACTCTCTATTTTCTTTAGGAATATTTTTGTTTTACATTTAGAAATTATGGATTGAGAGTATCCATTAGTAAGTTAATCATCCCTGATACGATTTATTTCTTGATTTATAATTTTTTTAAATCATAACAAGGATTTCTAGCTCTGTCAAGTAAGGAATGAATTATTCCTTCCTTGATAGTATTAGGATTGTTTGAGAAATAACTGAGGTACAAACCGTTGTGTATCTTTTTTTATAAACTGAAGTCTTAAGGACGTTCCTTGTCACACATATCTAAAAATGGAAGTTTATTACTAACTTTGTTTTCTATAGTTAAGAAGATGGAATCGGAAATGTTGGTAAGCAATTCAAAATGCTGTTTTAATTTAGTCTCATCATGAGGAATATGAAAAGCGTCGTCTGCCTACCTTAGTTATATTTTTGGTTTAAACCGAAAGAATCAGTAATTATCTTCTCCAAATCGTCCATAAAGATATTGGACAAAATTGGACCTAATGGACTACCCATTGCCATTTCGTTAACCTGGTGATATATCTTATCATATAATTGGTAACAATTACATTCAAGGCATAATTTAAAGAGATCCATAATATTTATATGCAAGCTAGTTTTTACCCCTAACGCGGAAGCCTACTTTAAACTATTTTTAAAATTTCTTGAACGGGTTAGTAAAAAGATTCCCAACATCAAAGCTAATTAACCTATCTTCGTCATTTATTTTCATTTCTCTGCATAATTCCACGAAATATTTAGAATTTTTAACAAAAGAGTCCTTACCCCATACTAAAGGTTTTAATTTGCGAAGATGATATTACATAATTCCCTGCGGGATCCCGAGAGCTAACAATGGGTCTGAGAGGAACAGTAGTTTTGTGGATTTTAGTCTAGCCATACATATGGGGAGTTTTAGAATGATGTGGGAGTTGATAAAGGATGAGGATTGTTGGAAAACTACTTCTTGTATTTTCTAAGTGTGCTTGTAATTTTATATTTGTATATATTAGTCGGGTCTTTTATCCTAGAAGAATGTATTTACCAATATTAACATTGCCAGAACTTTACTTTCATATGTTTTGGTATAACCGCGGCATTGACTGTATCTGTGGGTAAGATGTTCTAGTCTCACACTTGATAACAAGAGTTGATTTATACTCTCGAAACGTTGTGTGTTAGTTTTTATATACACAAATGTTGGTAAATGTCCGATTAAACTATATTAATAATATACAATAAATTACTTTTGTTTTATATAGTTCTGTCTTGTTATTAAAATACTTGACATCTTTTAAAATTTTCATCGCCGTTTAAGTATTTAAGATTGAACTAATTTTTTGTAAAACTACCCAATATAAAATCACCCTGCTAAGCGATTTTAAAGAAATTTAAATGCAGAGTCCTTATAACCTTACATTTTTCATTTAATTAAAGCAGAACATTAATAGTTATTTGAAAGCATCAACTTTCAAGTTGATGTTGTTCATTTACCTAATGTGACTTCAGTTAATTGGATATGGTAGAAGTGGCTGTATTCATGCAGGAATATCACAGTTTTGTCTGAAAACTTTGCCATCACTTTGTAATCGTCAAGATTTAGAAATATGATACACGAGTTTATTAATTTAACTTGTTTTAAACAATTCAAAGTTATAAGTCGTTTAATACAAAAGCAATTCAGAAATGTGTCGACCAACTTCTAGAAACATTATACTAGTTTGTAATATGTTTTCAACATAACAACTTTTTTATTTTTTTTCCATTTTACATTTATTATTTTCTAAACTTATTTCAATATGAACTTGATCATATTTGATTACATTTCGTAACACATATTTGATTGAAATCGACTTTTTAATGGCTGTTGTTAAGGTAACTGCCTATTGTTTCAGACTTTTAAATTCTTTAAGCTGCTATTTTTGTCACTGATTTGGGTCAATACTCAACCTGTTTTATATTATTAATTAGCTTTCATAAAACAGCTTCACTTCAATTTTACTTTTAACTACTTAACTGACATTTTTGGGGAGATGGTGAGTAATACATTTTGTTTGATTTCTTAGAAGTTAAATTTGAGCAGAATGTGATCATAACTCATTTCGAGTTTTGGTCTTATTACAGCTACACCCAAATTTTCAGTTATCTGTAAATTCAAATTATGATTGGGTAATCAATGAGACATTCAAAACCTCTTGATAATTGACTACAACTTCAAGACGTTTATAAGACTAGTTCTGTTATGAATACAAGAAGAAAACAAAGGGTGTTTTACCAAGAAATTATTTAGTTTTATGTCGTCAATAAGTCAATTCTCCTTTGACCAACAATAAAAGAAATGTGAAAAGAGTAAAATATTTGTTTGTAATAAATGTTTAGTAACGGTTTAGAGATATTAGGATGAAACACTTTTAACGACCGCTATTTTAAATTTGTACAAAATAAAATTTTGGCTTCTGATGTACTGGTAAAAGGTTTGAATAAAATGAGTACGCCTAATTCAATACCTCATCCATTTTTGAATTTAACGAATGTTTAGAAAAAAACAACCAAAAACAAACTTACAGATTGGAAATGAAGTGTTTTAGAACACATGTTTCCCTATGTTTTAAATATTGTACACTCATAATGAATTACTCTATATATACCGCTCAATGAAAACGTGTTTAAGGTTGCATGAAAACAAAAATACTCAATAAGAGTTAATATAAAAAAAGAACTTTGGTTTCGAAATTATTAAATTGTTTTTGATAAAAGTGAACATAACACAGGTTTTTCTTATACCTGTCAAGGCTAACTGTCACCTGCTGGTGTTATTTCGACCTATAAGCTATTAATAAAAGTGCTGCTATGGAGAAGCCCTCTTCCCCAACCTTTGGAACTTACTACGTGTAAAGAATAAAAACAGCATCTATCAAAAACTTTGTTCTCTCTATTTCATACAACAATTTCTACAATACGTTATAAAAAAACCATGGCAACTTTTTTTTCTTCTTTTTCAAATAATTAACACAAAGGTAATAGTGAATTTTAAACTACAGTACTATAATTTAAGGATTAAATAAAGCGATAAAGCTAAAGTTTCAAAATAATTATAATAATATAAATGAGTTACAATTGTTTCACCTTGCGGCATCATCGGGCAACTATGCCACAAGGCGAAACAATTGTAGCTCATTTATATTATTAAAATGTTTTTGAAACTTTAGCTTAATCCTTGAATATGGAGTTTCAACAAGAAATATCTGCTGTTACATTAAAATTTACTATAACTTATTTTTACTATGAGTAAGTTAATAATATTCAATGTAATAGGAGATGCGTCAATGATAATTTACTTGAGTTGTTTGAAATGATGCAAATTACACACTAACACCAGATAAAAAACTATACTATTAATTTGTCGTCAAAAGTAGTTCTGTTTGCTTGTTGGTCGCTACAGCTGTTTAGCTTTCACCAAACACGAATATATTAAGATAACACGTGTAATATGTGTGTTACACCTGATGTTCCTTCTAGTGAAGGCGAAGCAGCTGTAGCGACCAACATTCAAACAGAACTACTTTTGACGATGCGTAAATATACGTTAGTCAATTTTAACACAGTAGTTCAAAAGCGTAAATAATAAATCAAATAAAAAAAAGGTTTTTAACCTACCACGTTCTTAAAACGGACTAAAAAGTATAAAATAATTTTTCATGACCTTTCTACAATTTTGAGGGAGGATTGTTAGTGGCTATGGATATACAGTATTTGGAATTCTTGGAGAGAAAAACGTGGAGCGCAGGTAATCTATGATAGATAAGGGGGAGTAAATAAATTAAATTACAGGGAATCTCATTACCGATTCACTGAAATTAGCTGTGAATTCATCCGGATTGTCTACTTGTATTATTTACTGGCTGCGCTCCACGTTTTTCTCTCCAAGTATTCCAAATACATCCATAGCCACTAACAATCCTCCCTCAAATTTGTAGAAAGGTCATGAACAATTATTTTATACTTTTTAGTCCGTTTTAAAAACGTGGTATGTTAAAAACTTTTTTTTTATTTGATTTAATTTTTTCTGTTTTTTAGTCTTATGTCCGGGTGAAAGATTTCAATCGGTTTTGTATATATTGATGAGACTCTGACAGTGAGATAATTCCAATGCATTTCATATCCTGTTTAGCTGTAAATGTCTGAAATTTAAAATATTACCTCTTATTACCTATAATAGTTCTATTAGTCTTGTAACTAAGAAAATCAAACTAAAGAAGTAAACAAAAAAAAATTATTATTATTTTTTCATGTACACGAATTAAAACAATACAATGTCAGATCCTTCTCCATTACAAATTGTAAATGTATCACAAACTTATGGTGGTAAAGGTCATATTTGATGCATCTTTCCCATCTCTGTCATAGCATCTTCATTGCAAGGTGTTTTAACTATTGTTTAAACAAATTTGGCGACAAGAAACCAACTGAATATTGTATTGTCATCCAATTCTGACCTATGTTCAAAATGTCAGACACGCTAGTAACCTAAGGCTATGTCGAAAAGTAGTAACTTTGGTGGCTCTTTTCATGTTCCATATGTTCTAGATATATCACTTGATAACGAGAGTTGATCCATAAATTTGAAACGTTGTATTAATTATATTTTCACAAATGTTAGTGAATGTCCTAATAAATTATGGAAATTATATACTTGTTAAGATGTAGTCTTTAATTACTTCAAGTGACTTTTATGTTTGAATTATGTTAAGAATTCAATACAACAGTTAAAATATTTATCGTTTAAGAAGATTTTTTTGATCAATTTTTAATTTAATTTTCTGAAAATGAAATTACTTGATACTTACATACTAATATATTTGGTTAATGTTTGTAGTATTAAAGAAATAGATTTTATATTTTCATTGACAACTAACAGGTTTATTGAATTATTGACGTTAGCAACAGTAGAGTTAGTTATATTGTTACAGAAGAGACGGAGAAATGGATTCTGTATATCCAGCCTACTGTGAAGGCTAGTATAGCCCATTTCCTTAAGGTTATTGTTTCCTTTTGTATGTCTGATGACCGAAATGGAAAGCTTTGAACCAAACTTTTGTGTTTGATGTCGCTTTCATATTTTATTATGGCGAGCTTTGTGATCACAGAATAGAGAAGATGTTACGTTATTTTTATTTCATATTTTATTCTCTCATATCTGATCCAGCTGTTAGGATGATACTACACTTTTCATGTTCAATAGGACGGTTAGAAAGGTATATATATATTTTTTTTTTTTTCGAAATAGATACAAATTATAAAGATTCGTAAATTTGTGACACTTTACTAATAGCAGAAGTATGTAAAAGGTGAGCAGTATTAGTTATGAAGTCTATCCTAACAATGGAATATATTATGTAATTACAGAATTAAAGACACGAGTGTAATTTAGGAATTACTAATGTAGGCATTTTCAAATTTATTTTTCTACTAAAACATACTATATTAGTGTAAAATCATGTTAAAAAAAAAAAAAACAGAAGGTTATTCAATTTTATCAAAATACTTTTATATAAATAAAGTTAAAATTTACTGAGCGGCCATTTTATGACTATCTTAGTTACTCAATCATGTGGATTGCCTAAAAAAATCGTGTTTCATCAAAATAGGTTGATCATTTTCGTTTTCGTTTTCTAAACTTTCATTACTATGAATAAAATACAAAAAATACATCATATATATGTTAAAAACAATTGGATTTTTCAAAAGTAGGCCCATGACGGTTCAGAAATTGGCCTTAAAGTAAAAATTGTTGAAAGTTAACTACCTGGATTTTGTGATGTTGCATTTATGTACAACAAACAACGACCTGACACTTTCTTGGCACCTTTCTCAAATCTAAATTTATAATATTTAGTAAATTTTTTTTTTTTTTTCTTAATCAAAAGAATTTGATTTGAATGGTTGAAACTTCTAGTTGAGTTATAGCTTAGCAAAAAATTCGTTAGATTTTGTAGAAAATTATAATGTAGTAGTAATTATGAGAGGGATATATTACTAAGAGTACCTCTTCAAGGTCAAGATGGAATTTTCCAAAACATTTATGGTCTTGATAATGTATGCATCACTGGTATTACACCGACACAGATTCGAATACGTGCACACTTGCACAAAAAATCGATTTTAAACCTCTTAGTTTCTTTAACAACTGGGTTAAAAATATCAGATTTTTTTACTAATATAATATGAGTTTGTTATTTTAAGTAAACATTTTGTAGTTTCTATTTTGTAATATCATACAGCTGAGTGTAACTTACAATGTTTCAAGATACACATAAGTGTTCAACTGTTATCAGTAGAATTCCTGAAAGGTATTTAAATTGCATTCCATCCCCTTGTATTTTGACCTTCTTTTCAAAGCGATATAGATCTACTACTTACTCTTACGTCTTCACTTAGAAGCAATCTTCTTCCTTTGATTATCTTAGTGAACGCTACCTTTGCATAAAATAAAGGATAAAATCAGAATGTACTATTTATGTTTAGGTTTTATCATTTAATTCATTTGATAGTTATTCAGTAGTGTATCTTTCATTGAGATATGAATTGCAGCAAGATAAAATTATATGTAGTAAGGGGTTTAAAATTGTGTCTCTTTGAAAGAATACCTTCAATAGCGATTTACCTTAAGGAAACTCTAATACCTGGTACTATAAAACGTTCACTGATCCTACTGATTGGAGTAATTCGGCACTAATTTTCTAGAGCTCGCAATATTTCTCAAACTTATTATTTAGTGTCGGTTTTACAAAACATTGAGGTGGTTTGTTAACTTCACAAATCGATCTGTAGGTTTTGAAAAAAGCAGCCGATTTTCAGAATAAAAATTTTGTTTTTTTGTGGATAATTTTTCACCCAAACTATGTACATAGGTATAAAATCCGTATTTATTGTTGTTCAAATGTGGTTGTTGCAATAATAATTATTAAGATAAATTATTATTAAAAAATAAATAGCCTAAATTTGTCGGGGAAAACAGCAATTATAACTCCAAACATAGAATTTTAGTTGACTTTATTGAAATTTAGCATGTAGACGAGATTATACTATTCGTTGAATTTGATTTTAAAATGGTTAAATAAATTTAAAATACTTTCTTCCTTAAATATCTCATTTTAATCCAACTAGTAATTGTAACTGGTATGGCAATATCGAGATGGGGAGTCGAGTACAGAAATTTGCGCCCTACGATGTCAGCCGATCAGTAAACGAGTATTTTACTTTTTTCAAATAATATGAAAGGTTTTTTGGATTTCCCACTATACTTATAGAGAAATTATGTGTTTGGAAAAATCGATGCCGACATATCCGTTTTAGGGTCACTCGAGTTGAAAGAAAGAAGTTTTGGGAATTATGTCCGTCTTGTGTGCAACGTGTGGACCGATTTTAATCAAATTAGTTATCTGAGTATATTTTTACCACATGGACGTTTATCATTTGATAGCTCAAAATTCGGGAAGATCTTTATTAAAAAACAACATAATTACGATTTGCTTTAAATCGGTTTTGACGATCTTAATCGTAACTTCTAAGGACACAACAAACCGTCTTGATCGCCGTCATCTCTCCAAACATTGCGATTCCTGAGTTATCATTCAACAAACACACAAACCTGTTATAAAATATTTAATTTCTCAATCAAATTTTAGTGAAGTGTGAAGATGAATTACTTAATCTCGTGTGCAAAAAATGCAAGTAAAAAATATTACAGTTCAGGATAGTTGTCAAATATCAAAAATGAATTTTGATCGTTGACATTAAAGCTCTATTTTAATGAAATACGAGTAAAGCTGAGCGAAGCAACCTAAAAAAGGACACAAGAGTAGCAAGTTTATGTACTTATTTAAATATATAATTATTTTGTCAGTAGACTTTCATCGTTCATTTTCACTTTTTAATTGACAATTAAGGAAATGAAATTTTTGGTGAAGGTTAGTTTTGGTTTATTTTTATTTATTATTGGAGATGGGTGAGTAGGAATGTTTGTGCAATGTTTTTGAACGTTTTATTTTTATCCTGATAATAATATTGTATTAGCATTCTCTGCTACTGTCCTACTGTAATAAATAATCTGGTACTTTTTCAAATTTGTTTTTATCCTAGGAAGTTTTAATATTTTAAAACAAACTAATTTGATAACCTCAAGAGTTTTATTTCAATAAATGTGAATCTTTGCATGATTATAACGAAAATAGCGATAAGGAGCTCAATTATAATGAGTACAGGAAATTCCGAGGATCTACCATTTGTAGTCTTGGGTTAAATCCTTTCTCTATCATGTCTCTCTTGACCAATTCTTGTTCTTTTAAAACCCTGACGTTATTTGAGGGATAAGCGTATGCTTTTTACGTTTTTCTCTTCCTTTTTTGTTCACGGCCATGATGACTGAGACGGTTTTCGCCTTTAAACAACAAGAAAAATACATTATCAAAAATCATTAATGAGCTGTTTTAATGTTTAACAGATTTAAGATAATTTTTCCTAATAATTGGGATTTTCATATTTCAAAACATTTCTTATTTCCAAACTAATAACATAGTTAAAACATTGTGTATTTAGTAATGGATTCAACAGTTAATTAACCGTAATTTTTTTTTCACGCCTACATATAAATACATAATTTTTAAATATTTGGGATTTTTTATTCATATTTCTTAACGTAATATTTCATAAAACTATTAACTTGAATTTATATAGTAGACCATAATATATTTACATCCCACCCTCTTTCTTTCTCTCTCTCTTCCACCTCCATAAACAAACAAAACGGATAAAAGTTGTCTCCTATGACCTACATAATGTATGATATACAGGTACTTTATTTAGATATATTGTATCGCTTTTTAATTGGTGGTAAATTTTATTGCATGCACATGTTATTTCGGGTTATAGTGTGCATTTAAAAATCGTTTATCAAAACTTTGTGTTTATTCTTTTATGTCTGAAATTTATTTACTCTCTTCAAAAACAAGGATGAGGCTTTCATCTTACTACCTAAATGGTTTTACATATTATAATGTTGTTTTTACTTCTTGCCATGGTCTAGTTGTGAATTACGAACTCTTTGTTTTTAATTTGGGCCCAAAATGAGATAATTTAGTATTACAGTGGTTTTAATTTTTTTGAGCTTTTTTTTTTTTTTATGAAAGTCTCTATTGTCTCCGTAGCTTTGACAGCAGAAGAGTTTTCTTGAAATTTTGTAATATTTTCTTTCTTAATTCAAGTAGTTTAATTAATTATACCCTATGAATATATATAATTCAGTTTTGTAAATTTTTTTTTTTACATTATTAACACAAGTTAAAAGTGAATATACTAATTATGAACCAACTTTGATGACATTAAGTTTTTAGACCTAGTTTTTTGTTTAACTGAATCCTATATTTCAATATGAAAACTGTAAACTTCAACTTTAAAAAAATAAATTACAAAAATTTAGTAATACTAAGTTTCTGAAATTTTTAAAAGTTACTGTTTACTTTTACTTTTTTTTTGGCTAAAATAAACTAAAATCTAAATTTCAGATGTTATTAAAAAAAACAATATTTTTATAAAACTAAATTTTTAAATCTCTACACGTTATTTTGTTGCTAGTTTTTGTCTAACATAACCGATAATTAACTTTTAATACGACAATCGTTAATTACCACTTTTTTTAATGAATGCATAGTTTTTATGAAACTAAGTTTATGAATTTTCCATTCGTTACACTTTATATTTTGTTACTAGTTTTTTGTCTAAAATAATCCCAGACTTAAAATTATAAAATGACAATCGTAATTTTAAGCTGATTTATATTTAAAAACTATTTTATGTAACTCAAGTTTCCCTTGTTTTTCGGTTAATGATCACTAATGTATCAACGGTTCCTTCTCACTTTTAAAGGTAAAATTTCAAAATGGAGACTTTAATTATCTGAAGAATAATCGCACTAGTAACCTTAATATAAGCTCCTGGTTTTTGTGTATAACTTAAATTTTTTTTGTTTCTAAATGTAGGAAGTCGAACAGAACTTCAAACTTTATAAATGAATCTACCACCAGTCATAGTAGGTGGTAAATGAATTACGGTTACTCTGTTTTGGCTATCAATATCTATTGGCTTAAATAGTTACAACTAGTATTGCCCTGTATTGGAATTGTGAAGCCAAACTGTCTCATAATTCAATTATGCTGAGCAAACTTATTGTCATGGGAATTTAACCAACTGTTATTGGATTAATTATTTGGTGTAAAATAAGTACCACAACATAGAATCAGTTAACAGTTTTGTAACCTGTCATTTAATCGTAATTGCTTAAATCCTAAGTATAAAACGAATTAATTCTATTTGAGAATTTATAATATAACTTCTAGCTTTGTGTTCCCCTTCATGAAATCCCAGGCATTGAACACTATGAAATGTACTACAACGGAAATTCGTTGTTTGGGGTTATGTTTTGGTCAAAAAAGAAAAATATCAAAAAATAATCCCAATGCAAGGTATGGATGTTTTGTAGAACTTTTTACTGCTTATAGCCGGTCGGTGAGATTGAACTATGAAATGGTCCAAGGTCAACTCTTGCCGGCTTGTTCTAACAGTAAATTCCTATGTCGGCGGATTTTGAATTGAAAAATCATTTTTTATGAATTTTGAAAATATGAAATAATAATGTATAAGGATATGTAGTTGTAATACAAGTCGTATGCAATACATATCTAGTACTGTTATTTCATATTAACTAACAGACGTTACGGCATATTTAAATGAAGAATTTAAAAATTTTCAAAATTAATAAAAAAGTAAAAAACCTTGGTATTTCTGAAAATAAAATGTAATTTTAAGATAAAAGTATTCTTGCTAAAATTTGGAAAAAATTGATATTTAAAAAGTTAGCAGAAAAGGTTAAGTATAAAAGCTAATAAAAGTAAATAAAAATAAATTTTGAGAAAAGGATTGTATAGAAGTAATTAAATAAATAAAGTTATATTATAATTAATGATTAAAAATTTAAATTTGATTAAATCAAAAGAGTTATGGTTTTCACGCTATAGTATGAAAACGAAAAAAGATAAGAAGTGGAAATTTTGCAAAAAGAAGTTAAAACCTAATATCTAAGAGTTGTGTAAATGTCAGGAAAATCAGTCAATAAATAAACCCCAAACCCAAAGGTGTGAAAATACGCACTGGATTACATCACTACCAGAAGTCGTAGAATTATGTTATCACGGCTAGTGCGTTTAAATCACGAAATAAACAAAGTGACAAAGTTTGAAAACAAAAACTTTAAAGGTGTAAGAATTAAAAACTGTAAATTACGCAAATTCTTACGTAAGCTATTGAAGGCGAATGAATAGTCCGAGAAATGTCATTCGAAGTGCGGGAAATTGCCGCGGTCGAGAGCTACGAGACACCGGTTACGTAAAGACGCAAAAACTGTTAGGAAAAGTGTTATAGACAATTAAAAGGAAAACAATGAAGATTTTTACATCGGCCAGTTACAAGTTGCAGGGTTTAAATGTTCAAGGATAAGTGACGTAGTTGTAGGCGGAGCCAGAATACCAACTTACAGCAAAAATAGATTAAAGGATTAATTAGAACAAAGTGATTAAAAAGGACAATTTAAAAACGGTAAACGTAATAAATAAATTAATAATAAATAACTGAACCACCTACACCAAAAATAATCAAGAAATTGCATAGAAATACACCATAAATGGAACTATCGTATCGGTCCAGTGAGGGAAAAAAATTGGTATCAATATACGATAGTTTTTGGCTATAAAAAGAGCCGCACGAATCTCATAGGGCTCTCTCTGAAAAAATTGTTAAAAAAGGTGCTAGGGGTGACTATGCCCGAGAGGTCTCTTGTAAAAAAGTTGCAGAACAGGTGCTAGGGGTGACTATGCCCGAACGTCTCTCTTAAAAAATAGTTTGAACAAGTGCTAGGGGTGGCTATGCCAGTTTGCCGACTCAAGATTCTCAGTAAAGAAGTTTAAGTGTTACGATGCCAAAGTATTAAAACAGCGTCAGCGAGAGCGATAGAAGGTGATAAATTCGAACAACCAGCCAGCCTTCTAAACTCCATGGAAAAAATATAAGACAACTTTAATCGCTAAATTCAACCAACCAGACACCAGAGGACCATCAGCATCTCAGGACTCAGGATCTTCAACACGGCGGACAAGGTCTGAGAAAATCCAAATTTCCTTTTTTAAAGGGCAAAATTGGCCCGATTTTAGAGTCTCACTGATTTTCCTGAGATAATTTTTTTTGTGTGTAATTAAATAAATGTATTAAAATAGATAATGTCAAACTCATGTGTGGATAAAAATCTTTTTCGTTAAATAAATTTGATAAATTAAATAATTTAAATTCAGAGATAAATAGAAATTTTTTATATATATCAATTTTAAGAAAGTTATGAGTGATTGCCTTCTGCTCAAAAGAAAAAATATTTTAGTTGTTATCAATTAATTTTATTAGAGAAATTGTTTTGAATTTTATTTTGTTGACTTGTGTCAAGCTTATTATTCCAGTTGTTTTTGTTTCAATTAATTAAAAGAATTAATTTTTTTATATATCCTCTAAATCTGTGTTTTATTTAGAATTGGTCACACAATTATATGCTATATTTTCAGGTTTGTTATTATAAAAAAGGGTAAAATATATTGTATCAAAAAGGTATTCCTAAGGACACACACCTGCGAGATAGAAATTCGAAAATAAAGCAAATTCGTGTTCTCCCTGAGAAATAGGGTAATCTTAAATACAGTTACTGGAAGTCGTAAATAAAAAGGGGGTACCGGTAATTTGGGGCAACTCAAATTATCGAAGAAGTTATTCAATCCAGGCCAGCAAGATAGTAAGCCAAAAACTTCCAGTGGATTGGATAATTTATTCTTTTTGTCACGCGAGAACGAATCCTGTAGGCTAAAAATCTCAGGATTCGAGACTATTACGTATTAATTAAGATAGGGGGCGTAATTAGTCTGACTCTAAAAAAGGTAGAGTTTTTTCGTTGTAGTACATTGATCCTACATATAGAAGTAACTTGTCAATGTTGTGGGCTCAGAGTCTCTATGTTTATACAGGATGTTCGTAAATTGTTTGGCCAATCCGCGAGAGGGGGCATAAAAAGAAACATAAATTCTAAAATCCTTCCTTTTTCATCAACCCGCCATTTTTGTTTATTCAGAACGAATAAAAATATTAGTACCAATATTTACAGAACGTTTTATAACATTAATTTGTCGTTTAAAATAAAATCTTATAATATTTCACAAACCTTTTCATAATGGCGGCCTTTAAAATTGTTTGAAGCTACATTACAGAGAAAGAATAAAATTTTAAATAATCGCCAGATGAAAAATTATAATTGGATTTAACTACAACTTAATGTCCAAAGTCCAAGGAGTACTGAGGCGATATTCACAAGAGACATCATCCTCAGAGGTTTATAACTAAAACTTTTGTTTTCTGGTTCGAGAAATCCTTATTTTCCTTATTAGAAATTATTGGTGTAATAAAATATTCTGCAAAATTTGGTATCGATACCTATCCATTATGGAGTTATATTTTCTTATTATGGCGGACAGACGGAAAAAAGAGCGTTTTATGAAATTATTCATATTTTTCTATCGATGTCCCCCATCACCTCCCAAAGTTGGGCAAAATATTGTATGAGCACTCTGTATACTTTGGTTCTATACTTTCTTGACGTCACCTTTTAACATCCGATTTGTTTAAATTTAATTTATACTCACGGTTTTATGAATATTTAGAAACTTTTGTTAAACGGAAAAATAGCTATTTCATTTCTTAAAAAAAATGAAAGGAAAATCTTAAAATGAATGCTTCTCTTGTTTTTCTTACGTCACCAAATGCCTCATATTGTCAAGAATCAAATTCTGCATCGAGTTATAACATTGATTCTACATATATACAGGGTGATTGAGAAACTTTCAAAACTTGTTCTACTGGTACATATATGAAAAATTCATATAAATATAGCCTCGAAAACGCTTAGTTTTCAGTCTGTTGAAAATGTACAAAATAAAGTCTTCGTTTTTGGTACACTTATAAACTGTAAAATAAAATATTCGTACACTAAATCAGGACTCATTATATAATTTATTTCCAGCTTTCTTATAAAAAACCAAAAAATTCACATAAAGTGGAAACTTAACATTTTTACGGTTTATATGCTTTCTCTTTTCTTCTTTTTTACCTATAAAACATCTCCATTTCTTCGTAAATAACCTTAAATATTTAAATAGAATTATTACTAAAATGCTAAATCGTTCAACAGATTTTTTCAAAATTATAATAATTGTAATAAGAGAAGTTAATCCAAATTTTTTTCAAATTTCCCTACGTTTTACTATTCGTTTAATATAATTTTAAACATTGTCCAATGTTTAAAAATATCGGTTGACTAGATTTGTTTCTGTAATTTCTTCTTTTCAATGTCCTTCCTAAGCGTATAATAGTTTATTTTGTATAGTGTGGCTTTTAATTATTATCAACTTTAAGGACGCCAAACTAACATGGTTGACTACATGAAATTCGTGTCATGTTATCAGATCCGTTTAAAATGAAAATTTATAAGAAGGGATTCTATCTATTCTGTATTAGGGTGATTTATATGTGCCTTTAGTTAGACCCATGAACCCTTTTTACCCACCACCTCATTCAGAGAACATTATAGTAGTTAAATGCCAACCACTTCCCAAGACTATCTGTCCTTTTGTGAAATCTTAGCTGATCAGGAAAGTTAATTTCTAGTAGATCTTCCACATTCAGTATGTCCATACCTAGTACTTTATGTCTTACTTTACCATATCAATCACAGTGAAACTGATCTTTCTGTCCTATCATCGAAAGATATCAACTATCAATGTCCCGTTAAAATACCCACCATCACCTTTAGGCCCACCCTCCTCCCTAGACATATGAGCCAACTGCTCCTTCCATCATCAAATATATTCATAAAGATGTATGACTGCCTACAGTCCACACTCTCCCTCCATTTACCTATTTGCCTCTTACGCCTATTCTCTCAACATAGTCCTACCTGTTTCTCTCGAAACAGCCAGTTTGGACTCGGGACCTACAAAAAGGAGTAAACCGCGCCTTTCCTAGCTAACTCGTCTGCCCGACATTGCCTGCAACTCCATAATGTACTGACGTCCAGAATCACATTCACATCTTTGTCTTGAACCAATCCCATCTGCGTATCCATCTCTTAACACAGATCTCACACATAGATCATCACGTAACCCGTAGTGCCGCTTGACTATCCGAGAAAATCCTAAACTTACTCATACCGGAGGAAACCACTTCCTATAGACCAACTCACTTTGCTTTCGCTTGAATTACTGATACGTACTTAACCAATGAGTATGATTTATTGGTCTCTGTTTCCTCTAGAAACATTCCCGAGCCTGATCAGCCTGTTTTAACCTTACCGTATAGGCAAACAGCGTATCAGAATCTTATAAGAATTCAAAGTACCTTATCGCTTAAAAATATTGAAGTAATCTTGTGAAAAATTTGAAACGAACAGTTAATGAAACCCGACAATTTGCACAACAAGGAAACACACCAACGAGATGTCTTTTTAATGATCTAGTTATCATTAGCGTGTACTCAAGTTGTTACCACGTACGAGTGACATCAGAAGATGATGAGTTAGTCTTTGAAACATAGTCTTCTTGTTATATTTACTTGTTATGAAAATTTTAGTATTTCTTTAAAGTATCTTGTTTGTACAGATTAAATCTATTATTGATATAAAGTGTAATCACTGCTGCATATGTGGAGAAATTAATTAAATTCATATCGTAGCATTGGCAATTCTTATACACCGAAAAAGACATTTTAAAAGTATCAAATGTGCAGAAAATAATTGATCAGATATTGTTTTGTTTAATATAGCATACACATGAAGATAATAAATTATTCTGCGGTGTCAAAAAAAGTGATGCATGCAAATCGCGAAATCAAAAGTCCATTATTTCAGTATTTAATTACAAATAAATGTATATAACACATATTTTATTAAGGTAGTAAAGTGTAGATTATTTGGATTATGAGAAAGGTTTATGCAAATTAGTCAAGAATAATAATTCATAGAGTGTGTTTCTAAACGGCTTCAAAATGTTTTTATACAGTAGGCCTACAGTTGAAAAAAAAGGCTCAACTCTTTCAAGTGTTCTTGTATAATTCAGATGTACCGTAAAACCTTCACATGACACACGTTTCTGCCAACATCAACTAAATATTACTCTTCACATTCTTTTTTTTAGACTTTATCACAGTCGACTTTTTTATATTATTAGGATTTTCTTTGACAGAATTAAATATATAAATATTCATGCGCTCTTCACAGCATTAAATGGGAAACGACTTAATTAAGACGATTTTCTGTACAAATTTACTTGATAATTCTAGATCTATTTTTATAATAAATTTGTTTTGTTTCTATGATTGCTCTAAAATGAGTGAGTTAAAGGCAATGCCAATTAAAAAATTAAGGATATGTTTCCGTAATTTTTATCTTTTAACGGTCACAGAAATAGCAATGGTGTTAATAACCGCTCTTTATCAGGAAATTTTCTTAGGAGGGCGGGGGCTTTGATTGAATTAGGGCAAGTTAAATAAACTATAATAAAGGACAAAATAAAGCAGAAGCTTAAAGTTTCAAATATTTTAATAATATAAATGAGCTACAATTGTTTCGCCTTGCGGCATCATCAGTTGCCCGATGATGCCGCAAGGCGAAACAATTGTAGCTCATTTATATTATTAAAAATATTTGAAACTTTAAGCTTCTGCTTTATTTTATCCTTGAATATGGAGTTTCAACAAGAAATATCTGCTATTACATTAAAGTTAAACTATAATAATGTAACTTCATTTGTCGTTATTAAATTTTTTTTTGGGTGTATAAAGAAAGTCGGTGTGTGACGTTGTCAAATTTTAAAATATTTTAAACGTATCATGAATTAGAATTCCAATCAAAAGTTTACTCCTTTAATTACGTATTAATTTTAATACATAACGGACAAATAACGTACAAAACGTATTTCTTAAATGAGCTTTGTGAATGACTCTGACGACAGTTTGGTGCACTAAAGATGACAATTCTTCTACAAAACTAGAAAAGTATAGTAGTAACAACAAATCATTTCAAGCCATTTTCGAATTGGTCAAATTCTACAGTTCCCAAAGTTATAGCAGTTCGTTTGAGTTACTACCATTAGAGAGACATAAACCTGCATTACTACTTAAACTAGAGCAAACATTGAGTAAAGTTTATATTTTAAGGAGTTATCGAAGAAATAAAGTTGTCAGTAGAAAGTCTTAGTTTAATGTTCAGTGTGGTGTTGGAGTTTTTTTTTTTACAGCAATTAAGCAATGCAGTAGTTGTAGTCTGTATTGTTTAAGCTCCATAAGTCATGTCTGTGGTTTTAATTACTTGTGTACTGCTTCTAGTAATCATTAATTCTATTTATTCCATGGAAAACTTTACTGAAAAGTATTTTTTATTGTTAGTTTTATTATTGTGGAAAAAGTGCGGTCAATGTATTTATGTCATCTTATATTGTAAAATCGTAGTAATTGTTTTCTTGATTAATCGTACAAGAGTTTAATAATTGTAATAGAGTTGATATCATTACTAATTATTATAACTCTATAAGAGATTCATAAATTGTGACAATTTTTGACATACATTATAAATGACAGTACATGTATTTTTTTTAAAGTATGAGAAATAGAAGTGCGTGAAAATTCTTTTGATAGATGTAGGAACAAGAGATACAGTTTTAACCAGATTTTGTATCTTTCTTCTTCTGGAATTTATACTGTTTCAGTAAAATGTCATTCTTCCAATTCCTACAGTACCTGTCTCTTTCCGAGAAAATTATTTTATAAAATGTTATGGTGCGCAAAAATAGCAAATGATCTTAATTTCTTATTTCTTTTAATCACTGAAAACAAATACAAATAACGTTATAGTTTTAAACTTATTGTTCTACATTATTTTAACGTATATTTAAAAAAAACTGATTTTCCACAAGTAATTATTTTCAAAATTATCAGAAATACTTAACATAAATTACCCTCTTATCAATAATTTATGTAAATTATTAAGTATATTAATAAGATATATGTCCTGGAAGCTTCTAATCTTACGGAGTTTACTATTCTATAAACAAACAGTCCACAGTGAATCAGTCACAACCAATCTGATTAAACATTTAAATACGTTATTTTGCCCTTTAAAATACGTTAAAAACTTTCCACCAATACACACCATTTACTTTAATAAACTCCAATAATTTAAAAAAAAAATTTTACTACAAATATGTTGAAATATTCACTAAAATGGTAAATTATCAACAGAACGGATAAATGCAACTGCGTAAATTTTAATAAAATGTTTTTATTAAAATTAATTATAATAAACTAGAAAATTGATTCCTAATGATTAAAAATAAAATAAGTTCTCGGTTATGTTTAACTATATATTTTTTCTTCAATCGTTGATATATATACGTTGTTGATACTAAACCAATTTTGTGATAATTTACGTTGTAATCAGCCCAGTTTTATACATAAAATAGATATCCCAAGTTAGTAGTTTTATTTTGCTTTAATTATTAACTAAATTCACAGATTAAATTTGCCGTGACTCCCAGTTTGAAGAATGCAGTTTAAAATGTATAATATCTAAACAGATATATTACTATTTTATTAAGTTTATCGAGTAAAACGAAGTTATGTTTATAAATCGAGTATTTCCTATTGTGTATGTTTATTCGTGTGTTTGTTACGTAGTTACGGTTAAACTTGAATCCTTATTAAATTATTAGACTCAGATTCTTTTCAACTAGGCAGAATGATACGTGTGTAAGGTTTTCAATTTTATTAAGAATGGACGCGTACGCTCCTGTAGCGACACGCTACCCCTTTGTATCGTTAGGCTAAATTGTTGTGCATAAGTAAATATAATTGTACGCAATAATTGTAATGTCTAATTTGGAGGTAAATAAATGTCGCATAGCAGAAAGAGGGAGAAAAAACCGGATTGACCAAGGCCGTGCACAGTGGGAGACATGTGCGCTCATCCCAAGACGACCTATAAATACGGGCCGCATTTACTTAAGAATCATTCTGTTTCACAGTCACCTACAAAAATCTTCTCTCTCTCTCTCTCTCTCTCTCTCTCTCTCTCTCTCTCTCTCTATCTCTCTCTCGCTGCTCTTGTTACCTGAATTCTTTTGTTTTATTTATTGTTGCTTAATTGTATTTCCTTCCATGGCCTGTCGGTTGATCCCGGCAGCACAGACTTCCCCGTTCGTTGTGTGAAGGCTGATCCCTTCAGGACGAATGTTACAACTTCCGAGTGGTCTGTCGGCTGATCCCGGCAGCACAAACTTCCCCGTTCGTTGTGTGAAGGCTGATCCCTTCAGGACGAATGTTACAACTTCCGAGTGGTCTGTCGGCTGATCCCGGCAGCACAAACTTCCCCGTTCGTTGTGTGAAGGCTGATCCCTTCAGGACGAATGTTACAACTTCCGTGTGGTCTGTCGGCTGATCCCGGCAGCACAGACTTCCCCGTTCGTTGTGTGAAGGCTGATCCCTTCAGGACGAATGTTACAACTTCCGAGTGGTCTGTCGGCTGATCCCGGCAGCACAAACTTCCCCGTTCGTTGTGTGAAGGCTGATCCCTTCAGGACGAATGTTACAACTTCCGTGTGGTCTGTCGGCTGATCCCGGCAGCACAGACTTCCCCGTTCGTTGTGTGAAGGCTGATCCCTTCAGGACGAATGTTACAACTTCCGTGTGGTCTGTCGGTTGATCCCGGCAGCACAGACTTCCCCGTTCGTTGTGTGAAGGCTGATCCCTTCAGGACGAATGTTACAACTTCCGAGTGGTCTGTCGGTTGATCCCGGCAGCACAGACTTCCCCGTTCGTTGTGTGAAGGCTGATCCCTTCAGGACGAATGTTACAACTTCCGTGTGGTCTGTCGGTTGATCCCGGCAGCACAGACTTCCCCGTTCGTTGTGTGAAGGCTGATCCCTTCAGGACGAATGTTACAACTTCCGTGTGGTTTGTCGGTTGATCCCGGCAGCACAGACTTCCCCGTTCGTTGTGTGAAGGCTGATCCCTTCAGGACGAATGTTACAACTTCCGTGTGGTCTGTCGGTTGATCCCGGCAGCACAGACTTCCCCGTTCGTTGTGTGAAGGCTGATCCCTTCAGGACGAATGTTACAACTTCCGTGTGGTCTGTCGGTTGATCCCGGCAGCACAGACTTCCCCGTTCGTTGTGTGAAGGCTGATCCCTTCAGGACGAATGTTACAACTTCCGTGTGGTCTGTCGGTTGATCCCGGCAGCACAGACTTCCCCGTTCGTTGTGTGAAGGCTGATCCCTTCAGGACGAATGTTACAACTTCCGAGTGGTCTGTCGGCTGATCCCGGCAGCACAGACTTCCCCGTTCGTTGTGTGAAGGCTGATCCCTTCAGGACGAATGTTACAACCTCCGAGTGGTCTGTCGGTTGATCCCGGCAGCACAGACTTCCCCGTTCGTTGTGTGAAGGCTGATCCCTTCAGGACGAATGTTACAACTTCCGTGTGGTCTGTCGGTTGATCCCGGCAGCACAGACTTCCCCGTTCGTTGTGTGAAGGCTGATCCCTTCAGGACGAATGTTACAACTTCCGAGTGGTCTGTCGGTTGATCCCGGCAGCACAGACTTCCCCGTTCGTTGTGTGAAGGCTGATCCCTTCAGGACGAATGTTACAACTTCCGTGTGGTCTGTCGGTTGATCCCGGCAGCACAGACTTCCCCGTTCGTTGTGTGAAGGCTGATCCCTTCAGGACGAATGTTACAACTTCCGTGTGGTCTGTCGGTTGATCCCGGCAGCACAGACTTCCCCGTTCGTTGTGTGAAGGCTGATCCCTTCAGGACGAATGTTACAACTTCCGAGTGGTCTGTCGGTTGATCCCGGCAGCACAGACTTCCCCGTTCGTTGTGTGAAGGCTGATCCCTTCAGGACGAATGTTACAACCTCCGAGTGGTCTGTCGGTTGATCCCGGCAGCACAGACTTCCCCGTTCGTTGTGTGAAGGCTGATCCCTTCAGGACGAATGTTACAACTTCCGTGTGGTCTGTCGGTTGATCCCGGCAGCACAGACTTCCCCGTTCGTTGTGTGAAGGCTGATCCCTTCAGGACGAATGTTACAACTTCCGAGTGGTCTGTCGGTTGATCCCGGCAGCACAGACTTCCCCGTTCGTTGTGTGAAGGCTGATCCCTTCAGGACGAATGTTACAACTTCCGTGTGGTCTGTCGGTTGATCCCGGCAGCACAGACTTCCCCGTTCGTTGTGTGAAGGCTGATCCCTTCAGGACGAATGTTACAACTTCCGTGTGGTCTGTCGGTTGATCCCGGCAGCACAGACTTCCCCGTTCGTTGTGTGAAGGCTGATCCCTTCAGGACGAATGTTACAACTTCCGAGTGGTCTGTCGGTTGATCCCGGCAGCACAGACTTCCCCGTTCGTTGTGTGAAGGCTGATCCCTTCAGGACGAATGTTACAACCTCCGAGTGGTCTGTCGGTTGATCCCGGCAGCACAGACTTCCCCGTTCGTTGTGTGAAGGCTGATCCCTTCAGGACGAATGTTACAACTTCCGTGTGGTCTGTCGGTTGATCCCGGCAGCACAGACTTCCCCGTTCGTTGTGTGAAGGCTGATCCCTTCAGGACGAATGTTACAACTTCCGTGTGGTCTGTCGGTTGATCCCGGCAGCACAGACTTCCCCGTTCGTTGTGTGAAGGCTGATCCCTTCAGGACGAATGTTACAACTTCCGAGTGGTCTGTCGGTTGATCCCGGCAGCACAGACTTCCCCGTTCGTTGTGTGAAGGCTGATCCCTTCAGGACGAATGTTACAACTTCCGTGTGGTCTGTCGGTTGATCCCGGCAGCACAGACTTCCCCGTTCGTTGTGTGAAGGCTGATCCCTTCAGGACGAATGTTACAACTTCCGAGTGGTCTGTCGGTTGATCCCGGCAGCACAGACTTCCCCGTTCGTTGTGTGAAGGCTGATCCCTTCAGGACGAATGTTACAACTTCCGTGTGGTCTGTCGGTTGATCCCGGCAGCACAGACTTCCCCGTTCGTTGTGTGAAGGCTGATCCCTTCAGGACGAATGTTACAACTTCCGTGTGGTCTGTCGGTTGATCCCGGCAGCACAGACTTCCCCGTTCGTTGTGTGAAGGCTGATCCCTTCAGGACGAATGTTACAACTTCCGTGTGGTCTGTCGGTTGATCCCGGCAGCACAGACTTCCCCGTTCGTTGTGTGAAGGCTGATCCCTTCAGGACGAATGTTACAACTTCCGTGTGGTCTGTCGGTTGATCCCGGCAGCACAGACTTCCCCGTTCGTTGTGTGAAGGCTGATCCCTTCAGGACGAATGTTACAACTTCCGAGTGGTCTGTCGGTTGATCCCGGCAGCACAGACTTCCCCGTTCGTTGTGTGAAGGCTGATCCCTTCAGGACGAATGTTACAACTTCCGTGTGGTCTGTCGGTTGATCCCGGCAGCACAGACTTCCCCGTTCGTTGTGTGAAGGCTGATCCCTTCAGGACGAATGTTACAACTTCCGTGTGGTCTGTCGGCTGATCCCGGCAGCACAGACTTCCCCGTTCGTTGTGTGAAGGCTGATCCCTTCAGGACGAATGTTACAACTTCCGTGTGGTCTGTCGGTTGATCCCGGCAGCACAGACTTCCCCGTTCGTTGTGTGAAGGCTGATCCCTTCAGGACGAATGTTACAACTTCCGTGTGGTCTGTCGGTTGATCCCGGCAGCACAGACTTCCCCGTTCGTTGTGTGAAGGCTGATCCCTTCAGGACGAATGTTACAACTTCCGTGTGGTCTGTCGGCTGATCCCGGCAGCACAGACTTCCCCGTTCGTTGTGTGAAGGCTGATCCCTTCAGGACGAATGTTACAACTTCCGTGTGGTCTGTCGGTTGATCCCGGCAGCACAGACTTCCCCGTTCGTTGTGTGAAGGCTGATCCCTTCAGGACGAATGTTACAACTTCCGAGTGGTCTGTCGGTTGATCCCGGCAGCACAGACTTCCCCGTTCGTTGTGTGAAGGCTGATCCCTTCAGGACGAATGTTACAACTTCCGTGTGGTCTGTCGGTTGATCCCGGCAGCACAGACTTCCCCGTTCGTTGTGTGAAGGCTGATCCCTTCAGGACGAATGTTACAACTTCCGTGTGGTCTGTCGGTTGATCCCGGCAGCACAGACTTCCCCGTTCGTTGTGTGAAGGCTGATCCCTTCAGGACGAATGTTACAACTTCCGTGTGGTCTGTCGGCTGATCCCGGCAGCACAGACTTCCCCGTTCGTTGTGTGAAGGCTGATCCCTTCAGGACGAATGTTACAACTTCCGTGTGGTCTGTCGGTTGATCCCGGCAGCACAGACTTCCCCGTTCGTTGTGTGAAGGCTGATCCCTTCAGGACGAATGTTACAACTTCCGTGTGGTCTGTCGGCTGATCCCGGCAGCACAGACTTCCCCGTTCGTTGTGTGAAGGCTGATCCCTTCAGGACGAATGTTACAACTTCCGTGTGGTCTGTCGGTTGATCCCGGCAGCACAGACTTCCCCGTTCGTTGTGTGAAGGCTGATCCCTTCAGGACGAATGTTACAACTTCCGTGTGGTCTGTCGGCTGATCCCGGCAGCACAGACTTCCCCGTTCGTTGTGTGAAGGCTGATCCCTTCAGGACGAATGTTACAACTTCCGTGTGGTCTGTCGGTTGATCCCGGCAGCACAGACTTCCCCGTTCGTTGTGTGAAGGCTGATCCCTTCAGGACGAATGTTACAACTTCCGTGTGGTCTGTCGGCTGATCCCGGCAGCACAGACTTCCCCGTTCGTTGTGTGAAGGCTGATCCCTTCAGGACGAATGTTACAACCTCCGAGTGGTCTGTCGGTTGATCCCGGCAGCACAGACTTCCCCGTTCGTTGTGTGAAGGCTGATCCCTTCAGGACGAATGTTACAACTTCCGAGTGGTCTGTCGGTTGATCCCGACGGCACTTTACCTCATTCGTTGTCTGAGGGATGATCCCCTCGGGACGGACTTCTTTCTAACTCATACCACGTCATTTCCTACAAATATACATATTGTCGAAGACCTTTTGATACTTAAACGATAAATTTCTATCCTCAGTCTAAACAACAAAAAACTCATCTCCGATAGCTCCAAATAGGAAACGGTTTTATAAAAGGTTCCCACCGGAGGTTTTTACTTGAACAAAAAATAATTGAAAACTTCCTCATTTTTTCATATGTTCATTTATATGAATTTGTGTTTCGTAGAGGAACAGAATCATGATTCAATTTTTATTTACATAACAGTTAACAATTTTTATCCTGAAATTTCCGCTAAAAGTGATACAAGTTTGATACAGTAGTGGGATCGTTACAAATTATGCCACCAGACACCAGGGCAGAAGTAAAGATTCGTTTAATTCCAGGGTTTACATACATCGTTGAGTACAGCATAATATTTACTATCACTTTGTAATGGATCGTCTATCACAATCATAATGCTACCCATAAAGCATTTAACTTTGTTATTTATCCCCGTGTGTTGTGTTTTAAGTTTACAGTAGCTGTAGTTATTGTCGTATGCTTGCCAGTAGCCACATTGGGTTACAACTTCCAAGAAATCCAAGACTCTTCACAGAACCGCATGTTGTTATTTATTAGTCATCTATAACCTGTCTGTATGAATTATATTTTGCAATGATATGGACTTGTCGAACTATCTAGTCCATTTACCAATTGGTACAAACATTTATCCCTTCAACTGAAGCTGAAAACTTATTTTTCCTTCCTAAACTTAAGCAACCGTGCACTTTATAAAATTGTCTGTTTGTGTTCAGTTAGGGTAAAAGACAGTAAAGTTGTTCGAATTAGTTTTATGGTTCTTCAATAATCGAAAAAAACATAGTTTATCAAAATATTTTACGATTTTTGTGTGCTAAATGTATGGGCATAGTTAGTTGCCATATTGATGAAAGTTAAATTTCTACTTTATAGCGTAAGATTATAATTTGTAGTGAGTTTTATATCCTTCGACAAAATTATAAGGTTGGTGTGTTTACGCGGTGCGTTTGTAGGTTTATTTGTATTTTGATTGTAATTGTTCATATACGAGATTAAATGAAATGTATGTAAAATTCCAGCCTTTGCCTTCTTTCTAATCAATATTTATCCAGTTTAATTAGTCAGTGTCACACGTACTCTAGTTTCACAAGTAATTTGAGTAAGCATTGAGGGAGTATTACTTGGAGTCAGGAGATAAGATACGTGCTTGCATGCTATTGTGCGTTTATACAGATTAAATACACTGCCATAGTAGAAATCATCTCGGTAAATTGAAACTAATTTTGATCAAATTGTTCGTTCGTGAAGAATTTGCAGCATTCATTTCATCGTGTACAAAATTAAAACAAACATAATCAGATATTGTACATTTTCTAATTATTTTAAAAATGAAAAGTTTGTTATAATTTTTACATTTTCACTTATACGTAGTATAGAGAACATTGATGTGTCGGAATATATAGGTCGATTCGTTTCGTGAAAATATATTCATTATAGTTTCATTTCTTTTTTTTTTTTTTATTGAGACGATGTTTACCGAGAGGTGTAGGCTTTGAGGACCAGCCATATGATAATTCGTGTGTTCATTTTGGTTCTCTCCACACAAATTAGGAAGGTTAGGTTAGGTTAGGTTAGGTTAGGTTAGGTTAGGTTAGGTTAGGAAGGCCCATTATAAAATAAACGGAAGTTGGTTTGAGACAAGTTGCATAGAAAACAACAATTTTACAAGTTATTGAAATTAACTCACTTACCACGTACTTAAATTTGTTTGTAGTTGTATCACCATTTTACTTTAAAATTAAAATTTTCATTAAGAGATTAAATAAAACAAAGATTTGTAATTATGGTCCAAGAGAGTTAAAAAAACAAGGGGAAAAAAGTTCCCTTTGCTCGTCAGTACTCTACGATTTTGTTTGCCAAAATTGAATCAATATTGGTTATATTTTGCCATAAAATATATAATTTAGTTTTTTATAAAAATAACCTCTATTTGATTTTCATCAAATTTCCTTAGCCACATAAATAAAATGTATTGGTCACTATCTCCCCAACAGGACGTATATATTATGTGGAGACACAGAAAATAACCTATGGACGCCCTGTTAAAAGGTCTACATCATGTTTTAAATTATACATTTTAATTTTTTTATTATTTTTTTTTATTTAAAAAAAAATAATTTTTTTTTAGAATTAATGTTAATTACACTAAATAAACCAAGGAAGTTAATAATGGTATCAACCCTATTATTTAATAATTTCATATAATGTAACTACAATTTAAAAAAAAAAAACAACAATATAAATACGAGCAAAAACTATTTAAAAAGTGACCATTGGATAATATTTGTAAATGTGGCATATAATATTAAGAGCATCCATGTCTAAAGTCTGTTATATTTTTGGCACAGCTATCGTTCTTACAGACAGACAGTCATCATACATCAATTACGATTTCTTCGGTAATAAACCTTAAAGCACAATCAAAAATGAATTCTTTACCTATTATCAGACTCTCCGCTAAATATGGTGGGTAATTGAATATGCATATACATGCAAATCTTCGTTGGCTAAAAGTCAATTTATTTTTATCTATTGAAATTTACCGGTATTATTTAACTCAATTTGAACGTTGGCTCAAATAACGCGAAATAGTTCTCTTAAAAATTATGTAAAAAACATATTTTTACTTTGTAATTCTTTTAAATATAGTATGAATTTATTTATTTATAATGTGAAGAAAACACATGATGCGTTCAATTCATTCATACTATTCAATTACAAATTAAATACTAAAACTGGTGGTAGCTTTTAAAATGGTGTGTTATAAAAAATACCCGACAACAAAGATAAATATTATAAATATATTTAAATTATTAATCCTTATTGTATATTAATTAAAACTATTTCGATGTTTAGTGTAAAAACTGCTATTTATTTTTATTCAGTGACATTTTCTAACACACATTTATTTTCTTTGTCGCAATTTTGATTTGTTTGCTGCTAATGGATCGTAAAATGTGAACAGTTACGTATTCAGGGATGAGTTATTCACAGTTTGTTATTTTTAAGAATACGACATCCACGGTTTTGTATACTTACTCACTTGAATAATGCATGGTAGAAATTCTTAAAAAGGCCGAGAAACATATTCACTCTTTTAGCCAACTCTTATTCTTCTTTCTGTAAACAAAAATCATAGTCTTGATTAATTGAAATTAAATTCATATATTATTTTTTCTGATTTTCTTTACAATTTTTGTGATTCTAATAGTTTTTATTTTATTTTGTATATAAGTCGTTTTAATCAGAAACAAAAGTTTCATAATTATTTTCTCAGTACCTTTCGTGTTTCTTAATTACAACTTTATTAAATATAATTTCCTACTTTTAATAGACAGCACGTGTTGTTGTCATAAATTTAATAGCTTCGTTGTATGAATAATAAACTGTAAACTAACAATGGCTAGAAAACTTGATTATAATATAAACTAAACTATCTGAAGAGCAAAACACATAGATTAATTAAGAATTTATATTTAATTGTCACTTCTCTCCAAGTGAATGAAACCACCTTTCTAATGAATACGTAATTTCAATATATATACGTCCTAAGAAATAACAGACTTCTAAAATCATTTTGAAACTCTACATATAGTATATAAAATATAAAGTATGTTATATTTGTCTCTCTAACCTAAGAAATAACAGACTTCTAAAATCATTTTGAAACTGTACATATAGTATATAAAATATAAAGTATGTTATATTTGTCTCTCTAACCTAAGAAATAACAGACTTCTAAAATCATTTTGAAACTCTACATATAGTATATAAAATATAAAGTATGTTATATTTGTCTCTCTAACCTAAGAAATAACAGACTTCTAAAATCATTTTGAAACTCTACATATTGTATATAAAATATAAAGTATGTTATATTTGTCTCTCTAACCTAAGAAATAACAGACTTCTAAAATCATTTTGAAACTCTACATATTGTATATAAAATATAAAGTACGTTATATTTGTCTCTCTAACCTAAGAAATAACAGACTTCTAAAATCATTTTGAAACTCTACATATTGTATATAAAATATAAAGTACGTTATATTTGTCTCTCTAACCTAAGAAATAACAGACTTCTAAAATCATTTTGAAACTCTACATATAGTATATAAAATATAAAGTATATTATATTGTCTCTCTAACCTAAGAAATAACAGACTTCTAAAATCATTTTGAAACTCTACATATAGTATATAAAATATAAAGTATGTTATATTTGTCTCTCTAACCTAAGAAATAACAGACTTCTAAAATCATTTTGAAACTCTACATATAGTATATAAAATATAAAGTATATTATATTGTCTCTCTAACCTAAGAAATAACAGACTTCTAAAATCATTTTGAAACTCTACATATAGTATATAAAATATAAAGTTTGTTATATTTGTCTCTCTAACCTAAGAAATAACAGACTTCTAAAATCATTTTGAAACTCTACATATAGTATATAAAATATAAAGTTTGTTATATTTGTCTCTCTAACCACAATGGTTTTGTTCTTATTTAATTTTATTGTTACTGAAATTACAATTAAATAATAAAATGCAAGTTAAAGTTTCTGTAATGAGTCCTGTAACTTTTCCAACATTTAGTTTTGTATTCCTTAGTAAACTTTGGCGATTTTTATTATTAATCGGTTTGGTAATTCAGTTTTTTTATAACTCTGTTAAGAGACTATAAAATAATTACAAGAAAATATTAAAGTAAAAATTAAATTACAGAATTTTAGCTTTTAATATTTTACAGCAATTTTTGAGGTACAATTATTTGTAATTTTGTTTTTCTACGCACAATAATGAATTACAGGTATATAGTTACAAGTTTCGGACTGAAGTTTATATATATAAGGTTCGCATTAAACATTTTTAAAATTTCAAATAATAACATTCATTATAATATAAATAGGTAAATTAACTTGTTTATTTTGACAGTCGGCACTCTATGAATATCTCACTGGATTTATGGTTTCGGTGGATAAAATCACCATTTTCAGATCCAAATTCCTTGTACGATATGATGATTAAAACATCTGAAATACTTAAAAACACAAATATCACGTAATAATAAAAACCATTCAAAACGAATGAACCTATAGTTATATTTTATTTGATATCTTGCACAAGTAGGATGCGGTGAATATAGACTCAAATGTTGGTAATACAACTGGAATTTTATTGACATATTCCTTAAAAGAATGAAAGTTGGATCTAAAGATGTTGATTTAATCCGCTGAAACCGGTAATCCTGTGGGATATTGATAGAGTGCTTGGCCAAAATAAACAAGGTAATTTACCAATGTATATTATTAGTACTCCATTCTTGGGAAGCTATACGGCATCTTCCTATTTGCGGTCAGTCCTGTTTGAGGTCAGTCCTATTTGCGGTCAAGTGTACTTTTATGAGGGGACGATCAAGGTCCTGGGGTGGAAGGGTTTCCAGTTTGCGGTCTCGTCTTGAGATGTAGTTAATTTCTTCCCGAATGATTTGACTCTAATCACAAATCATGTCTAGTTATATAGGGTAGGTTAGGTTAGGTTATATATGACCGCAAATTGGAAAAATATAATTAGGGTAGCCCAAGATATTTTCGGTGTGACCGCAAACTGGACGATTTTACCCTCGACCGCTAATAGGACTGACCGTAAATGGGACACAACCAGCTATACAACATTATGTTGCAATAACGTCTTTTTAAGAAATCATTTTACCTATATTATTATCATTGTAACCAATATTAAGAAATCTATTTTTTTAATGGTTTACGAACACCATTACTCATTATATTTATAACCTAGAATGTTTGTTTGTATTTTTACAGTTATTCACTTATTTTCATTAAAAAGAATGCATTAATTGTACAAACATAACAATTCTAAAGACAACTTTTCAATGAATGAAATCATATTATTAGAACTGTTGGAGAGATTCTTTATAATAATTTGAAATAATTATTTATTTAAACCTTTTAGTTGTTCTAATTTCGTTTTATAATTTAGAAAAATGTTAAAAATGTAAGTGTAATTTTTAACGCACGAGTGATTTTTCATTAAGGCGTTACAACTCACGTTCAGTTAAGTATGTTCTGTGAGGGTTTTTAATGAGAAGAGAGTTGGTTCACGTTAATGCAATCTTGTTTATGATTACATAATTCACATTTATACAACAAAGAGCTGAAATATATAATTGATCAAAAAATCTTCTCTATATAAAATAAAACTGGATTACGGTGGTCAGCACTTAGAGAACTTGTAAATTTAATTAACCACACACGTATAGACGTTTTTCTACTCTTCAATAAAATATACTTTAAATATAAAATAACTACCCACGCTGTATTTATATTAAAATCATCGAAGGGGAAAACAAGAATTTGTAAATCGCTCTAGTTTTAAATAAAAATATCCTGATTTGACTGCACAATTCTCAGTGGCATTTAGATATTTTGAATCATAAATTAGTTTCTTTTGACTTTGACAGCTTTGAACTGTATTAAACTAATCAAATCTTTATTCATTCATAAATAATTTTATAAATCTATGACAAGTTCGTCAAGCTACCTTTGAATTTTTATAAGTAGGTAGGAGAAATGTTTTCAATTGAAATTGGAATTTAATAAGTATGCATTAATTATTATAAGTCTAAATATATATAAATTTTAATAAGAAATCATTTATAAGGAAAGTACTATATATATATATATATATATATATATATATATATATATATATATATATGTAAAATATTTTTATTCTCTTATAAATTAATATATTAATGAAATCTTTATTAAAATATATGTTGAGGTGGTTTTTTGTTTCCAGATTATGCATTTTTTTTCTAATCATTAATCTATTTCATTTCTTTACTCTAATAAGCTACACTTTTGGAAACTTCAATCACCAAATAAATGAGAACACATACAATACGACGTTTTCATGACTACGTCTCATTCTCAATTTTATTGTTACACGCACACAAGCTCTTCCAACACAAGGAATTCTAAGCTTCAGGTTTTAGCTAATTGTGAAATATTGTAAATTTATATTATCATACTATGCGTAAATTATTACAGTAAAGATTAAATAATCGTAGATTTTAAGATTCCTCTTATAAAATGTAATTTAGTTTGGCAGCAAAACCTAACGACTGCTAATTCAATCTCAGGTTATCTTAATCGGCAAGGCAATCTTACAGCTTCAAATGGTTGGTTTGGGAGATATAAGTACTGATAGTGGTTATTATTCTCCATTTAAAGTCTCTAATAATAACTTTTAATTTGAGCTCACCATGTTCCATGTCTAAAGGGAAAATTTGTGGAAATTTAACCATTCTCTATTCCTTTCGTTACATTTTCCTGTTTTAAGTGTTAGTTTAGTAGTTTGCGTTTAATATTTATATGATTCATAGTTTTCGCTTTATAATATGTGCTATACTGAAGTACACAATATTCCCGTACTGGATGTTGTCGTAAGTTATGTTTGTTGTGCACATTTAAAATTTTGAAATAAAAGTTCCTTTTTTTTAATTCAGAATTTCTTAAAAACAAATTTCTATAATTTATAATGTTCCAAACATCGACTTTATTTTTAAAATGAACTTTTTTTTGATGTTATCGCTATATTTTCGTGGCGTGTTTGATCGGTAGTAAGATTTGAATTTGAGCCCAAAATATGTGAAAAATAGTTTTTCCAGGATCCAAAACTTTCACTCCCTAAATAGTCAATATGATGACCTTAAATTCAAATTATTTTGATTTGATCTTAATTAAATTACTCTCAGTTTCCCATTTTATATTTCCTTGGCAATAATTATTTTTACTAGTTTTTGCCGAACTTGTAACATCAGGTTTCGTGAATTGAAACTGTAAGAGTATATCTTGAATTAAATTTCTGTCTATTAGTTGAAACATTATATTGTATAAATGTTTTATCTATGGATATATTTTACATATATTTTGTTTAAATAATATTATGTTTTAATGCAGGTGTAAATTTTTTTTTAAACCAAATATTTGTACGCAAGGTCCACCTTGTAAAAGCAGGTGCATTATTCCTCTGGAACTATAGTGGTAATTGAATACAAAAACAACACAATCAAGACAACAGTGTAAATAAAGAATACGGGAGCTATATTTTCCAGTATCAACGAAACATCAGTAAAGTTGTTCTAATTTTGTTCAGTAGTCATGGGCAAGTTTTACCAATATAAACAAAACAAAAATGTAAATTGTAAATTTTGAATTGTTTTCTTAAATTTGACTATTCTTATTATTCAAAAATCCGTTTTTGTGGTATAGAAGAGACTATTGAAAACAGCATAGAAATCGGTTCAAATATTTGGCATAAAGACACTTTACAACCGGACATCCCCCAATTTTATAAAATTATTTTGATCTTTATAAGTGTTACACAATATGATAGAATGAATGATGTATCTAAAACCCAGTTACACACAAGAATTTTCATAAAATATAATCTCAATTTGAATTAACTATAAGTTAAATTATTTTTAGACTTCAATGTGTAAATTTAAGTTGAATTCTTGATTCAATTTATATGTGATATAAAGTGGATTAAATGGATACACAGCATACGATGGTAATTTTAAAGTAAGAACCGTTTGAAGAACACTGTAACTGCACAAGCCGTTTCAAGTTCAGGCGATCCCTACAAGTCCCCCACAACGTCACCAGTGCGTTTAAATCTCGAGGTTTGTTAAGTTTGTGTTATATCGTATTAAATATATGTTTGGAAACCGTTCTTCTACCATCAGTTAAAAAACAATTGTCCCAACCTTATTGAAATAAATTATTGTAACATAATTTATTCTAGTTTTATTTAAACTTGTGTAATATATGCGTTTATATAATGCCCAACACCCCCTCACAGTTACTATCACAATTATTGAAATTCACATCGTGAAGAAAATTATAAATATGTACAAATTCTGAAATCGGAGACATGATATACTAGCAATTTGCTGTGAAAATACAAAATGTATTTCCGATCTAAATTAATCTAAAAATTAAAACATATAACTTTAAAAAATGTGAAATACACTCGTAATATACTGCACATATTTGTATTAATGGTTTAGCAAAAACCCTAGTGGACTTTCTATCAACTACCGACGAAATTAATATATTTATCATATAGTTAATTTATATAGAATCAAAGGGAAGCCGTGGTTTTAACGTATATATTTCAAATTATTTACACCCTAATTCATAAATGCTTTAAAATATTACATACATCCAGTAGAATGAATTGCTTTGTTCACATTATTAAGGCTACTTTTGAACAATGACTGTATGAACAGTGTTTCCAATTCAAACAATTATTAAAAAATGCACGTAATTGCCAACATGACTATTCCTTTCACAAGAAAATCATCATGCATGTTCTATTCATGCATAAATTTAGTAACAACTTTGATTGTAGTGAGGTGACTCGTGTTTTTAATAATGTTGGCATTGTAGGTCAAATGGTTTTCAATTAATGTCAGAAACATTAGCCACTAGATTAAATATACTTTATACATATTAACTTTCGTTAGCTTTATACAAAATGGTATATTATGTTAGTGTTTACACGTCACTATTGATTACTTAATCTTTAAACGTTGGTTGTGTTTTATTAAACAATTTCTGTAAAATTAAAATAATAATAAGATACAATGCTGGTATGTTTATATTGTTTCAATGTTCCAAATCAAGAAATCATATAATTACAATCGGATAAGCCAAGAAAAGTAAATTTTAAAACTAAGAAATACATACTAAACCTTTAACAAAAATTAATATTATATTTAGTAGTCGAAATTTTAAGTAAATATTTGTAAAAGAGTGTATTACTTAGGTCATTTCGTTAAACATATTTCTATTATAAAAATTAACGTTTTCAAATAACAAAATGGCGGCTTTTAAAAAAAATTGTTTTCTAAATTTTCCTCTTAAAGATGAAATATTAGACTTGAAGAGGTATGTGTAGATAAGTAGCGGGGGGGGGGGGAGAATTGGAGAGGTTATCGGCAAGGAATCGAGGATACCGTCTGATATTTAACCTGTACCATCCCTAAAAATATATGGCAGATGTGTAGAGGACGTTTTTATGCTAATAGATATGTACTTTCCCACTACTAAGTTTTGAATCACATTGGAGATCTATAATTAGCTGTCAATCAATCGCGCATGCGCACAAAGTCTATTTCACTCGGTACAATCAAATCTGTAGCTCTTTGTAGATGTTACATTAATCTATGTTAGCTATTATACATACAGTAGATTATTTGGTTAAGTTTCGCAATCTGTAAGGATTGATACCCAGGTTTGGAGGCGTCAACAATCCGCTAATTTTATCAAACGCAATTTTTGTCCTATCGCGTCAGCGTTTGTGTGCATAGTTAATTATTAAATCTAATTTCTACATTTTCTTTTTCAATAACAACAATATATGTGTGTGTATTTATTATTAAGATCGCTTTCAGAAACGGTCGAGAGTAATGTATTAAAAAGTTGTGTTTACTTATAAACAGGATACTGTATTACAGTCTTCAAACAGTGCATTTTATTCCGATTAAAATTTCGTGAAACAAATGATTGGGTTCAAGGAGTTGAGTTTTCCTAATCCTCTGAGAGTATTAATCCTGAAAAGGATGTTGGAAAAGTGAGAGAAAAGTTAAACTGTCGGAAGTGAAGAGATGGAGAGTTTAGCTGTCAGTAATCCTTGTTTCTCTCTCCCTCTCTATACTAAATCCTTGGAGTCTTGCCTAAGTAGTTTTGAGGAATTCTACTGCAGTCAAGAATCATAACTTTGCTATAAATCTAATACACATTAGTATATAACAAATAGGACAATTATGACTTGTATAATTATAAATGTTTTATAATTATACATATTACTTCAGTATCAATTAACAGTATTAACAATTAACAGTATCTTTTTTTAAAAATAAATAAATATGATTTTATCAACAGATTTATCTGTATTATTTACCTTAGATCGTTGAATTGCCTTAGTGTACATGACAATGTGTGTTATTTTACTAAAACATTTTGAGATTAATAAGAGGAGTTATCCTCAGAAAGCATTTATTAATTTCTTGATTCGTTAAGCTGTGCGAGTGGTAATGGTGGTAGAGGGAGGTTATTATGTAATTCTATTAAACTATATTCTC